>LPNX010235765.1:50906-124285 GCA_001517045.1 Pseudotsuga menziesii
TCGACCACCCCAACTTCGGAGGTATGGAGTGAAACACTCAGAAATTATCAGTCGTTTATTCAACAACCAATAATAACCAAGGGAAAAAACACCCTGGGCTAATCGGATTGACAAATAAAGTGTAAGAGACCGAGTCTTTTACATACACTATCATGCTAGAACATTTTTTACAATTCCCCCATGTGGTATGAACATGTGATATAGTACAACAAGCACTTCCCGAAAGTACTTCCAAAGGTCTTCTTAGGTCTGAACAATTTATCCTTGTCCGATTCATCAGGCTCACTTGATAAAAAACCACTAAGTACAAATTAGGTGGTAACACCAACCATGACTAGAAGAGTTCTCTAAGGTATGATTTTACACTTTTTCAGGCCTTAGGGACTAAATCATATGAAAAAGGACCCTTTTGGAGTCTCCTTCCGTAGTCGTTCAGACTCTCTAAACATGAATGATGCCGAGTTTTCTTTCATTGGACTCGTTAATTTAAACATTGAGAGACATTCTTTTGGGAATGAACCCCTCCTATCTTAGGTTTGTAAAACATATGAGTTTGGACTTGTCTTCAGACAAGCTATACTGAGTGTTTGTTACCCTCTTTGAACTCGTAAAATTGAAAAGAGGAAATCATCGATCATGATGGGGAAAATGGGAAGGGAATCATTTTGCAAATAAATGGCAGTAGTATGTTGTTACCTTTGAAGATGGAACTTGTCTGCATATCATTTCAGTCAATTGGGTATTCAGCTGATCTCTGTGATGATCCACTTTCATGAGTCTTGTCACTCCTTTGATTCTTTCAAAAGAATGCATTGTCCATTGTCGCATTGTGTATTTGTCCTGTTCAGTCATGCTACCAAGTATTTTGTCGTGTCGCCCAATGTTCAAAAGGGAAGTTGAAGAATATTTTCCTCTATAGTTAAAACAATCTCTATGTCAGTACTTTTGATTCAGTCCTATGGTTACTACATTCACATCATTCCAGAACTATGTTCCGAGTTTCGTGTCGTCGATGCGGGATTCATCATGGCCCTCCTTCGATGAGAGTATTCCCATCGACATTAGCTCATCATCTGGGAAATAGTCTTAGAAACAAAAACTTAGTACCTTGAGATCCATATTCCTTAATAACAGATTCTCTCGCTCTTGACATAGATTCACATCATTGACCTTTGATCGATAGAATCAACTGGGTGTTCGACATCAGGACATCTATTCACACTTAGTATATTGTACTAGGGTACCTTGGGAATCATTTTCATCAATGGTGATCTCCCTCGCACTTGTTAACGGTTCACATCATTAGCCGGTAATCAAGTGGTTTCTACCATGTTCAACTTCAGATCATTGTAATCACATGGATAGAATCGTACTTTGCAGAAGACGAGACGAAGACACTAGGTATTTATTTAAAGCGCTCATTTATTTTCCCCAGGTTGCAATAGAGTTTTGTGTATTTAGCATGGATCCACATTTGTATGGTCATGGCTATGCTCAAATTTGCGTCTATATGACATACATCTATGTTGTATGTCTGGTAGCTATGTCCAATTTTGAGTCCTCTATCACATGGATCTACGCTATATTCTAGTAGCCATGCTTGTTTATTCCTCCCATGGATCTACCTTGTATTGGTCTATAGCCATGAGTTGGTTACTTGTGTCTATGAGTCAAAATATTGATGTACTACATATGTCTACTTGACAACATGCTCCGATTGAGCTAACATTTCTACCTCTAAGAGACAACTTGTTCTCTCAAATCTCTCGTTTATCATATCCCTCTAAGACTCACGCTTTGGGGGGCATCCTGTTATACCAAAATCCTATCACCACCATGTGATAAGACCTTTGACTTACATACTTGCCCTTAATCCTAGCACTTGGAGTGGAAACCCATGTTGTTTGTCAATTCTACATGAAAATACTCAGCACCACACTTTCCCTATGAACCATGAGTGGTACCTTGCTTGCACCGCCTTCATTTGGTTTGCCATAAGCGGTGCCACCACCTATGTCCTTTGGTCCATAAGCGTTTCTCATCTAAACCGCTCTGTCATAAGAGAAGAAAAGTGGTACCTTGGGTAAAATGGGAAAAAGAGAAGTTTCTCGAGGCTTCTAGATCATGACCCTCGTGTCCTCCCTTATCCCTATCATTGTGGATTAGTTGAGCTTGAGATATCCCATCATAGGATCTTAGAGGCCACCTCATCCACAAATCGCTCAACCATTCCTATCCATTGAGCCTTATAAATGCAAGCTCATGTCCATGGTTGAGGGGGAGGACTATAGAGGTATTATTATGCTGTTGGATTGACCACTTGGCCCAAGCCATGGGAGAGCATAGAGAGAAAAGTTGGAGCTTATGGGGATGAAGTGTTGGTTTCATGGAGATGCATGTTGATACTAAGGATTATTTGGCTGTAAACTTCTCAATTCATCTTAATGCAAAGTTGATTTCCATCCCACATTACTGTTGTTTTGATTTCGCATGTACATGTTGTTAAATTCCTTAGTCACTAACATGGATAAGTAGATGATGATCTGGTAGCTTTGATGTGTTTGTGTGTTTGATCTAGTTGTAGGTACACAGGTTCACTATCGAAACATCATTCTAGGTGTCTACGACATCCAGGGAGGGTCTTCATCCTTTGTTGTTCAATCATTTGTTCTGGATCTGAACCATTTATACCAGAGGAACAACTTCTGTCCGTAGAAGGTGAAATATTCCTGGTTGCAAGAAGAAATAGTGGAAGGAGTTTTCTCAGAAGAAGGATTCTCATCCTTCTTCTCAGCAAGTTTTTCATATGACTGACTATGAGTATTCAATCTAATAGTTTTCGAGGACATCATTCTGATTTCTTCTGTAGAATTAGAGGTTCCTTTATTAGACATATGATCTATCAATTGTTGTTGTGATGGAAAGGTGTCGGTAAGCACTGCCGGTGTAGGGTTACTTTTTAAAAAATTACTAATCTCTTCACGACAAGGGCACTCCTTCATGAAGTGGTCACCACCACATAATAGGAAGGGATACTTAGCCTTCCTCTTGCCTTTATTATCATTCTCTAGGGTTGTATCCTTGGGATTCTCCTATTCGTTTCCAAGGTTCTTATTTGTTCCTTTAGCTTTCTTCTTAATTTCAGGTGTCTGTGTACTTTGAATAGAATTCACCTGGGTGAAAACCACAGGAGAAGAAGGATTAGTAGTAGAAGTACTTTGTTGCTTGGAAGGATTAGCTGCTGATGAGAGCTGGATTGAACCGACAATCACATCAATAGTAGTTTTTGCAGGTGGCTTAGTAGGGTTTGTGCTGGGATGAGGAGCTTGAAGGATTAGGTCATACAGATTTAAGGACTAGGAATAAACCAAGTCCAGATACTGAGCACGACTGATATCCTTCTCTTCAGTAATAACACCACCCATAGCCACATCTCGGGGAATGAGAGGAAACAAGGATTTCGTGAACTAGTAAGCCAATAATTAATCTGGAATAGGATCTTTAATAAGTCTTCAATGTCCTCCATTCATGAATATGGTCAGATATGTGTGTGGAAGTATTTTGATGAAGTGATGTCAAAATATTTGTACCAGTTTCGTAACAGATGGGGATGAGTAAGAAAAATTGTTTCAAATGAGCTAAATTCCACAAACAAATGTTGTGGAAGTTCAATGTACCATTTCGCAGCCATACCGGTCAAAGTTCATTGAAAGAGCCTTAAATGGATTGAGTCATCCATAAAGCAATTGGAAGAAAACCATAGATGGAAGGTCATAACATGGTTTTTGAGATCTTCTCCCTACTTCCCATCAAATTTTGGAATATCAGATGGTAACTTTACTGGAATTGTAGGCCATGAAGGGTTATGTTGGATGGGGTCATTGATCAACTTGGACTGATAAAAAAAGTCCAAAGTTGCTAAAAAGGGAAGTTGTCAATTAGGTTACACATACTGGTAGTATTGATAAGGCATCTGTATACCAGTAGGACCATAGGTTGATTGATACACTGGTTGCTGGGAATTTGGATTTGCAGATGATCCTCCCGAAGATCCACTAGATGGAGGCATCCCCCTAGGAGGAGGGTTTCCTCTAGGTGTTGGGGGTGGTGTTCCTTTGCCAGGCGGGCCTCCATAAGGTAGTCCTCTGCCAGATAGGCCTCCATGAGGTGGTCCTCCACCAGTTGGGACTTCAAAAGGTGGTCCACCAGAAGGTGGCCTGCGAGAATGTGGTCCTCCCACTAGTTCTACCCCAGAAGGTGGTCCACCATAATTTGGTGGTCCTCTAGGAGGTGGCCCCCAAAAATGTTTTCCTCTAGGTGGTGGTCCACCATAAGGTGGTCCTCCACTAGGCGGGCTCCCTCCAAGTGGCCCTCCACCAAGTGGAACTCCACTAGGTGGCCCCTCAAAATATGTACTGCCATATCCTCTAGGAGTATTGATAGGCATACCCCTAGGAATAGGCATACACGAACAATTGGGTTTCCCTCAAGGTGTAAACATGTTTCCAGGGTAAGGCATACTAGGATATACCATTCCTATAGATGTACATTGAAATTTCACATTACTTATGGATGGAAGATATCCAAGAAGGTTGATTAACAACGGGTTGTACCCAAGAGGGTTGGCCCGTACTAGAAGGGGGAGTAACCATTTTGGTTTTTGTGGGAGGGACTAAAATTGTTGATTGTCCTACAGCATGGTTCTATCTTGTATTGGAAGTGACTACACTAAATACTAATGGAACTTGAGTTGGTGGTTTCCCCCTAGTGGTAGAATATATGAGAGAACCAGAAGAATCCCAGGATTTTGAACTGTAGTAACAGGGTTGGAAGGTTGACCTATATTAGGAACTATTGATCCTCGAACTGGTGATGTAAAACTAAGAGCATATTGAGATGTTGAGAGTGAGTGGTATCTAGGAGGGGTTGATTCTGAAAGACAGGGTAAAAGATCCAACATGGGATCCCAATGAGGAAGAGGTGAAGCAGTGATGTTTGTAAGGTGCTCTTGAAAATTACGTAAATGACCCATAGTCATTTGGATCCTTCTATACATATCCCAATTCGATGAAGGGTTAAAAAAGGATGGTCTAGTAACCTAAAATTCAAAAATTGCTTGACCCATAGATGTCCTCCAAAAAGGAGCATTAGAGCCACATTATTTCCCCTTGGTTTCATCAGACAGGCGATTAACCAAATTTGATGAACCAACATGACCTTCCAATGGAAAATGAAAGGCAGTGTCAGCCGTAGGAGGCTGTTCGACCAAGGTATTATCATATGTAGTGAATTCTTGCCCCACTTCCACAGTTGGATTCTCTTCCATGTGAGAATCAGCTATGACATCTTGGTCTATGGCTTCCATTGTTCTTTCTCCTGCAATAGGAGGAAGGTCAGGTTCAAAGCCTTGAACTCTTCTGGATCGTATCAAAGGAAACGTAGCCAGATTGTTGGTCACTAAAATCCTAACCTAGGGTTTGAAAACTAGAAAAACACACAAAACCTCTCCTACGAAAGCTAAAGGCCACAAGCAAACTTAGGTGACAAGAGGGACTGATAAAATCTAGTTCCTCACAACTATTGTCAAGTATTTGCAACTCGTGATATACTATAGGGTCCAACAGTAAAATGCGACAAGGAGGATTGGGACCGTCCCTTTCCTGAATACCCAATTGCCTGAATGGTACGTGCATAGTAGTCTCCCTGAGTGTTGTTCTCAATGTATTGCATTGACAAGATGGCCAAAATGGTTTTTCTTAGATGGTTTAGGGAATCTTAGAAGGGTCTTTTGATATACACAAGGTACGTGGGAGCTTAAATTCATGTTAGTGTTGTCTAATGCAAAACCGTTCAAAAGGGGCCTTCCGATATACAATCGATTACGTGAAGTACCTTTCGATATATCTCAAGTGTACTTGAAAGTTCGTTTGATATACCGATGATATGTGGAAGAACCACACAGTTCCTGGGATGTAGTGCAGACAAATGAATGACAACTTCTATGTTTAAAGACGTCGAAACATGTCTCTATCCTATCACTCAAGTTACTAAAAATTTTAACCTAAAGCTACCATTAATTTTATCTTGAACAATTAGGTGAATGCATGAAGTGTGTATAGAAAATTAAAAGCATGCAGCATGGGATGAAATTTTTTCACTTTACCATTCAAAGTATGTCTTACTTACGGGGAGGAGATATTATTTCAATTCCATTTCAAAACAAAAAAATTCCCAAATAGTCACACTGAACTCATCTTTTCAAAAAATGAAAACAAGCAACACACTTCTACACTGATCTTTGAAAGAAATAATGAAGCAATATCTATTTTCCTAAAAAGAAAGACACTATCACTAAAAGGCACACCAAACACTTTTTCAATATTATTCAAAAAATGAAAAGATCTAACTTATAACTATGATATTTTTTTTTTTTGACGAGATAAGAGTGTATAAAAGGAAACAAGTACATGGATATCTGAAAGCATGTGAAGCTAATGAGGGGTCTAATGATTCATCCTTAAACAAAATTATGATCAAATCTCAACAAATTTTTTCTTTGAATAAAAAAAAAAAAAGTCTGTCATAAACTCACGAAGAACGAAATCAAAAGCCAAAAAGCAAAGCTTCCTTTTTGGTTTATCATACAGTAAAAAGAGATCTAACTATGCTGGCTTCCAAACACTCCTTTTGAAAATCAAACCAAGCATAGAAGCAGCTAAATAGATGGATGTAACCTATCTCTTTGAACCAAAGCAAAGAGAGCATTTACCACTATCAGACTTTGAATTTAACAGCTTAGATCTCAAGCATGAAGCCCAAAAAACACATAGAATAAAAGTAAACTTAACTAAGATTTGAAATCATAGGGGTGTGAAAACCCTACCTTGCACCACTTGGAGAGGGTTGGTGACAGAACCTTACCACCTGGGAACCTCCTTTTGTCCACTATGACAGAGAGGTGGCACTGCTTAATGACTACTGAGAAAAGCATGGTGGCACTGCCTATTGTCCTCTATGCATGTGCGGTGACTGTTGTAGATGTCAAAACAAAAATAACGGTGAAACAAAGAATGTTAGGTGCTGAAAAACTGGCATCAAATCATGAAATTAATAGGAAAATTAAGTACAGAAAGTAGATGTGCCTCAGATCTGAGCAGATCTACTTATACCAAACCAAGATATCACTAGAAAAGCTAGTAGATCTGATCACCAAAAGGTTGGAGTTTGGATTTCAGAAAAGAGTTTGAAAACTAAGGAAGATCGGATGTGCTGAATGCTCTTCCCCATTATGGTTTCTAGATTTGTTTCTAGGAATATCGCACCTCTTGTTGACAAGAGTTGTTCCTGTAGGAATGAATGGTTCAAATCTAGAACAAATGAGTGATGACGGAGATGGAAGACTTCCCCTAGAACTGGTAGATATCTGGAATGAGTCCTTTGGCTATTCAGTAGTGTGATGTAGTTATTTCCTATGGTGATGAATATCCATGGATGTACCTGAACAAACACATCAAACAAAACAAGCAAGATCAAAGGTACCAGAACATAGTCTATAGTTCTATATTAGTGACTAGGGAATCCAATAGTAAAATGAATGATTGCAATATAACACATTTTATGGGAAAGGAACCAACTTTTCATTAAACATGAAGAATAAATATTACAACCATTTCCTTAGTGTTTTGATGCTCCTTCACATGCCATTCCTTGTCCTCAAAAGCTCCAAATAGCTCCTTCTATACTCACCCTAGATTTGGCTAGAATATCAATGCAACAACATAACTTTTCTCTCCCTCAACCTTGGGGTATGAGCCAGGTTTTATAGGCCTTGGGAGGATAGGGATGGTTGAGAAAATGGTGGGTGAGGTGGAAGGGAGATCCTACTAGGGGGGATCTCAAGTCCAGGTAGTCCACAAGATTAGGGATGAGGGTGCCACAAAGTCTTCCTTCGAGAAGCTTCGCGAATCTTCTATTTTTATCTTTTAAACTAGAGCACCACTTTTCTTCCATGCAGATAGAGCGTTACTAGGGTGGAACCACTCTTTGATACAAGGGTATAGGTGGTGGCTATTGGTAGGGGTTTTGGTAAGTGAGTTGCCCATCATCGTGGTAGTTGTGCAATCTCACATGGTACTGCGCAAGGCCATATTAGTGCGATGGACAGAAGAATAACCGCTTTGAATATTTTATATTTTATTTGAGTAAGTTTTGTTGTAATAGGTCATTAGCGGTTATAAGTTAGTTAGAAGTCGACCCTTAATGTGATAGCACAAGCCTATTTATAGATCTAGTTTTGCAAGTAGATAGTACCGACAAACGAATAATAGGAGAATTGCATCGTAAGATAATTGGGGCATAAGATCTACTGAGATCTAGTTTTGTGAAGATTTTCATAGTATCTGCGTTGTCCTGATATATGCAGTCTCCGATTTTGGAAAAGACTTGTGTAATATGATTCCTTTGCTCAAGATTAATATGATATGGAAATTGTGGCACAAATCTCATTTGTTATCACTGTTGCGATCTAATCTGTTTTGATGTTGTAACCTGTTCCATTATGATGTTGTTACCTATTTTGGTATAATGTTGTTGTGATTTAGTCTCTTTCTGTTATATCGATGCGATCTTCTTTTCTTTTATATTGATGCGATCTGCTTTTTTGGTATATCGATGCAATCTGTTTTTCTGCTACTGTCTGTTGCACTATGAGTAGATATGTTTTATGAATAATGCTGCAGTATTAGCAATATTGGGATAAATATATGATGCTTTAATGATTGCATAAGTTCTAAATAGACTCTGCAAGTTGAGGAAATGGTGTAAAGTCAACTGCAAGCTCTGGATCTAGCAGTTATGTTGTCCTTTATCAAATCCCCATATCCTCCTCTTCACTGCCAAAAACTCAGTTCTGACATCTCTCCCTTGAACGCCTCAGGTGAGACCTCATCTGCTCCACAGACATTACTGGGCAAGTTAAAACTTGTCTGGGATGGTGCTTAGGGAGATGTGCTGGTAGGGAATCAATAGAGTGGGAACCCCTGTCAACAAGGATTTTTTGGTGGGTTTTGCCAATAGTGGCACCACTTATTGCCAAGATATAATGGGTGTTACTGAAGAGGATAACACCTTTTGCATTAAGGGAAAAGGCAGCGCTGGACTCAAATGTGGAAAATAGGAGCCTGGGCCAATGTCCAACTTCACAATTTAGGAATTCAAGGAAACTTCTGATGTTTTATGCATCAAAACATGATCGTGATGATATTTATGTGTAGCACACCCTCCCATGAAGGGTCTTTGCATCACTATAGGGTGTGGCGGTGCCACACTTTTCTTTTGAACAGGGTGTGGCAATGCCTATACGAAGGGAAAAAGAAGAAGTTTCGAGACGGATTTTGAAGGATACCCTTGTGGAGGTTTATCCCTTCCATTTAGGGTGGATATCACTTGCCTCCCATATTAGTAGGATCTCACCGCCATATTCTCCCTAATCCTCTCCCCTCCTCATCTCTTTTTTCCTATAAATGAAAGCTTCTCTCATGGGATAGGGAGGTGGAATCTGAGTAGCTCAATGCTGGAGGAATGAAATGAGAAGTATAATCCTTCTGATAAGTGAGGAAAGGACATGTTGGAAATAATATTAAACACCAAGGAATCATTTGGTTGTAATTCTTTCCCTTTTTCATAATTAATACAAATATGTCTTTCTTTTCCCATAAATAATGTGTAATGTTATTTATTTCTTTTCTCCTTGGTCATTAGCATAGATCTATCAAATTATCTTGTTTCTTTTACTCTATTTCTTGTACTTTGTATATTTTTCATGTATCTCCTCTTCATAGTTGGATTTCAAGAGCTTCAAGCTGACAAGGACACCATTCAAAAAAAGGTATGAAGGATTTATATTCAAGTAGTTTGATGAATTAGGGAAAGGTTTGCATGGCTCTATATGTTTTGTTCTAGATCTAAATCATTTAGACTAGGTAAACAGTATTTGTCTGCATTGATTGAGAAATTTTGATAACAAAAATGGCGACCATAGTGGGGAGAGAATGATTTACTCTATAGACTTGCTTTGATTTCCTTCTTTTTAATTAGATTTGGTTTATTTTCAATTGGTATATCACACCCAATTATTGGATCTATTTTTCTAAGTGACTGTGCAATTTAAAACCTTTAGAGTCTGTTTATTGTCTTGAATATTTTAGTTTTCAACCTTTTTGTTTGATACCACAATTTATATTCATATACAGTGTGACAATGTTATCCACCATGTTTTTCCTTCTGACAGAGTGTGTCAGTTTTGTGACTTGTTCTTTGAAACAATGCGTTGATCCTCATCAAAACTCTGGTGTGTACCTGTAAATTGCTGTGCCATCTTGAATTTTGATTTGATTTCAACCCATACCTATTTGATCCATGTTTCTTGGTTTGTTACAGATCTTCCATAGTGAAATCTAATTTCCAGATCTATTTCTTCGGCTATTTTTATTGTTTGACTAGAATTTGATTTGTGTTTAGAATTTTGTAGAGAGTTTAGATATGGAAAACTCTTCGGGGACTACCAACCAACATAACCCTTCTCAAGGTATGTCTTTTTTTTCATCCATATGAAAATGTTGGTCCTCCCTTCATGGGTACATTGAGTCTTCCTGGATTGACTATAGGATTACATGTATGGTTATTCTCTAGTCTAGTTATCCCAAGTGCACCGATTGTTTCAGATCCTAAATATCTATCACAAGAGCATCAACATCATGTTGATATTTCACCTTCTTCTCCATTTGTGTATTCTTTCCTTCCTCCTATTGAAAGTTATGATGTTAGTAGTCAGGTGGATATGAAGAAGAAGAAAATGAAGGTTAAGAAGAAGAAAGATTAAAAAAAAACAAATTTCAACCAACTACTCCTCATAGTGTTGAGAGTGTTGATATTCCCACAAAAACACCTTGTAGGCCTAAGTTCCCTTGCATACTTTGAAGGGTGACCATCTTCTTAAGGATTATCATGGTTTGTCCCAAGTATTAGAAGTGTGATCTAAGGCCTGATCCTAACAATCCATGTCGTCAGCCTTTGTTCATCATATTTATGATACCCCATGAACCAGTGACTCTATGGTTAAGAGTCGAAAAGGTAAAGTCAGAAGTACTTGATTTCTATGTAAATACATGCACCTTACTTACGTTTGTCCTCACATGGATGAAGCTTCAAAGTGTTGGAGGATATTATTGTTCCTCAACAATGACTTCCAACAGGTTATCATAAATTGTCCCTTGACCTCCCATTGGTTGATAAAAGTGATCAATCCAATTCCATCTTCGGTCGATCCCACTCTTTCTTTAGAGAGTGAAGAACAAGTAGTTCATCCCACTCTTCCTTTTAAGAGTGAAGTTAAAATGGTTGAGTCAATGTCATATCCACCTGATCCCACTCTTTAATATGAGAGTGTTAATACTGAAGTAGTCTCTTTTACACAATATTCATCTCATATTCCAGTTGAGAGTGAGCTGAAACCCATTGAAGTTTTCATAGTTAGTTCAAATTGTTATAGGAAAGGGGAAAACATTCCTGGTTCAGAAGAACCCTCTAGAAGTACTGAAGTTATTTCCATTGATTGGAGTAGTCTAACATAATCTCGTCTTCCTTCAATGGTTCATTTCCATATATCTATGCGAGTTACCGCAAGGAACATACTTCACACTATTGTTGATGAAGGGGATTCTATTAGTATTCTATCCTCAACTTCTTGGAAAGCTATAGGTTCTCCTCAGCTTGTTCTAGATACCAATTAGATACTAGATTTAAATAGAAGACCTACTGCACCTTTAGGGATCCTTCCTCATTTACCTATCACCTTAGGAAGGAAAAATGCCTATCTTAATGTTATGGTAGTCCAAGGTCCCTTAGATTTTAATCTACTCCTTGGACGATATTATATTTACACCATGAAATATGTAGTCTCCACACTCTTTCAAGTGATGCATCTTCCCCATCATGGGAATATTGTGACCATTGATCAACTTTACTTTATTAAACCTAATCATCATATAAATGCTAGTCATCCGACTTCCCTAAATGTCCCACATGTTCTTGTGGTTCCTTCCTCTTCATCATACATGTCTCTCGACTCTGGACATCATGTCGAAGTTCAATCCTTTATAAATCGATACCTTATTCCCATCACGGGGAAGCTTAGGTTAAATTTTTCTAGTCTTTGTACATCATGTTGGATAAGAACTAAATGTGAGCATAGTTCCCATTCTATGTCAAGATCGTTTAAAAATGAAACAAGTTTTATTCAACATAGTTTAGTTCTAGTTTCAAGTTCATTAAAAAATAAAACCAACCTTGAACATAGTTTTATTCCCTTTCAATACCCTTAAAAAATAAATGGTTATTTTTTTTCAATCTTGTGTAAAAATGAAATAGGTCCCCACAAGAATAGTTCTTTTATATTTCAATCTTGTGTAAAAATGAAACATGACACTATGATCAAAGTTCCCTTTTCAGTCAATATTGTTAACAAATGAAATAGATTATTCTATTGTGTCAAGTATTTTAACTTGAACCTTCATTTCATCTGCCTATATCACTTCATCTTCTTTCTTCCTTCGTATCTGGTGAGCCTTTTCCCAGGAGTAACAAAAAATTTAATTGGGTGAATAAGAAGAGTAGGCAGATGAAACAAATCCTGGCGACATCTCTCCAACCTCTTTTGGAGTTAATCATATGACGTTTATGCTAGGGGAAAGATCCAAACCTTTGGAAATCATGTTTGGAAAAAACTTGTTAATGGATATCATCCTAAGTACCAACCTATAGACATCATTTTGGAAAGGGGCCTACCAATAAGAATCATATTGAGCATATTTTGTTCTCTGTTGCAAGATCATTAAAAAATGAAGTAGATACCTTGAGCATTATTCCAACCGATCTACGATCTAGTTAAAAACTGTAAGATGGTGTCAAGCATAGTTCATTCTCTGTTGCAAGCTCGTTAAAAAATTAAGTGGATCCTTTGAGCTTACTTTTCATTTTGAGTGCTCTGGTTAAAACATGAAAAGTGGTTTGAGATTACTTTATCACTTTTTCATGCTCTGGCTTCAAACATGAAAAAGGTTTTGAATTATTTTGATACCATAGTCGTGCTCGTTAAAATAAGAGTAAAATGGTGTCGAGTATACTTTTATTGCTTTTTTCAGACTCGTAAAACTTCTTATGAAAAAGGAACCCCTTGGAGTCATCTTTAAGCTCTTTTTAGACTCTCTAAATATGAAACGATTTCCGAGTGCACTTGTCGTTTTCACACTTGTAAAATTATTTGAAAGGTCATCTCTCGATGGTAGTTTACCCATTTTTCGGATCAGTTAGACTATTTACGAAAAATGTATACTCTAGCAAACCATTGACTAGAAGAGTTCTCCTATATTATTTTATCCATTTTCAAGCTAAGGGGACCAAATTTACTCCTATAAATTAGAGCTTCTCTCATGGGATATGGGGGGTGGAATTAGAGTATCTAAAATGGAAAGAATTACAACCAAATGATGCATTGGTGTTGAATATTCATTCCAACATGGGATTTCCTCACTTATCAAAAGGATTAGACTTCTAGTTTCATTCCTCCAACATTTATATACTCTGATTCCACCCCCTATCCCATGAGAGAACTTTCATTTATAGGCCAAAAAAAGACGAGGAGAAGAGGAGAGGATTAAAGAGAAGCTAGGGGTGAGATCCTACTAAGCTAGGAGGAGATTGAGATCCACCCTAAATGGAAGGGATCAAATTCCACGAGGGTATCCTTCAAGAACTTCTTGAATATTCTTATTTTTCCCTTCATACAGGAATCACCGCACCATGTACACAAGAAAAGTGTGGCACCACCGCACCCTATACTGATGAAAATATAGCTAGTGGGGGGTGCTACACCTTATAAGAGAGAAAAGGGATGCACCCTATCAAAACATGATTTTTCAAAGGGAAAAATACCTCAAAAATCTCATCTTCCAATGAGTTTTGGCTAAGGATTTTAAGGATTAAGGAAAGGAAAAGGTGTACAAGGTTCATGATAATGATGATGAAGAAAATTCTTTGTAACACTTCCCCCCCAAAGGATGAAGCTAGAGTAACAGGATAGGTGAAATACTTTGTTGGATAAAGGTTAAAGGGATTGAGGCAAGGAACCACCGATTTGAAATATGTCAACAACACACAAGAACTTTTCTGTAGTACAATAATTTATCATCCCAATGAATCAAAACATGGTTGCTGACCAATACATTGTATATCCATGTAAACACTAATATGGCCACTGAAAACAAAAAATGTTGATCCATGTCATCAAAATAATGTTTAAATCTTATCCACCGATCAATATAGTGTAGATCTACAAAACATACATAATGTAGAAACTGACCAATACAGTTTGGATCTGTGTGACATCAAACAATCTCCATCGCAACTTGGGTAAAGTACATAAATGATCCCCATGATATTCAACTTGAACACATAACAATATGATTCTATCCATGTGAATAAAGGAACTGAAGTCGAACATGGTAGAAAACACTTGATTTTTTATCAATGATGTAAACTTTTAATAAGTGTGATCTTCGATCTCATCAACCTATCTCGATGCAAATATCAACAACAATCCATAATAATTCCATCTCACCAACCTATCAAAGGGTGTTACATGAAATTTTCATCCTCGTCATGATCACAAAACTTGTACACCTTTTCCATTCCTTAATGCCTAAATTCCTTCACCAAAACTCTTTGGAAGATGAGATCTTTGAGGTATTTTCCCTTTGAAAACTCATGTTTTAAGAGGGTGCCACCCTTTTCTCTCTTACAAAGTGTGAAAACCTGTTAACCCAAAAAATCCCTCACTTGGCTCTACATGGCTTACACCACCCAAGGACACCCATACACAACCCTCATTTGACCCCATTTGACCCCCACACCCTCAAAAATATGCAAAAGGGCTTAAAATCCCCTAAAAAGAGCCAAAATAGCTGTCATAAGGGCTAAAGCCTCCAAAAAGGGGCTAAAACCCCTCAAAGGAGCCTAAAACCCCCAAAAGAGCTAAAGATTGAGCGAAAGGGGCTAAAAACCCAAAAAAGGGGCTAAATCCCTCACCAAGGGCTTAGAACCCTAAAAGAAGCTATAAATAGAGGGGTGGGGGTCACTCTCAAAACATTCCTTCCTTGCATACTGTTATGCTGCCTGAGTGAGTGCCTTGAGACCATTTGCCTCTCAAGCCATTCACCCTCCCTCTCATCCATTCTCCCTTGCAGCCATAGCTCCCCATTCTCAAGAGAGGTGCTTCTCCAAGCTAGGGCATGGTGGCCCATTTTCACCCTTAGAAGGTATAACTTCTATTTTGTGTTGTTTATTTTAGGTTTTCTAACATATTTTTGCTTGCAGGTTTTATGGCCTAACATGTTCTTGTAGGTCTCCATTGTTGTATGCAAGGTCTTGGAGCTTAACCCATAACCTTGTGTGCAGAGGGGTTTTCTTTGTATTTCTCTTATATTTCATTTCTATTTCATTTTTCTTGCACAACCACTAGTAACCCTACCCTTCTGTCCTATAGACGGGAGGTAGCCATTACTGCCCTGTAGTAAGGGATAAATCCCTGCTACACACCCCCCTCAATAGCGCTCTTTGCATCACTATAAGGTGTGTCAGTGTTGCACTTTTCTTGTGTACAGGGTGTGACAATGCTTGTACAAAGGGAAAATAAGAAGTTTTGAGAAGTATCTCAAAGGAGACCCTTATGTAGGTTTATCCTTCCATTTGGGGCAATCTCACTCCCCTTGTAACTTAGTAGGAAATCACCCCCACCTTCTCCATAATATTCTCTTCTCCTCCTCATCTGTTTTTTCCTATAAATGAAAGCTTCTCTCATGGGATAGGGGGGTGGAATCAGAGTAGCTAAATGCTGGAGGAATGAAACTAGAAGTCTAATCCTTTTGATAAGTGAGGCAAGCCGATGTTGGAATGAATCTTCAACACCAAGGAATCATTTTCTTGTAATTCTTTCCCTTTTTCATAATTAATACAAATATGTATTTCTTTTCCCATAAATAATGTGCAATGTTATTTATTAATTTTCTCCTTGGTCATTAACATATAGCTATCAAATTATATTGTTTCTTTTACTATGTTTCTTGTCTTTTGTATCTTTTGCAGGTAACTCCTCTTCATAGTTGGATTGAAATATCTTCAATCCGACAAGGAAAACCTTCAAAAAATGTATAAAAGCTTTATATTCAAGTAATTTGATGATTTAGGGGAAGATTTACATGGCCGTGTATGTTTTGTTCTAAATCTAAGCCATTTATACTAGGGAAACGGTCTTTGTTTGCATTGATTGATAATTTTTTATAACAAAGTGGGAATTGCTCATTACCCCCTCTTAATTATCCATGTGATATATCATTCCCTAACCATAATGTGAAATCACTTGTTCCTATTTAACACCTTTTTTGATGTAAAATATTTACAGTCTTTTATTTACAATAGAAAAACACAATACACATAAAACCATGGGATTCCAAAATAAATAAATATTGAAAAAAAAATAGGTAAAGAGATCAATCTCATTTTATTATAACAATATTACAAATTTTTTTCCATAAATCACATCTTCATAAATTTGGGAAATTGCTAATGCCACTCTTCTTTAAAGAATTTGTCGCACAATCCTTATATCCATGTCTATCGCCATGGATGTTCACTTCTACTCAAGCCACATAGTTGACTTATTAATCATGGTCCACAAGTCCTGTTGAACCCATCCAATTTACTTATTCAAGATGGTCCTTAAGTCCCACAAGCACCATCAATTTAATTCATCCTCATACTCTCATGAACGTCCTCATCATTAATCTCCTACTAATCTCTGTTTTTTATTTTGTATATTCATGTTATAGTTTATGGACATTTCCTAGGTTAGTCACTTGTGGTAGTCCTTATCATCTATGCATACTATCCTTGCGTTATGTTGGTTCGAAGGACTCGCCAATTTTTATTTCTATGATGAATTTACCTCTATAATTCATGACACATACATGTTGGAGATTCGATTTAGAGGTCTAGCACCATGTTTACCATTTTAATGATTGACAATTCACCTCACACACAATAGTGGTTTCCCATGATTACATTGTTCATAAATTGGTGTTTTACTTCAAAATGTCAATTCACACCATTCATGTTAATACTCTCATCTTGGTTCTCAATTTCATCATTAATGAATTACCTCACATCTAGAAATGGTTCCCGTGATATATTACAATTTAGATGCTTTATCCCATGCTTGATTAGAACTTGTTCTTGCATCATGGATATTCATACATGGTGATGTATATATTCCAAACCCAACAAAAGACAATGGTCATGTGGTTCATTTCCAACATTATTGGTAGCTTATATTTTTTGGGCTTCCCTCAAGCTACCCTCTAAGGATCACTTTACATGTCCCAATTTTTTTGCAGTTATGGGCCACCTCTACTATGTTTGTATTCCCTTGCTAGGTAACATTGTCCCATTACATTTTTTAGATGAATGCACCAAAACAAAAACCATATGTACCATGGCCTATCTTCAATTGTACCATTTTACAAACTAAAGGTCCCATATTGAAATTTACTTGACTATTACACAATAAATCGTATGCCTACCTGATTTTTAGAGATTGTATATATCATCACCTTTCATTTTATTTATAGGTGGTCAACATTATTTATACATTATGGGTATTCCTCATCTTAGATCCCTCTCATTAATTTTTACAAAAATACATGATATATTTTGCTTATATGATGCTCTTCTAACCTCATATCTAATGGGGCATCTATTATCATGCCAGTTATTTCCAGGGAATTTTTTTTGGATCCATAATTTTCTCAAAGCATAGAAACCTTGGCAAATCCTACTAATTCTTAAATTTGCAACCATAAAATGTTAGACGGTTTTTGGTAAAAATATTCATATTTCTAATGAAATTATATAGTTTTTGGACAAGGCAATTTTTAGAATTAGAAAAAATTATCCCATGGAATTTGGGTGAATCAATTTTGAAAAAAAGGCAAATTGGTGAATCGTTTTTTGACAGTAAGGTTGAAAAATAGCCCATGTGCTAAATTTCTCCCCTAAAATTTTCCATGCTTGTGTCCACTACTCGTGTTTTTTTTTTTTCGAACGTATCACAAACCATTCAACAAATAACTCATGATCTATAACCATTGGATGGAAGGAAAGTTATATTTCCAAATCATAAGCGATGTTCAATTTGACCATTTGAAGGTGTGAACTTATTGATTGAATGTTGATGATGGTTAACGTCCGCTGAGACCAGACTTGGTCTATCGGACCTAAAGAAACCAATTAATTAGTTGGTTTTAAGATTGTATTCCTATGCTCAAAGAGCTTCGTGAGAAGTGTCCCAAGCTCACTATAATTTTGACAAGTTAAAAGGCTAGGAAGGTCGGTATTGCAACAAAGATTATGAAACTGAGATCTAATGTGGGTGTATGCAGGGCAGTCTAAGAGAAAGTGATTTTCATCTTCAATGTTCCTATTCTCACAGAGATGGCATATCCTTTCCACCCATGGTGTTTTAGGAATTGTCAAACGGCCTGTTTCTCTATGGAGCTCATGAGATTTCGTTCTTATCTTGGCTATTTAGTTTTTTCTTTGAACTGGTTAAAACAGAGAGATACTTATGATCTTCTAGAGTAGGGTTGATGACATCCTTATAATATCTTAATTTTCTTTTAGACTATAAATCCTTCTCACACCACAGTTTCTCTTTAAACTTAGAAGTAACAATATTTTGGATGTTATTAATATTTAGAAATGCAATATTTTCGTCAATCTCCCAGTGGTTTAACTAGGCCCTGGTATCTTTATACCAACCTCACTTGAGCCTTAGGTGGTTTTGGCTAGAATTAAAAGCTAGATTAGGAAGTCTATGGTCTCCCATGATATTGATTTTGTGCTTATATAACATGATCCTAGTCATATCTAGGCTCTTGATATGGGAATAATCATTTGAAATGCATCCATTTTCTATGGCACTATAATCGTGGCAACTTTGTAGCCCATTAAATGAGATAGTCACTTCAAGAAATTTCTTGGTCAATTGGCATCCATAGTATTCCAACAAACACATTCAATTAAAGGGTCCAACGCTATACATAGAGTTATTTCATTCACATTGAATTATTTCTTCATTAAAGTGTAGTTTTGGCTCCAAGAAAATCTATAAATAAAGGCCTCCATCCTCCATTTCAAAAATATCAAATTTTTAGTGCTAAGCCACATGAATGTCTTAAAGGAATATGCATCCCTCTTTCTCTAATCCTATATATNAATACATGATATATTTTGATTATATGATGTTTTCCTAACCTCATATATCATGGGGAATCTATTATCATGCTACTTATGTCCATGGAAGATTTTAAGGATCCGTAATTTTCTTAAAGTGTATAAACCTTAGCGAATCTTACTAATTCTTAAATTTGCAACAATAAAATGTGAGGTAACTTTTTGTAAAAATATTCATATTTCTAAGGATATTATATATCTTTTGGACAATTTTGGTGATTTTTAGAGTTTAGAGAAAACTATCCCATGGAATTTGGGTGAATCAACTTTGAAAAAAGGGAGAGTGGGCGAATCATTTTTTGAAAAAAAGGTTAAAAAATAGCCCATGGGATAAATTTATTCCCTAAAATTTTCCATCCATAAGTCCACTATTGGTGTTTATTTTTTTTCGAACGCATCACAAACCATTCAATAAAGAACATATGATCTATAACCATTGGATGGGAGGAAAATTATATTTGCAAATCATAAGGCACTTTCAATTTGACCATTTGAAGGTGTCAAATTTTTTATTGAATGTTGTTGCACCACTAATCATTTGAAATGCATCGATTTTTGATGGCATCTTGGCAACTTTGTAGCCCAATAAATGAGATAGTCCCTCCAAGAAACGTCTTGGTCAATTGGCATCCATAGTATTCCAACAAACACATTCAATTAAAGGGTCCAAAACTACACATAGAGTTATTACATTCACATTGAATTATGCCTTCATTAAAGTGTAGTTTTGGATCCAAGAAAATCTATAAATAAAGGCCTCCATCCTCCATTTCAAAAGTATCAAATTTTTACTATTAAGCCACATGAATTTCTAAAGGACTATGCTTTCCACTTTCTCTAATCCTCCTTTCTAGCTAGTGTAGGTTTATTACACCCAAATTTTTTCTCCATATGACCATATCATACGAGGAAATTATATCAATATCGAGCCAAATTCCAAGAGGAAGTGAACTAGTTGAGGAGCTAACAACCCCATAAAGAGAGAGTAATCAACACTCAAGGTGAAATTCTCAATCGATGAATAAAAAAAGAACTCATTTTCTCCCTAGAAATGAACTATATGTTAGTTTAGCTTATACGCACAACCTTTACTACTTATGTATGGTCATGTACAAATATCTATTATATATTCAAATGCTATCAACTAGTTCCATTTTGCAGTCTAACTTCCTTAATGTAATATTCTTTAAGGTACTTAATGTAACAAAGTTCTTTGATTTTTGATCACATTATTATATTTCATAGTATATGTATTTAAAAATCCTATTCACCTTTTTATTTCCCAATGTATAGCAATGTATGCCTTATTGATCTCATCAACATAAAACTTTGTTAGTCATTTCTTATTTATTTTATCATTAAGCACCATTGCAATATCTAGAATACATGAACTTTAAAAGTTAATTGGTTATTTTAAGGACACCCCTTTTGAGTTACTATTAGTAAGTTGCATCCCTTCATGGAAATTGTAACAGTGTCAATAATTATATTGAGTTGTCTTAAAAGCATTTGTTAAAATGCGAAAAAAACATTTACATAGGAACTATATTGATAGAGTTGGGAATGGGAGGTTTCATCCCTCCATGGAAATCTTAACATTTCCAATCTTTAGATGGAGATGTTCTAATACTATGAATTGGTTATCTTATTATTATTGTAAGACAATTAATTTCTATCAAGATTGCACAAACCTTAAATCAATTTACTTTTATAAAGATAGCAATTATGTATCTCTTAAGTTAGTATTCATTAAATTGAAAAATGTAACAGAGGTGAAATGTCAAGACCATCCTTGACAAGTACTTGTATTAGGTGGATCCTTTATCAATTAAGAAATCTTAATACTAATGTCAAAATAAAACTTGATGAAATAGGATTAATAAAATACTACTCTAAATTACACTCATAATAGGAATTAATGAAAATTAGTTATATTTTTATAAGACTTGCATGTTTGATAAGGATATTTAAAATAAAATAAATATATATAAAAATATGTTTGTATAGTAAGTCTAATAATGTGTTGTTAAAAACTTGAATTTTTATAATTAAACATAATTAAAGTTGACAAACCCATATCAAAATAAAATATTCAACATCCTTATTAATTTAAAAAGTAATTTAATCAAAATTTGTATATCTCTACTTACCTCATGGCCATCACGCACGTTCTCTTCAAATAGAGTATAGAAAAGACTTGTGAAAAGATTATGAAAAGATAGATGTAAGCTTAGATATCATGTTCTTACAATGGGTGTATACTTTTTAGAGGATTTGTTCTAATGTGTTAATAAAAACAGATATAAATATTAAATTATTTTTATATATAATTTTTAATTAAGCGTTATGAAAATAACAATTAATGTAATTAATTATTATGAAAATAACAGTTAGTCGAGTAACAAATAGACTAATTTATAGAGAAGTAAGTAGTGAGGAATAGTGATATACAAAGGTTGAAAATTGTGTGACAACAAATATTCCAAAAGGATTAGGAATGCAAAGAGTATATTGATTCCATTTTGATCTAGGACACCATTCGACGTGACAACCTCATTGCCAAATCATTTCAATGATGGTACAAAACATTTGCTTTCCATCAACAAAGGAGGAGGGAATCATCACTGTAATGATCCATCTTATCTTGTTATATGAAAAATAGTCGAAGAGGCTACGCTTTGGGGGCAGTCATTATGGCATGTGATCTTAAGAAAAGAAAAAATATAAAATTTAAGAAAAAAAGAAGGGCGAACATGGGGCACATGCAAGAATTTATAGTTTAATGACCCAAACTATGGCATCTTGGGCTTAATGGATATAAAAATATAGATTAGGCAACTGTCGTTTATTTAGGCAGAAATAATGGAAAAGTAGGGGAAATTGCATATTGAAGGGTAGTAGGCTGTAGCAATCTGGTGGTTTAGTTGATGGAACTTCCATTGTAAGAAAAAAGAGAGACAAGATGTGGCAGGCACGTGTAGGCATATGCAACACACGCTATAACAGTGATAAAGTTGCAATGAATGAATCTTCCGGCGACTTTGTGGAGTGCGTGGTTAACATTGATCAATGATATCATATCAATAGGAGAGCATTGAGCAATGACAGTGCCCGATAAGGATAGGCAAAAAATCATCAACCGCCATTGCCATTATTGTTTACGTCGATCAAGAATTTCAAAATAAGTAATAATAATATCATTCCTCGCCGTTGGAAGGAAGGATAATCTCCACTCTGGTCATGTTGTAAGACGTTGCTGTCAAAAATGTCGAGGAGGTAATACTAAATCATGAATGTGGTGCATAGACCCCATCCATGTGCTACCATGTGTTGAGTCGGTGAGATGGGTCCACATGCCCTGTACTATCCACTTGACTTGCTATGCACTTCTCCCTTCCTTTCAATATTCCCCTCCCCTCCCCTCCCCTCCCCTGTATGTTTGCTCAGATTCATCTTTACTTCAATTCAATTTTGAGCAGAATCTATTCAGTTGAAACTTGACACTGGAAATCCTGGTATGTAATGCACATCATCCTCTGCCAGTTACAGTTATTTGAACGGATAAACCGCTGTATGCATTAATTATAATTTGTTTTCATGGAGATGTGTTTAGCATATTAAACGCCTAGGTTTGAGTGTACAGACCTTCACCTGACCTCACAGCAATTTGTCATTCTTGGTCCCGCACATTAGCCAGATCTTGGTCGGGCTCTAGGAAAAAGCTGCAAGAGAATGTTGGCATGTAGAGTCAGAAACTAAACCTGATTTGGAGTACAGATTGCCATGCAAAATCCTAACAAGCATAAGCATAAGCATAAGCATAGATAGTGTAACTCTCTTTGCAGTTTTTTCATCCCACTTCTCAGGCTCAAAAGCATGCGTTCCTTGAGAGAAGTCTACTTATGGCGCCTGATCCGAGCACTGAATAGCCTGGAAATCAACTCGTTGAGAGCCACGCGAGATATTAGAGTGGCAGCCGATGTATCATTGGCTTTAACGGCGCCCAAGGGCTCCATTTGGAGTCGTGCACTACTCGCTAATATCTCAAAGCATGAGAAGAATAGAGATATTCTACAAAAAATTGCTGGCAAGAAGAAATACATGAGGGCGCTCCAGAGAAATCATGAGTTGCCATTATACATGTGCTTGGGATCAGTCCTGCCTAAGTCCAGGGAATCTGTCGTGGAGAAAAGCAGACTAATTAGAAGATCTGCACTCACGCATAGAAAACTTGCATCGACAGTCCATATTTCTCCTTCCAGAATTGCAAGGAAGATTGTTCAAAAACGGACGAAGATTCTGCAAAGCCTTGTTCCAGGTGGAAGATCTATGGACATTTCGTGTTTGCTTAAGGAGACCGCTGATTATATCATATCGCTAAAGGCCCAAGTCCAAGTGATGCAATTCCTCGCAGATGCTGCAACTAATTGAAATCAGGTAACGTTCGGCTATATAAGTTGCATCATAAAATGGCGTTATAATTAGCTGGTTGTATCTGGCATTCTCGGCCGCTGGAACCCATAAATCTTTCCTCTTACCAACAAGATAGATATGATTGTGCATTCTTTCATCAAAATATAAATTTATGGTTGCGTGATCGTTGAAATGACAGATGTTGATCTATGGCTCTTGCGAGTCTGCGATTATGTTTTTGGCAATGTGAAATAAAGCAAGACTTATGTAAATTCGGATAAACATTCATGTACAAGCCATGAGAAGTACTGTGGATTTCTTAATTTCAATCTGGTTATATAAGCTGTACGTATTATTATACCTTGTTATTTTTCTACTTGTGACATGTAGCATGATTGGACAAGTGCATCCAGTGTATTCAGTGGCGCGATCATGAATTGAGGTTTTGCATCCAAACGTCGTTATTAAGGAGATACTATTCAAAACCTACAAAACTCTGTGTTATTTTGACAATATTATGTAGCGGTGTAAGCTGTGAATACAAGTTCAAACTGAATTTTCCAGCCTATGCACTCTTTTTTCAAGTTCAAACTTCTCTTCTAGCTTCAAGTTGACCTTCACTGTGTTTTTCACTCCTTCATTCTGCGTTCTTTCTTCTTTGCAAGGAAGAGGATCGACAACTTAACTGTTCGTTCGTTGTAGAAGAATCTCTTCTTGTAAATTGTTTGTTTGTTGCCCAACATGTCTGCAAATTTGGATATGGCTTCCTTCGTTTCTCCCTTTTGCTAGATCTTCTACGGACTACGCCTACCTGTTTTTAAGGTTTTGGTGCCACAATAACCTCAAAAGTTTGGCAACCTCCCTTCGCTTTGGCTACTCCACGAAGGTTTAGCTCTTATTAGATTCATTTTGAAAGATCTTTTACAGGTTGGATCTTTTTATTTGTAATCTCTTTAGTCCCAAAAAAATTCATAAGTTTGGTAACCTTGCCTTAGCCTTCATTTCATGTAGGTTTTACTCTCATTGAATTCGCTTCATTATGCCAAGAGGTATTTACATATTATTTCAGATTTTGCACTTTTACTTGAGCATATAAAAAGATTACACCAAGTGTAACATCATTTCATTGTGGTGCTATTTTGTTATGTTTAAATGCTTCTTGATTAAGATTTAATGGATAAAAGAAACTGGTAACAATTTGTTTTTGTTTTTAATATCAGTTTTTGTTATTTTTGTTTATTAAATAGTATATTTTTGTGTTTATATTAATTCTAACAATCTAACATAAATATAAAATTATATATTTAGCCTTTATAACTTTTAGTTATCTTCACAAAACTAAGTGATTGATTGTGCCTACCAATATTCATTAGCCACTTTAGTTGTGACTGTTCTAGTATTTTTAATCATTAATAACTTGAAGTCTTTTCAAGGTATAGTTCATCATTACACTAATAAACTACATAACACTATATTTAATTGATGGAATTAATTAATATGTAAAAGTTAAATGTGCAGTCTTGGGATTTGCACTTCTCTGTCCTTGTGGAAACAGGCTAACAATAACCAGCCTGCTGTAGGCCATTTAATGCTGGATAGCTGCCTATGTCACCCTTTAGAGCGTATGTCTCTCCTTAGATCTCAAGCAACTGGTGAAATTAGAGGTGCAGTCTTGGAATTTGCACTTCTCTGTCCTTGTGGAAACAGGCTAACAATAACCAGCCTGCTGTAAGCCATTTAATACTGGATAACTACATGTCACCCTTTAGATCTCAAACAACCGGTGACATGCCTACTGCAGCATGCAGCATGCTTGTTTGTTGTGGAAACATCCAATTGGATGTGGGTTCCAATGCCTATCGATTTTCAATCGTAATATTTGCGGTAATGTCTGTCGGATCAAGTTCTTTTAATTTCCTGAGCCAAACAGTCCAGTGATCACAACCGTTCTAAGTTAAAGTGATTTTCTTGACCTCAATCGTTGATTTTTTTGCTTGCAGTATGTTATTTACATCAATTTGTATTTGTTTTTGTTTATATTTTTCTATTTGGAATGTCTGAAGATATGAAAAGTGCATGGTAATGCTTTATTTTAAGAAGGTAGTAATTTCAAATTTATAATAAACAGCTATTACATATATAGCTCAAAATTATTTTAATATACATGCGAAAACTATTAACTAACCATCTTAATGATAATGCTAATTTACATGTCATAACTATTAACTAACCATGACGACTTTCTTTAAATTTTAAGATTTACTTGTGAATACAATTTACAGCATTGAGTCTGGGTATGTCTATCTATACTGTAATGGTTACCATTATTCTTACTGCTCACTCGGAGAGCAGTGGAGAGCAGCAACATTGGAAGTCTTCTTCCTTCTGTCTCTTTGTTGGTGGGTACCTTCCTCTGATTTCCCATTTGATGTGGTTTTTTTATTTTTATGAATGGCCTCAATAAATAAGACCTTTACCTCAATGATGACTAATTCCATTTTGATGTAACCATGCAAGCCTCATGGGATTTCATTAATACATATCCAAAAGTATTTTAATGTTTCCGAAACATCTTCAACCTCTGCATGAACGCTGTGCTTCTCAACCCTTTTACACTCTGCTTATGCATGCCTGTACCATCTGAGTGCGGATTTGATGCCACCTGTTACAGACGAGCACTAAATTAATTCATTCTTTATCTCGAGGGTTCCATTATGTAAATGCCAAATTCTTCGTCATGTAACAGCAGGCAAGTTTCAAGTCATAGCCTAACGCCACAAATGCAATGGTTAAATCCCTAAGATATAAGCATGAAAACTCTATATCCAATTCTATTTCAATCGAGTCAGGCTTACCTTCCTATATTGAAACAAACGTAGGATTTGGAATTGTGTATAACTGTGGTTTGATTTGTTTACCATATTGATTGTTTATTGTCGGAATCCATTACTTAAGCAGTAGCACAGGCGATGTTGAGCATAAAGTCACATAAACCTTGTAGAGACTTGAAGGTATAAAGTGCACTACACAACCATGATGACCTTTCTCTCACGCAATAGAAACCAATTCTCTCATGCAATAGAAACCATACTGCAACTTAGACTATGCTACATATATTTCTTTTCTGTCATTCTCTCTAACTATACTAAATAAAAAAGATGAATCTTATCACCCTTAGCCACAAAATCAATGGGACTCATGGATACTTGCACTAGTTTTAGGTTTTGGGAGCGGAGGAGCATGTGTGTAGCGATGTTCCTTCTCTATATGTTTGAACTTTTAGCAACATGTTTCCTTGAAAATGTTTGAATTCAAAGTACTGGCAGCCCTAATAATTATATTGCATATTTGTATTATTTCGTTCATCGACTAATGAGTAAGCTAAACTAACCAAAAATCTAAATATGTTTAACTTTTTTCCAAACTCAATATTTTTAAGACATTTAAGGGCATGAATTCAACAATGTTATTGGATCATTTCCCTAAACAAGCTCGGAGTTTGACATGTTGAACATGTCATAAATACAACAATGTTATTGGATCATTCCCTAAACAAGCTTAGGGCTTGACACCACCAACTACATCTATTAAAAAAAAAATCTAAATTTTGGGATTTATCAATATCAAAACTTCATATTTTCCTATTGATCTTTTGTATTATGTTAAAGTGATCTTTCACCCAAAATTGAATCACAACATTAAATAGAACCTTTAAATTCCATATATAACCAAAATAAATTAATCACAAGAATAACAACAAGAGATAGAGGAAGGTCTTAAGGGTAGCTTAACATCATCAATTACTCTTTAATGAAAGAATCACTCCACAAATCATGATTACCATAAAACCATATGTATCCAACATGTCTCATACACTCATACTCATATATATCTATATTTTCTAGTGAGTATTTTTAAGGGGTCAATACCAACTACTCCCTATTGCTATATTATTTCCTCTAACTACATAGTGAGCCTATTTACTACCCACCAACTACAAGTTGGCTTATTCACTACTTGTGACCACATTGTATACATTATCCCCTTGGGTATGTACCTCCCTAGGTACTCCATATTATGCTCCGTAGGTACATTAATTCCACTCCTTTTTCCTAATTTTCTTTTTGAAACATGGGAGAAATCCATATAATATGATCTAATATGTAATGTAGTCAACGTGTGCCAAGCATTATAAGCATCCATGCATCCTAATGAAATGTGAGAATGAGGTCCACTCACTTCCTTTCCACCTAGATCTTAATTCAGGTTGCTCATTTTGGTTCCACCTCCACTCAATGCTTACAGTCTTCCATATTTCTCCATACTAGTTTCTTTTTTGGTTCCATCTTTTATTGAAAGAACATAGTAAAAATGTTAAACCCTATATCCTATGACCAAAACCATTAATGTTGAGATAACACTAAATTCCATGAAATCACATCATTGTCCTATAGGGAAAGAGTGGTATACAATATCTAAGTATCACAAACTCATTTTTCCACCCTAAGGGAAACTAGATGGACAATATTCAAGATAGAGATCATGCCAAACATCACGACAATCAGCAGGGAATTGAAGTCGTTAAGCCTTTATGGCACTAAGAGGGAAAGAAAATGTTAAGATGATGCATCAATTTCTAGGTAAGACAACTATCATACCAATAGGGCATCCAAGTGTAGCAACAAGTGGATAGGTAGGTGGAAAAACAATCCCCCCTGAATTAGAAAAAAGGAAAGGAGCCAAGTAAGAAAAAGTGAAAATAAGAGAGTCAAAAGTTGTAACAATAAAGTGAATAGATGATAGTAACGGAGCTAGAGGTAGTTAAAAAATTGGTTGAAATTAATAAAAAGAAGTTACAACTTCTAAAGCTATAAAAATTCCATTCGATCTTAGAATTCAAGGCTAGCATTTTTTTAGGGTTTCTTTGGAATTGATGGGTAGGTTGTATTTTCCTTGTATGTAAAATATCTTTTTGAGATAACGATTCTAAAGTGCATCAAGAATGTTTTCCTCTATACTTTTTTGTGTCTCTGGTCATTTTGATGGAATGTATGCTCTTGCTTTTGTAGGGCCTTGTATTTTGTTGACCTTCTATGGGATTGGTTGATGTAGAAGGATTGTATATTAGTTGATGTATGTCGTACAACCAGCTAATATTGAAGGACTTTTTTCGATAGCGTACGGGTACTTGGATTAAAGTGACTCATTATTTATAACTTTGATTTCTTAAGAAATAACAAGTTACGATTTTCTTCTTCTTGAAAAAAAAACTTGTTATTACATGTTCATGGATGTATTGAGTAAGACAAGGCCATTGTTTCTATAAAGCCTAGTAGGAAACATAATTTTATTTTTGTTGCTTTAGCTTAAATATTGCAAGTTCTCACAAACCATATTGAAAGCACACATGTCAAGGGTGGAGATGTTCAAATCTTTAAAAGATGAAGATTCCCATGGATAAATATGTGTTGCATTTATATTTTCATGTTTTTTATATGGATGATGTGGATATTTCTTGAGATACCCTTGGATGTACTATGTTGGTCTATTGAAATTAATGTGCAAAAGAAGTTCTTGAATATTTGGTATAAGAATAATTAAATTACATTGTGGTATATTTCTCTTATTAAACAATAAGGGAATACGAAGAAGTCCTTACAAGTAAAATAGATTAAGTATCTATAGACATGGAAGATAAATAGTCCAAGGCTAAATCAAAAGAATAGAAATATAGATAAGCACATGAATACAATCCAGAGGAAGGAGATACAAAAGAGGAAAAAGATAAGGAGCTACACGACCCCAAGGAACAACAAGTCCAAGATTCAACGAAATTAGAACCGATAGCTAAGGTTGGATTCTATTAACATTAGACCACCATTAGAAACAATAGTCACCAAAGTAAGGTTGGAAGCATTAAGATAAAAATTAGTGTTTTCAAAGTCATATCACATAATTTTAGTTTTTTGAAATTAAAAATTATATATGAAGGAGCAAAGTATTTTTAGTATTTAAAACATTTCATTACATTTATGTACTACATTGTATACGCATTAGATATATTGCTGATAGGAATCAAATGATGTTGAAATTCCTTTCCAACCATTGATGACATAAATAAGCTAGATGTTAAATTCTAATGAAAACACATCATGATACTACTTGAACATAAGCATAAAAAAATTAAATGCATGTAGTTCACGGACTCTAAAAGTATTGTTAAAGCCCCAAAATGAATCCCTAGCTTCACCGGTTTCACAACTATTGGCTAAATTTTTCAGTTATCATGCTAGGATGCATTGAAGGGTTTATTGTATCTACGCCATGGTATTTTTCCTCATTATCATGCCTTTTGGTAAGACAATAAAGAGGGTAGTGGCCTACATCGACATGGAACACGGTTTCGACATAGAGGTATACGCATTAGATTTTTTCATTAAATAACTTAAATTACTACCTATGACTATCGATTCATTGAATCGTGGACTAGTACAAAAAACAACAAATTTTAGAGCCACGAGCCCTTAATTAATCACACTTAGAACTTTATCAAATCTAGCCATTAATAAACTTCGTTTGGTATTTTGGTTCAGTTTTTTTTGGGTGTTTAATAGTAGCTCGATCGAGGTTTTAACGGAAGCTTGATTGATGGTTTATCAAACCCTCGATCAAGCTTCCGTTAAAACCTCGATCGAGGCATTTAAATACCTCAATCGAGCATAAGACCTTGATCGAGGGCCTGAAAAATAGAGATTTATCCCTCTTATAGGAAAATCAATGTTTCTATGTGTCTTCTAGGGGTGTAAACCCTGCCATTCAGGGCACACAACTGAACGGATTTCATACCGATAGATTTGTCACCGAATCCTCTATTCATTGAGATACCATGCATGCGTTTTGGCATTCGTATGGGTTTTTCTTTTAATTAGTTCTAAAACTTACACTTAGAAAACCAGACAACAACTTCGAAGCAACTCAAAGAAAAATCCACACGGTAAAATATACATACCAAAAAATTTCTTAAAAATACACAACCCACACATTGACGTGTCCTCTTCAAAAGGGTATCTTTGGGTTTTTAATTTTTCAAAACACTGAAAAAAAAGTTTGTATGGACACACATGTGTATAAAATGATGCTGAAATCACATGTGGTCACTTTCGAAAAATAATAAATAATTGTATATTGCAAAATAAATTAACAAAAAAATATGTAGACCACAGTGCATTTTGTTTAGATCATGGTCATATATCTATATTTTTTAAATTATTAATGTAAGAATGAATTATTGGGGTTGGACATGAGCCACTTATTAACTTCTTCAAATTTTTAAGGTCACATAGTTCATTAAATGAAAAATTTCACACGTTAAATGACATCGGAATATTTAAAAAAAAAAATCATTGGGAAGCCAACATAATATTCTACAATTTGTTTTTTTACTGCAAGTCAAAATTCACATGGCATATATGCGTTTCGAGGGCTTCTATCTAGTACATGAGTAAACAATCAGGTTTCCATCACCAAATTTGGCCAAAAAGTGTTACCCACCTTCATGGAATCAGCCTTGGGTGTATCCATGGAGGTGGGTTACAATTTTTAGCAACGTAATTTCAGAAAAACCCAAAAATGTACCTTGATCAAGCTTTTTCCAAACCCTCGATCGAGGTTTTTTCAAACCCTCGATCGAGGTTTTATTAAACCCTCGATCGAGCTTTTGACAAACCCTTGATTCGAGGTATTAGTGCTTGATTGAGGGTTAAAAAAAATCTCGATCGAGGGTTAAAAGAATCTTGATCGAGCATCTTTAATTGTGTTTACTCTAAATAGGAAACAAAGCTTTGATATAATTCACTGTGTTTGTTAGATAGAAAAGGGTCATTTATATTCATTTGTAGACATGGGTCGTGGATTAATTGGAGTTATAGATATGATTGATCGATCATCTATTAATCCAACATCTATAACTCGAATTACTCCACGAATAATATCTACACGTAAAACCTAGAGGAAATGGCAGTAGTAACACTTTTACTTGTTTCTTCTTCAAGGTATGTACTATTACCCACAAGTATTAATTTTCTAGTCGAAATTATGTTTTATTAAATTTTATTATTAGATAATTCTATGCTTGATTTTAATTGAATTCGAATACCTTGTTCCCATGAACAATATGAGATTTGAAAAACTTTGATTAAATAAATTTTTGGGTGTCCATATTCGTGTGCACACACGAATATCGGCACTCGAATATTTTTTTAGTTAAAGTTTTAAAAAGATCGATCGATCTTTTCATTTAATGAAGTCTTCCAAAAGATGCTTGGACACCTTGTATTTTGAATCCCCATTTGAATTCATGTCATTGAACATTTTCAATTCTTGTCGAAATNTATCATGTTTAGTCACATGTTATTGATGTAAATTCTAATGTCATTCAATAATTTACTAGCAAGACTAACTGCAAATGTGTGGCACAATAACAATTTTGAAGAGTAAACAATGGACATTGATATAACCCAAGGAAATGATGTCATATATTTTTTTTCATGCTCACATTTTCATCTCTCTAAAGGTACTAAAAATACTTTTCTCCTTCGTATAAATTTTTTAATTACGCCGAGAGGCGCTCTACAGCCCAGTATGGGGTAGATCTTGTAACGTGATGTAACGTTTGTAACATGTCGGCAAAAAATAATAGTGATAGTGAATATTATGAGAGAGATCTTGTAAAGTGATGTAACATTAGTAACGTTTGTAACATGTCGGCAAAAAATAATAGTGATAGTGAATATTATGGGAGAGATCTTGTAAAGTGATGTAACATTAGTAACGTTTGTAACATGTCGGCAAAAAATAATAGTGATAGTGAATATTATAAGAGAGATTTTTTAACACAAAATAAAAAATAATATCACTTTTGTAACGTTATTTTTATTAATAAAAAATAAATTTTCTAATAGGCCAAAATAAATGACGGCCACAAAAACAATATAATATGGGGGAGATGTTGTAATATTCGTGTAATATTCCTACCTAACAAAACAATAAAAAAGTAAAAATTTAATTATCCGTAAAAAAAATATGTGGGTCAAGAAAAAAACACAAAATTGAATTATTCACAAAAAAATGTTGGCCTTGCACATGGTTTTAAAACCATGTGCAAAGCATTCTAAACAACCCATGGTTTTATTGTACATGGTTTAGGAGGATTTGCACATGGTTTTTAAACCATGTGCAAGGCCTCCTAAACAACCCATGGTTTTATTGTACATGGTTTAGGAGGGCCTTGCAAATGGTTTTAAGACCATGTGCAAGGCCTCCTAAACAACCCATGATTGTGGGAGGGCCTTGCATATGGTTTTAAAACCATGTGTGGGGAAATGATGCAATGTTCGCTCCTAACAAAATAAAAAATAATAAAAAATATTATATGTCGGCCATAAATAATATTAAATATTAATAAAAATATAATTATATGTGGACCTTAAATAAAAAGATGTGTCTTTTGGTTTGAATAAAATCAATGGATACCTAAGAAGAGGTTTGCACCTCGAGAGATTTGATCCATCTCGGCGCTTGATAGAGCCTAGGATTTGGATCTACGCTGGTTTTAAAAAACTACAATTATGTGATATGACTCTGAATTTAACACTACTTTTTATCTTAATCATTCTGTTCTATTCCACCCCGGGCTCTGGGATTTAAATATCTGTCCCGAAGATCTATATCGTAGGTATATCATAGTCCTGAGAATCCAGGTCGAGTGGACACAACTCGCCTAATTTTATCTCATCAACTGAATTGCATGCATCATTTCTCTCCTTGGTTCAATGCAAAAATAATACTATGACAATGATGCATGCAATTCAGTTGATGAGGTGAACTTAAGCGAGTTGTGTCCACTCAACCTAAATTCCAGGACTATGATCTACCTATGATATAGATCCTCTGGCCAGACATTTAAATCCCAGAGCCCAGGGTAGAATAGAACATGATGCTTCAAAAGAATGACCCATATTTCAAACTCGTTACTCATCCTATCAAACAATGGATCTCCACTTATTACTCCTTCTAGTACATAAAATTGTACTACTTCATTCCTATTTTTCATTATATGTACTTTATATTCTTGTTTCTTGTACATTTCCCAATTTCCATCCCATGGATGTGGCAGACATAATTTGATGACATCATGAAAATACCTTTGAAAGAAGACACCTCTGAATCTAGGGCCTTATTTCATTCTGAGTCATTTTATGTTGTGCAACCAAGTCCTAGAAATAACATAAAAATAACAGAAATGGACCAAAATATATTAATCATTTCCTTAATAATGAATAACATAGATAAATAACAATCCTCTTTGAGGGAGGAACCTCTTTACACAATATACTTGTGTACCCAAGACAAGACAATATCCAATGATGACTAAAATGAGAATATCTCCTTCCTATATATAGGAGACAAAGGTGTACAATAATAACTAATAGACCCACTAATAAACTCAAGCCAACATAAATAATATGTAATGCACCACAATTAAGGGGGTAATGCACTACACTATATGGGGTATTGTGTCATCATTAAGGGCTTAACATGCCGCTCCCATTCAAAAAGTGTTGTCCTCAACGTTGAAGTAGTTCTGGATGTTGATGTATAAAGGACTCATCTTCCCATGTTACCATATTTTGTGGGTAAGTTCTTCCATTTAATGAGATACTCTGGAATTGATCAATTTCAAAGTTGTCTAGTTCTTATTTCTTTGATTTATTTGGGATCCAAGATGATTTTTCCTTCCTTGTCAATTTCTGGTAGCTTGTCACCGATTACCTTCTTCAAACAAGAAACATGGAAAACTGGATGGACTCATGAAGATGCAGGTGGTTCCAATTTGTAGGCCATACTACCAATATTTTGTAGCACCTTGTAGGGACCATAGTATTTAGGCACGGGGACTTCACTTAGTGAACATTGCACATAACACGTGCGATCGTGGGATATTAAAGAATACCCTTAATTTCTAGAGATATTTAAGCAAAATCTTTTTGTTGAAACCCCTCCCAATACTTAAAACCTCCTCCCCACCCCTTTTTATACCTCAATCCTTATAAACCACCCTACCCACCCCCACCTTAAACCCCTCATCCCCCCAATACCTGCAATATATTGGTTCAATTTTTAATAAATTAAAAACCCACAATATGAACTAACGTGATAGGATATTGGTCAACAAGTAAAGACCTCGTGTATTTAGGTGATAATTTATTATACTTCTTGGTGTTATTCAGGGACATTTGTTTGTATGGTTGTAGTCTTAAAAACACCCAATCCCCACATTAAATCTTCGTTCACTGTGGTGTTGATCTGCTTGTTGTTTCATTCGATTTTGTGCTAGATTCAGGTTGTCCTTTAAGAGTTGAAGAACTTGTTGTTGATGCTTCACATGGTATTCCACTACTTGAACCTTAAAGGATTCTCTTGCTGAAGATGTGATGGATGGTGGATGATATCCATAAAGTTCCATAAATGGGGTCATTTTTTTTCTGATGTATGGAAGGAAGTGTTATACAACCATTCTACCAAGGGTAACCACTTGACCCATTGTGTTTGCCATTATCAGCTGCAAAACATCGAAGATACCCTTCCAAACATTTGTTTACAATCTCTGTTTGTCCATCATATTGAGGATGATAAGATGAGCCAGTTGAGTACCCAAACAAGAAAATAATTCGGTCCAAATTTTTTTAGTGAGAATGGGATCCCTGTCACTTACTATAATATTTGGAGTACCATGTATTTTTTGGACCGTCTTTATAAAATAATTGGTGATCGTGATTGCTTTTAAGGGGTGAGGTAGTGCACATAAGTGTCCATATTTAGTAATTATGTCAACAACCACCATGATGACTCTCTTTCTTAGGATTAATTAATCCTCCCTTTATCCAACATAGTCTATTTGGTCATTGTGCCTAACTTAGAAAGTCATTATCACTATACTAGAGTATGGGGGACACACATAGGGGTTATCTGCCACTTACTGCATGTGTATGTATGAGTTTGTGTGCCCTTGGGACCAGTCCCTACATTATAGGAGTCCACCCTGAGTGCCACCAACAGTCTCCTTCAATAGACACTGTTAGATAAGTAGGTATGTTGAGTTATGTTCCAGATACTATCAATTAGATCACAATTAGTTATCCTAGCACCATTTTTACATGCATGTAGGGAGTGTGGCACCTTTTTTCCACCTACCTCATCAGTTAACTAATTGTAGACTGATTTAGACATCTGGAGTTATACTAGTGAGATCCAGCTGTGATTTTTCCACACTAAGTTAGCTAAATAGTCAGTTAGAGTTGGTAGATTCGAATCCTATCCACAGTATTCAAATTCTATTTATTGTACTACCATTGTATTATTGATTAATTAATGAAGATTAATGTTGTGATTCTCTAATCAATTCTTCTCCAATTAATATGAAATTTCTGTCATGAATTATTTGCTCAGTGTACATTGATCTTGTTTATTCCATAGCATAATTCTTTTCTCATAGCTCTCATTTTGACCTGTAGATATATGGTTCACTAAATTTAACATGGTATCAAATCCTATGTTCAAGATAGAGGAAAACCTCAAATACCTCCATGCTTGCACCAGAAGCAGCTGAGTTTCCACATGATTCCTGGAATTATAACATTGCTCCTTTTGGATTCTGTCTAGATAAGTCTATCTAGGTGTGACAGACTCTGAAAAAGTGAATATATCAAGGTGGAAAGGTTTGAACTGACAAATGTTTGGGAATTGAATTTATCCTGCATTGATTTTAGAGGTACCTATGTATCTCTTAGAGATATTGTTGATTAACATACAGTGAAATGGATAATTCAACTCATTTCTCCCTTAGAATCCTTACACCCTTCAATTACATTGATTGGAGGGAAGATATGCATATAGCCTTGTGCAACACAGGCCTGTTTAGGATGACAATGAGAAGAGATGTCAATCCCCAACAATATGTTGAGAAATTCAAGTTTCTGAATAGGCTAGATGAAGCCTTTGGATTCATGTGCATCCACATATCCAACGCTATGTTGTTCCACCTTGAGGGACTCATAACACCAAAGGAAGTATGGGACAAGATTGAATATTTTTTTGTAAAACAAGATGAGCTTAGATGCCATATTATAGAGAATGATCTCATTGCACTCCATCCCAACAACTTTGATACATTTCAACAATTATTTTTGAAATACAAAGCACTATTCTTCCAATGCAATCTTTGTGGGATAGAAAGAAAGGATGAGAATCTTGTACTATCAATTCTGAGCAAGCTTGGCTCAAAATTCTCAGTCCTTGTATCCACATTCCACTCTAGATTATTATCCATCCCAAATTGGAAAATTCCTTCTCTAAAAGAACTTGCAGAGTCATTGATCCAGGAGCACAACAAATTGATTTAGATGGGAGTCCTCAATTCCTCCAAGAATCAATCCCTCTAAGATGGAGAGTCTGGGAAAGCGCAAGATAAAGGGAAGAAGAAAGGGAAGGATAATAAAAATGTTGATTTGAACTCAAAGGAGAAGCATAACTCTTTCGATGGAGCCTCAAGTTCCAAAAAGAATAAAAACAAGAAATTTGAGAAGACTCAATGCTCCTACTATATGAGAGGCTTTCATCTAGAAAGTCATTATATGAAGAATACCATTGATAACATAGAAAAAATCCTTGAGAAACACAATATTTCCCTCCCTAAAGGCGTAAGTAATAATGACTTTGGAGAAGAGAATGAAGATCATGATGAGAGATGCTATGCACTAAAGGCTAGTTGTTCAAAATCACATGCCTTCCTCATTGATTCAAGTGCCTCCAATCACATGGTTGCATCTAGAGAATCATTCTAGTCATTACAAACTACAGATCGTCTGAGTATTCACATGGGTGATGATACCCAAATTATAGATGAAGGAAAGGGTTATATCAAGTTAACACATGGAGTGTTTAGAAATGTACTTTGTGTGCTCTCTTTATCTGCAAATTTGTTATATGTATACCAAATGACACATACTTTCTCACCAAAGTGATTGGTATTTAGTCCTAATTCAATAGAGATCTCAGATATCTCAACTGGGAAGATTATAGCGAACGGTGTTGCAAACTATGCTTCTAGGGCATATGAATTCTCACACTTTCTACCATACTCAAATCAAGTACAACCTCAATAACCATTCAAAAGGGGAGGTAAAAACATTCTATCTACACCTTTTGTTAATGATGTATTGTTTAATTTTTCGTATTCAGAAGATGAGGAAAAAGATCAACATGATATTGATATTGAGATTAAGCCTCAAGTATATCTAGATCTAGAGCCAACTCCTATTCCAAATTAGAATCCTAAATGGGCCCAAAAGCTCATTGAAGTAGCTGGGGATCCATATGATAGGAGAAGAATGATATCTCTGTATAAGAATGAGCATTTTGTGTTCTCTCATTTAGTTTCACTTCCTTTAGTGAGGTGCTATTCATGTATTTGTAACTTTGGAATGTATTCATCCGTATATCTTATGTATTGTACCCCGATGTTTATTCCAGGATCTGTCTGTAATGTATTTGAGTCATGTCATGCCCGGATTTTCCTATCAGGAGGTTCTATAATGTAAACAAGTCATTTCAATTCATTGTGGGTAACCCTCCTATTGGTCAAGGGTTAAAGTCACCATAGTTTTGGGGAACTAGGGTTATTAGACTCTCCTAGAGAAGTCGGCCCTAGTAGGTTATTGTCAAATCAGGAATTATTATAAATAGAGAGTGAGTCTCTCTATTTATCACACACTCACTCACACTCAGTTGTAGCACATAGCTGAGGAAGAAGAAGCTGCTAGGGCTAGGAAGAAAGAGGCTACTACTGTCGGGAGATCATCTTATTGTTTTGGGATTTTACTTTTGGTGCTGATTCTATCTCTAAGGAAGTTGCTGCGTTTTCTCCATTTATGGTTTCCCCGAGGAAAAACATTGTTTTCATTGTCTCTTGTGTTTGATTGTTGTTCTTGTTATTCTCTCAATTAAAGATCCTAATATAATGCTAGCTTAATGTTAAAAATATAACATGGTATCAGAGTTAACTTGAGAAGAAGACACTGTGCAGCTGTGGGAACTAGGGCTTCCTACTTTTTGGATCTCTCTCCATAGATTTTTAGCAAAAGAAGGTTGGACTAATTCTCCTCCATAGGGCACATCTTTCTGTCGAAGCAGAATCCAATTCTGAGCTTTTCAGTTTTGGACCCGACACTACTACCGGAAATTAGGGCTTTCCACAGAAGTGGAATTTTTCAGTGAGCCCAGGCCTAGATTGATCTCCTCGTCAAAATCTAAGTTTAGAGATCAATATCAAAGCATTTGGTTGGACAAAACTTTGGAAAAGTCAAACCCTAATATGCTCCTGAACCAACACTACAAGAATTCAGCTCCAAATCCAGATCCGACATCTTGACTTGGTAAGATCTAAATATTTTCTATTTCCATTTGAGGTTCTCAGTTAAGAGGTCTCATCATACCAATCTTGATGAAAAGCTTGAGGGAGCTAATAACTTCCAAGACTAGAAGTATAGGATCTCCCTGGTCCTAGAAGAAAATGAGTTGGACTCCTATATCAATGAGGAGGTTCTAGTTCCAGAGGGAGGTGAGGCTAAGGCCTTACATAAGAAGAAGTTGGTTATGGCTAAGAGGATTATTGCTGATTTAATCAAGGATCACCTCATACCACATGTGTCCTCCTTAAAGACACCTAAAGCTATGTTTGATGCCCTAACCAAACTGTTTGACGGAAAGAACATAAACCAGAAGATGACTTTGAGAAACCAAATAAAGAATGTAAAGATCCAGAATGCAGAGATCATCCAGTCTTACTTTACAAGGGTCTCTCAGATCAAGGAACAACTGGAAGCAGTAGATGAAGAAGTGGAGAATGTAGATATTGTAATGACCACCTTGAATGGTCTCCGTAGATCATGGGACTCCTTTATTCAAGGAATCTGTGCCAAAAAGAAGTTAGTCAAGTTCAGCAGACCATGGAAATAATGCTCTCAAGAAGAAGCATGAATAGTAGCTCGAGAAGAAAAGATGGGAAGTGAAGATCAAGATCTCATGGTACACTCCAAGAAAACAAGAAGAAGTTCTCATCACCCTAGAGGTAAGCACTCTCACAAAGATAACACTAGAAAATATTTGTCTAGAATCAGCTATTATACATGTGACGAGAAAGGACACTATGCTAGAGAATGTCCTAGAAACAAAATTGTCTCTCACAAGAAGAAGGGAAACAAGAGAAGACATCATGCTCATGCTGTAGAGGATGATGAATCTTCCACAAAGAGAATCAGACATGAAAGTGATGATTCTTCAAGTGATGAAGAATATGTTTTGATTTCCGCTCTCACGGGAAACATTACACATGGAAGCAATGATTGGCTTATAGACAGTGGGGCTTCCAAACATATGAAAAGATTCAAGGAATCCTTTGTGAAACTATCATAACATGAATCACCACACAAGGTGAAACTTGGAGATGACTACTAGTATCCAATAAAAGGTAGTGGGGAATCCTCCTATAAGCTAGACTCTGGAAAGTATATGACAATGAAGGAAGTATTGTTTCTACCAGTTCTAAAGAAGAACCTCCTCTCCATATCTGCATTAGATGCAAATGGCATGAGGGTTGCATTCATAGATGGCCAAATTATCATGTGGCTAAAGGGAAAGACTATTAATGATGCAATAGTGATTGGGGAACAAGAGGGAGGTCTATACAAATTGAAGGGCCATCTAGAACAAGCCTTGGTCCATGACACAATAGAGAGAAATGAACTTTGGCATAGAAGGCTTACACATGTGCATTACCGAGCACTACCATTTGCAAGCAAAGTTGTTGAAGGTCTTCCAGAAATTCAAGCAAAACATGATGGAGTTTGCAAAGGATGTGCAAAAGGAAAGAACACAAAGAAGACATTTCCAAGTAGCGAGAGCAAGGAAAAAGGAATCTTGGAAATCATCCACTCCGATGTATGTGGTCCAATGTCATCAAGTTCATTAAGTGGGTATGTATACTATGTTTATTTTATTTATGATTTTTCTAGGAAGACATGGATTTACTTCATGAAGAACAAAGATGAAGTTTTCAGCAAATTCAAGGAATTCAAAGCATTGATCGAGAACCACACTGAAAAGAAGATCAAGACTTTTCGATCAAATAATGGCAGAGAATTCACATCAAATGAATTCAAAGCTTTATGCAAGGATTCAGGGATTAAGAGGGAGTTATCCACTCCATATAATCCACAATAGAATGGGGTTGTAGAAAGGAAGAATAGAACTATCATGGAAGCTGCAAGAGCAATGCTTCATGATCAATATCTTCCCATGCATCTATGGGTAGAAGCTGCCAGAATAGCGGTGTATGTACAGAACCATACTCCACACAGAGTATCCGAGAACAAGACACCTGAAGAAGTATTTTTCGGCAAGAAACCAGAAATCAGCCATCTCATAATATTCGGTTGTCCAGTGTACATACACATTCCAAAAGAAAAGAGGACAGAGTTAGATCCTTCAAGAAAGAAGGGTATATTTGTGGGATACTCTGAAAGCTCGAAGGCTTACAGAATATATTTCCCAAGATTCAAGAAGATTGACATCAGCAGGGATGAAACATTTGATGAAGAATCAGCCTACAACAAATCCAGAAAGACACTTGTTGAATTTCCTGAAGAATCAGAAGCACCCAGAATTCATGACACAACCATAAATGAAGAAACTCAAGAAGAAAATCAAGAATTTGAATAACCTCAAGAACCTGTAGATCCACCTCAGGAGAAGAATCCTCATAAGAGGAAACTTGCTTGGGTACAAGAAGCTATCCAAGGTGCAGAAAGATATGGGGCTCTAGAAGAGAATCATAGAGAAAGAAAGAGGACTAGGTCCTACTCTGGGTATGTAGAATTCTTATGTGATTTCATCGATAAAGAGCCTTCCAATTATGAAAAAGCGGCAAAAAGGAAAGAATGGAAGGATGCTATGATCAAAGAGTATCAATCGATCATGAAGAATGATGTTTGGTATGCTATACCAAGACCAGAAGGGAAGTCAGTTGTAACTTCCAAATGGATCTACAATATCAAGCATGCTACAGATGGCAGCATAGAGAAATATAAAGCAATATCCATGCCTCGTGGATTCTCATAGAAAGAAGGAATAGATTATGAAGAAACCTTTGAACCTGTATCCAGATACACTTCCATCAGATCAGTACTTGCTCTAGGTGTAGTAATGAAAAGGAAGATACACCAAATGGATGTCAAGACTACTTTCTTGAATGGTGTAGTGGAAGAGGAAGTGTATGTGGAGCAGCCACTCGGTTTTGAGACACATGATAGGGAGACTCATGTGTGTAGATTGAAGAAAGCCCTGTACAGTTTGAAACAGGCACCCAGGACATGGTACAATAGAATTGACAGCTTTCTATCCAGTTTGGGCTTTACCAAGAGTAAAGAAGATTCCAACCTTTACTGCAAGATTAACGATGGCAACCCAGTGATGCTCCTACTGTATGTAGATGATCTGTTTGTAATAGGTATGGATGGGTTGATTGCTGATACAAAGAGGAATCTTGCTGCTAAGTTCGAAATGAAGGACTTGGGTATGATGCATTATTTTCTAGGCATGGACGTGTGGTAGAATGCAGATGGAATTTCCCTGGGAAAAGGGAAATATATGGTAGAGATCCTAAAAAGATTCGAGATGATGGACTGCAAGGCCATGACCACACCTATGGCATCAAACCTGAAGCTATTGAGTGATGCTTCATCAGAAGCAGTTGATGCTACGATGTATCGTCATATGATTGGGTCCTTGATGTACTTGACGAACACGAGACTAGATATTTGCTTTGGTGTGAACACCTCGAGCTAGTTCATGACAGATCCAAGACATGTTCACTTGATTGCTGCAAAGCATATTCTAAGGTACCTAAGGGGTATAGTTGTTTATGGGCTCAAGTATGAGGCAAATTAGAAGATTAACCTAGAAGGTTATGTTGATTCATATTGGGAAGGCAATGCCATCGATAGGAAAAGCACTTCAGGGTGTTGCTTCAGTATGGGATCAGATGTGATCTCTTGGTTTAGTAGGAAGCAGTCCTGTGTCACTGAGTACAGCTGAAGTAGAGTATGTTGCAGCTTATTCAGGTAGTTGTGAGGCAGTATGGCTAAGGAAGCTACTGTCTTATTTATTTGATCTCCAGTTGGATGCTACTTATATATATTGTGACAACCAAAGTTGTGTGAAGTTGTCAAAGAACCCGGTGTTCCATGACAAGTCGAAGCATATCGAGATCAAGTATCGCTATACTAGGGATATGGTGCAGAGAGGAGTAGTAAAGCTCTAGTATGTTGTAATGGACAAAAATATAGTTTATGTGATGACAAAGCCATTTTCCATACTGAAGTTTGAATAATTCAGTGAGAAACTTGGTGTTCTCCAGATCAAGGTTCCCTCCAAAGGGAAGTGATGAGTCCATGAGCCATTCTGACATGGTGAGAGGATTGGTTCCTTCCATGGTCATATATAAGGGCTGAGCCATTCTGACATGATGAGAGGATTGGTTCCTTCCATGCCAGATATGAGTGCTGAGCCATTCTGATATGACTATAGGATTGGTTCCTACATGATCAGATATAAGGGCTATTTCCATTCTTTGAATGGAGTTACCTAGTTAGTTACCAGGAAAACTCAGTCTGGGACTGAGGGCCTTTCTGATATGACTGTAAGATGTGTTCTCACATGATCAGATATGAATGCATGTCCATTCTAATGTGATTGATGGATTTGTTCCCACTTAATCAGCTATAAGGGCTGTTGCCATTCTTTGAATGGAGGCACCTGGTTAGTTACCAGGAAAGCTTAGTCTGGGACCGAGGTCCATTCTAATATGACTGTGGGATGTGTTCTCACATGTTCAGATATGAGTGCATGGCCATTCTGATGTGATTGAGGGATGTGTTCCCACTTGATCAGATATAAGGGTTGTTTCCATTCTCTGGGAGAATGGAGGCACCTNCTGAGAGCCATTCTAACATGGTGATAGGATTAAGTTCCTTCCATGGTTAGATGTAAGTGCATAGCCTTTTCACAGATGGTAGCAGGTGTGTCCTACCATGCTGGTGATTGTAAGTGTTGTGCCTTTCCACAGATGGTAATAGGTGTGTCCTACCATGCTGGTGGATGTAAGTGCCGAGCCTTTCCACAGATGATATTAGGCGTGTCCTATCATGCTGGTGGATGTGAGTGTTGTGCCTTTTCATAGATGATAGTAGGTGTATCCTATCATGCTAGTGAATGTAAGTGTTGGTCCTTTCTGACAGGGTTGTGGGATGTGTTCCCGCATTGTAAGATGTGAGTGCTGGGCGTGCCTTTCTGACATGGTGTTGGATGTGTTCCTCTCATGGTCAGATGTAAGTGATGGGCAGTCCATTCTGACTTAGGGTTAGATATAAGTGCTAAAGAAGACCTAAATGGAGGCTAGGCCTACAACCAACATGGAAAAGGGCTGGCTCTATATAACTTCCTGTGATGAGAAGAATCATGAGATAGCACCCATGATGATGATCCAGTGATGATGATCCAGCAGTGATGATCCATATCTAGTGATGATCCAGATCCAGTGATGATGATCCAAATCGATTGACGATCTAGATCTAGTGATGATCTATATCTAGTGATGATGATCCAAATCCAGTGATGATCTAGATCTGAAGATGAAGATGGCTTGAAGATGAATATCACTTGAAAATGAAGATGACTTGAAGATGACAAGGAATCGATGATGATCTAGATGATACAGAGAAGAATACTTGTGCTAATAAAGTGTGTCGAGAGAATACCTTCCTAGTTAAGAGGGAGTGTTAATGTATTTGTAACTTCGAAATGTATTTATCTGTATATATTATGTATTGTACCCCGATGTTTATTCCGGGATGTGTCTGTAATGTATTTGAGTCATCCCGATGTTCCTATTGGGATGTTCTATAATGTAAACAAGTCATGTCAAGTCATTGTGGGTAACCCTCCTATTGGTTAAGGGTTAAAGTCCTCGCAGTTTCGAGGCACTAGGGTTATTAGACTCTCCTAGAGAATTCAGCCCTAGTAGGTTATTGTCAAGTCAGGAATTAGTATAAATAGAGAGTGAGTCTCTCTATTTATCACACACTCACTCACACTCAGTTGCAGCACATAGCTGAGGAAGAATAAGTTGCTTGGGCTAGGAAGAAAGAGGCTACTGCTGTCGGGAGATCATCTTACTGTTTTGGGGGTTTACTTTTGGTGTTGATTCTATCTCTGAGGAAGTCGCGGGGTTTTCTCCATTTATGTTTACCCCTAGGAAAAACATTGTGTTCATTGTCTCTTGTGTTTGATTGCTGTGCTTATTATTCTTTCAGTTAAAGATCCTAATATAATGCTAGCTTAATGTTAAAAATCTAATAGGTGCAACAAGCTTCCTAAGAGATGCTACTTGATGGTGAGGACTAATCCAAAATTAAGCCCACTAAAGAAAAAATTGGATCAAGTAATTATTTGTCCAGGAAAAAGAGACAAAGGAAAAAAACCTTCTACTATCTATAATCAGATTGGAAGAAGATGGAAAAGTTCACATGCACAGTTCTAGGATGTCGATGCACAAAAGAACCAAGATTCTACATTAGTGCTCCACAAATTTGCATATTGCAGCAATTTTTTCACAAGTTTTGGGTCAAAGAGAAAATTCTTCCCTTATGGAAGCTTGCTTCCTAATTACCTGCTTATTTTAAGGGGGGGGGGGCTTCCCATGAGGTTTTCCCAATTTTCCTTATTTTATTAACCAATATTTTAATTCATTTATATTGTATGGGTGATTTTTGGCCTAATTTCCATGACCCAAGTTGTCCAAAGTTAGGATTAAGGGGGGGGGGTGTTAGGATTAAGTAATCCTCCCTTTATCCAACATATTCTATTTGGTCACTGTGCCTAAATTATGAAGTCATTAGCATTGTACTAGAGTATGGGGGACACACCTAGGGGTTATCTACGACTTACTGCATATGCATGCATGAGTTTATGTGCCCTTGGGACCAATCCCTACATTATAGGAGTCCACTCTGAGAGTCACCAGTAGTCTCCTTCAGTAGACATTGGTAGGTAAGAAAATATGTTGATTTATGTTTCAGTTACTATCAGTCAGATCACAATCAGTTCTACCCTAGTGCTAGTTTTGCATGCATGCAAGGAGTGCGGTTCCTTTTGTCCACCTACCTCATTAGTTAACTGATTGTAGAATAATTTAGACATCTAGAGTTAGACTAGTGAGATCTAGTTGTTATTTTTTTACACTGAGTTAGCTAAACAGTTAGTTAGAGTTGGTAGATTCAAATCCTATCCATAGTATTCGAATTCTATTTATTGTACTCCCATTGTATTACTGATTAATTAAGAAAATTAAAGATGTGATTATATGAGCAATTCTTGTACGATTAATCTGAAATTTCTTTCATGAATTATTTTCTTAGTGTACATTGATCTTGTTTATTCCACTGCATAATTCTTTTCTCATAGATCTCTTTTTGGCCAGTAGATCTATGGTTTACTAAATTTAACACTCTTTCCTTCTAACTTTGGTAAACATGTGATAAAATCCATCGAGCCCTATGTCCAACTATGGTTTGGAATGGAAATTGGTTGTAAGAGACCTGGGGTCTTAATTGTTTCCACTTTATTTCGTCAGAAAACCAAACATTCAATATATAGGTGATCCTTGTACCATAGGAAGTCATCTTTCCACATAAATGTATTAGAGGCACTGGGATCCTATTGCATCTTTTGAATGAGTGTCAATATTTCTTCGTCATTTTTCCATTTCAACCTTGCTTAGGCTATCCAATCTAGTTTGATGATCGAGATAGTATAGAATAATGCTTCAACATCCTCATCTTTCCTATAGAGTGCATCTATGACAACATTTTGCTTCCCCTTTTTGCAGATGATTTCAAATTCATACCCCAACATATTTGTCACCAATTTTTGTTGCTCTTCTAAATATATCCTTTTTTCTAAGAAGTATTTAAGGTTATCATAGAAAGTCATCTTTCCACATAAATGTATTAGAGGCACTAGGATCCTATTGCATCTTTTGAATGAGTGTCAATATTTCTTCGTCATTTTTCCATTTCTCCCTTGCTTAGGCTATCCAATATAGTTTGATGATCGAGATAGTATAGAATAATGCTTCAACATCCTCATCTTTCCTATAGAGTGCATCTACGACAACATTTTGCTTCCCCTTTTTGCAGATGATTTCAAATTCATACCCCAACATCTTTGTCACCAATTTTTGTTGCTCTTCTAAATATATCCTTTTTTCTAAGAAGTATTTAAGGTTATCATGATCATTTTTAACCTTGAAATGTCTCCCCATAAGGTAGGGGTTCCATTGCTTCAAGGCATGTAGTATTTCCAACATTTCCTTCTCATAAATTGGATTTTTAAAGTTCTTTCCCTTGATTGGATGACTTGTGAAGGAGAGAGAGTGTCCTTATTTGCATTAGTACAGCTCCAATTCCATTTCCTAAAGCATCACATTCCATAATAAAGTTTTTTGTGAAGTCCGGTGTCGCCAAAACAAGAGATTTACACATTGCCCATTTGAGTTGTTGAAAATCTTGAGTTGCCTCTGGAGTCCAAGAAAATGCGTATTTCTTTAGTAATAATGTTAGAGGATTTGATATTCTTCCATAGTTCCAAAAAATCTTGCGGTAGTACTTTGTAAGACCTAAGAATCCTTGAAGATTCTTTAGTGGTTTTGGAATCGACCAGTCCATCATGGCTTTAATTTTTTTAGGGTCTACCTTAACACCTTCATGAGATACAATATGACCCAAATACGCTACCTCCTTTATCCCAAAGAAACATTTTGAGGGTTTTGTATACAATTCTTTCTCCTTTAGTAGCTGTAGTGCCCTGCAAACATGTTGAAGATGTTGTTCCAGAGACTTGCTATAGATTAGTATATCATCAAAGAATACCGACACAAATTTTCTAAGGAAAGGCTTGAAAATAGAATTCATCAAACCTTGAAATGTGGAAGGTGCATTTGTGAGACAAAATGGCATGACCAAAAATTCATAGTGATCTTCATGAGCTCTGAATGTTGTTTTTTGGATGTCTTCATCCTTCATTCAAATCTGATGATACCTAGAACAAATATCCAACTTTGTGAAGAAAACTACTCCATGTAATTCGTCTAACAATTCATCAGTGGAAGGAATGTGAAACTTATCTTTAATGGAGATCTTGTTGAGATCTCTATAATCAGGATAGATATGCCATGATCCATCTGGATTGGGAACCATTACGACTGGTGCGAAGTAATAACTTTGTCTAGGCCTAATTATGTCGACATCTAACATATAAAAAATGATACACTCAATTTCACTCGTATGGCTATAGGGATATCGATAAGGCCTGATGTTAGGAGGAACAATTCTTGGAATTAAGTAGATAGAATGATCAAAGTATCAAATATGTATAAGACCTTTGGAAATATCTTCAAATACCTTGGAATTATTATTAATGACCCTTTGGAGATCTAGGGAGATACAGAACTTTGAGGTTTAAACATCTAATGAGAATAATTGTGCAACTACACCTTGATGTCCCCTTTTCAACAAATTTGGCATACCATTAGATCTTATCACCTTGCTTGGTTTTCCTATGATACCATTTAACTCATATTATTTTCCTTCCCATGAAAATTTCATGAAAAGTTTTTGAAAATTAAAAGCCATCGTTCCCAATGATTGTAACCATTGGAAACCTAATACAACATAAGCCCTGCCCATTGGGATAGAAATAATTGGACTATTCAATACATATTCCCCCATAACAAGATTGATATTATGGAATTTCCATGAGCAATTTATAGTTCCTCCATATCCAACCATAACTTGAAACTTTAGTGCTGGATATACAAAGAAATTAAAAACTTTGGATAATTTATAGTGAATGAAATTATGGGTACTACTGGAATCAATTAACATTGTTACAATATTATTTTTGATGTATCCTTCAATATTGAGAGTTTGAGGAGTGCTAATTCTAGCCAATTCATGAAAATATATGGTGGGAATAATTTCTTCTGAAGTATCCTCTTCTATTTCTTCTGAAACTGCCTCTTCTTGATATGCTTACTCTTCTTTTGGTTCTTCCTCTTCATAATCTATGTATAAGAATTTCTTCTCACCGCACTTATGTTCCTTATTATACTTGCTGTCACAATTAAATCATAATCCTTTTTCTCTTCTTTCATCTAGTTCTTTGGGTGTCAACCATTGTGTTGGTTTAGAAGAAGGAACATTATTTTATTTATATGTGTTGGAGAAGGCATTTCTAGTAGTCATTTCCATATTTTTACTTTCAACCTTCCTTGCCACCATGAAATCCTTTTCTAGGGATTATGGTTCAAAGAGACACGCCTCATGTTGAATTTTATCTTTCAAGGTTCCAATAAAGAGATATAAAAAAATATATTATGAAATATTCTTCACTCTAACTGAAATTTTCTTCACTCTGAGACTTAGCTGCTGAAATTGCTTGATTTGCTCGGTGACTAGACCTTTTTTCTTGAGATTTACCAACTATCTAAAGAAGGTGTTGTTATTTATATCCCCATAATGTCCAATCGATTCTTCTATGAATATAGACCAAGAGATAATATATTCCTTTTTACATTCACGAAGCCATTTGTACCATACAAATTTATTAGGTTCTAAATATAAGGATGCAATAGTTACCTTTTGCAAAGTGGGCACCTAGTGTATATCAAAGAATTGTTCAATCTAAAAATTCCACATGATTGGATCCTTTCCATCAAACTTTCTCATGTTAATATTGGGGATAAAGTAGTTCCTTGGACTTGAATTGCACCCATGATGTTGTAGTGAATCGTCATATTTTGAGGACTCCAACTTCTTACTCTCCAATTGTTTATAATTTTTCTCTAGACGTGACTAGAATAAGTCATATTTTTCCTCCTTATCCTCTTCTTGAGTATATACATGAGGAATACAACTATTTTTTATATCCTTCATCGATTCCTTCAAGTCTTGAAGATATTATTTTCTAGCCATCCCTTTGAGATCCTCTTTACTAGCCATCTTCTTTTCCAATTTAACCAAGTCATCAATTTTGACATTTCCTTTAATCATATCTTCCAACTTGGACACTCTAAAAGATATGCCTTCCATTTCATTGTATGTCGAGGATGAATCCTATGGGGGTTTTAGTGGAGTGTTATTATTTACACTTAATTTAGGTGTAATTTTGAATAATAAATATATATCACACCCTATGGTTTACCATAAATAGATCCTTCTACTCAAATCTATTCAAATGCAAAATGACGTACCTTCTTCAAACCCTGATTAGAAGACTGTTTTAGGGCCAACTTGTAACTAAGCTAAAATTTGAATTTCGATTCCTCTAGGTCTGAAACTTCATCCTGTGGTACCCTGATATGTCCTCTTTCCAATGCCACATGTCTGACATAATTTGTATTTTCCAACAAAGTGTTATTGCAAATCTCCCAAATCTTCTTATTTTTTGCCTATCTAGAAGAGCAAACTTGTATTGTATGCCACATGTCCAATATTTAGTTTCTATATATGACGATTATCTCGAAGATACCCTGGTACATGTTATTTTAGATGCAAATTTTATCACTCAATTTGGATCTTGGATGCCTCATATATGACCTTTTCTCCCTAGAACACTTGTTTTAGACTAGGTTTTGGACTAGTAAAAAACCCTAGATTCCTCTGCAATTATCTCTGAAATTGTAATGCATCGGGATATGAATTTTGGACTGGATATAGTTAGGCCTATTTGAGAATGGAATTTTTAACCTTAACATATGACTCTTTGTATAAAAAAATTTGTAGATAAAATTTCAATATGACTTGTTTTGAAGAAGGCAGACTCGAGGAAAGAGATCTGATACCAAATGTTATGCAACCAAGTCCCAGAATTAACATAAAAATAGAAGAAATAGACCAAAAGAGAGTAATATATGCCGTAATAATGAATAAAAGAGATAAATAACAATCCTCTTCAAGGGAGGAACCTCCTTACATAATGTACTTGTGTACCCAAGATAAGACAATATCCAATGATGACTAAAATGAGAATATCTCCTTCCTATATATAGGATACAAAGGTGTACAATAATAACTAATAGACCCACTAATAGACCCAAGATGACATAAATAATATATAATGCAGCACAAAATAGGGGGTAATGCACTACACTATATGGGGTAATGTTCCATCATTAAGGGCTTAACATTTTCAATAATGTCTACATGGTCATCATTTGATTTTCCATCTTTATTAAGTTGGGTTTGTTTGAAATATATAGATATTCCAATTTCCTTTTTGTTATACTATTCAAGTAGTCAATTATTTTTGTTTCTTACTCTCGCATATTCCCAAGATCCTTTTCTACTCTCTTTATCTCCTTCTGAGTTGTTTGGTCCATCTCCAATTCATGTTGGATGAAGCTCCTGTGCTATTTTTTCCCACATCACTTTTCTGATTCTTCTCAAGAGTTCTTCTCCTTGTATATCCAATTGTAACTTGGTGACTTGAATATTTAAGTCATCCCTGATATTTTCCAAGTCATCAATTGATTTATCCTTATCATCTAATTCACTTTCCAACTCTTTAATCATGTTGTATTTTAAACTTAACTCGTCTTCTAACTCCTTAATTATATTACCCCTATTATTTGTTTCTTGAGTGGGGATATCTTTTATTTATTCTATTGCTTTCTCTGGTGGAGTTCTCTTTTTAGAATCCTTTTAGGTCTACTCTGTCTCCGCTATGGGATGAGTGATATCTTGCACGATGGGGGATGATGCTGGAGGGATAGGCTCAATAGACACTGATGTATTTTGTATATTTAAAGAAAAATATTGCATCTCTAAATAATTTATTTTATTCTTGTACTCCTATTCTTGGTTCTCCTTATAAGTATCCATATATATTTAGAGCTCTTCATCTTCTCTTGTCTACCCTAGATGTGAATATATTATATCGTGGTATTTTTCATCATTCTAAACTAATAGGACTTGTTCCCAATTCTACAAATTAGCAATTTTTTCCCATTCAAGCCTGGGGACATAATTATATAGAGAATTTTTGTTTGTAATCCTCAAATTGGAGATAATATGGTGAGGAACATAAGGTCCCTTCTCTTCCTTTTCCATATACTATAAGGATTTTTCCCCTTTTACTGGGAAAGGACCCAACTGTTTGGGTAGTAGAAAGGTTCTTTGGTGTTTAAAATGCACAAATTGAAGCTGATAAAAAAGGAACCTCTGCATAATATAGTCCATTGTAAATACCCTCAAAGTAAGGAAGGATGGTAGTTTTCATGCACCATCATCAAAACCATATGTTGTTAAAATAGTATAATCCCCATAGAGGAGCTAGTCTCCTACCCTCACATCTAGACTCAATTAGAGGAGCTTCTTATTTTTTGAAAACATTCCTGGTGCAGAGGAATCATGCATCAAAGTGTAAGTGGTGGCCATTAAGTTTTTTGTAAAGTTTTTGTAATTTGGATTTCCAACTTTTCTTAGGACCACGTCATTCAAATCATAAACAGGAACCTTATTTCCTGCTTCATCTCTGACCTTTCGGTTCAAGACTTTGTAATGCTCATAATTTTGATAGAAAAAACATATTGAAGAGGTAGGATGGGTATATAAATTGTTCCACATAAGGGAGCTCTTACAATTGGGTGTGGATGGCCTGATCTAGGTAGATGCATAGGTAAAATATTGGGGGCATGACCTTGACAGTAGGGGTTAAGTAGTTTAGAAAACCTGAAACAGTGTCATCTACAATATTTTCACTATCATACCCTAATGTGTTGTAGATTAGGGATATGGATTTCATTGAATTATCAGACAAATTCAATATTTCATAAGGAGAATATGATGTAGGGATTAGAAACCACCCCTCCTTCATGTGCCAAGATAGAATATGGTTTCTCCCAAGGGGATTCAGGGACTGATAAGATGTGGCTATGTTTTCTTCTTGAAAATATTTTATAGAGGGGATATCAGGGAAGCACGTCATCTTTTCTATCACATCTCCCACTAAAATGCACAGTGTTTTGGAATGATCTATAGATAGGATCGATCATCGATCAGCTGAATAGTGAAGTGAGAACCAGGTTATGAATTCTGAGAAATAATCAGTGTGAAGACATATGGCTCAAATTTGTATCCCATTAGTAATATGGGTCTCATCTAGTAGTGGATTTGGATTGAGCATCTCAAATAGTGCCATTTAGGTTAGAGGTAGTGACCACGTTGTCAAATATGTCAGCATCATGGTTATAGATATTTTCATGTTCATATAATAAGGGTTTTAATATATTTCATTTAGATGAGGATTCCATGTGTAGATGTATTGGAAGGGACTGATGGGAAAAACAAAATTTGCAAGATTACCATACGGTAAAAATATTTACAATTTGCACCTAGGTAAAAAAAGGGAGATGCATAGTATAGGGTCACTTACCAGAAGGTTGAAATATCATCATTTTTTTGTTTTATGTGCATATAATATAAATTGAATAGTCCATTGGGAACAATTTTTCTCCTTGTGTTCTTCTTAGGGATCACATGAAACAAACATTTGAATTTTCCTCCCTTTAATGGTCAAACAAAATTCAAATTTTCGACAGCTAGAAATCAACTATTCAGCATACCTAAGAGACATAATATGGTGTCATCATAACCCATTTAAAATGTGTCCACTTATGGTTGTTCGATGCGTGTGCCACCTATCTTTCCTTCTCTTGCGTGGAGGCCAATTCAAAAATTTTGGCCCTCGGGCAGAAACTACTCTGGTTTCCCATAGTGGTAACGATTTGGAGGTAAGGTGGTTTATGAGAGGGATATGAGGATCCATTAAAAATAATATGCTCCCATGTGTCCATTGAGTTTTCTTTCCAATGACTCCTCATGGTTCCTCTAAAATTATTGCTTCTTCTATATGCACTTTCACTATTGTCCATTGATCTTCTGGGCCCACGCTTGATCTACTCTATTATATTTTACAACCTCCTTGAATATTGGAGATGTTTTGGGTCCCTCCATATTTTATTTTATGGATTCTTGGTGTGATTTGATTGATCACACTATTGCTTTCGACCACTCTAGCCCTTGGTCACAACCCTCAATTCCATGAGGCTCATTTTTCCTTGGGCGCCTTTCCCTATGGACTCATGGTTGCCAGCACCTAGTCACCGTGCTACCTTTATTAAAATATTATGAGTATCATTTATGGATTAAAATGATTTAGGCTAAGACCTTGAGGTCTTAATTCAAGTATTTCCCCTTCTTTGAAAGCTCCTCGGGGCTTATGCATCCATCCTAGACCATTCCGAGTGATAACATTGGCTCCAATGGGGACAAATTTTCATTTATGAACAACTAAGAATGATATATTAGTGCCTTCTAACTTGGGCTATGGGGTCATCTTCCTTTTGAGTTTTTTTTCACATATTGAGAAACTTAGTTCTTGCACATTATTTATAAATATGGAAATGTAAAAAATGGAAATGCTTGAGTAAAATGTTAAGGAAAAGAAATGAGAAAAGATTCAAATGTTTCTACTCTACTATTTAGATAACTATAGAATTTTCTTGAGTTTTAAATGTATGAGGAAGGACTTCAAAATACTTCCATTCATAAATACTTCCATGATTTGTCAATCCAGGTGTGTAAGGGTGTTGGTGTTGTTTTTGTTGATGTATTTGTAACTTCAGAATGTATTCATCCATATATCTTATGTATTGTACCCGGATGTTTATTCTGGGATGTGTCTGTAATGTAATTGAGTCATGTCATGCCTCGATGTTCCGATCGGGAGTTTCTATAATTTAAGAAAGTCATGTCAAGTCATTGTGGGTAACCCTCCTATTGGTCAAGGGTTAAAGTCCCCGTAGTTGTGGGGCCCTAGGGTTATTAGACTATCCTAGAGAATTCAACCCTAGGTGAGTCATTATAAGTTGGGGAAATAGTCCCCACTATTGTGTTAAGGATAACCGTCCATGTTGGTCGGAGGAGGAAAAGTCCCCACAAGTTGTGGGGAACTAGGGTTATTAGACACTCCTAGAGATGTCGTCTCTAGTAAGTAATTGTTAAGTGAGTCCGACATGTTGGAGTGGGATTCAAGTGAATGAAAGAATATAAATAGAGAGTGAGCCTCTCTATTTATCACACACACACTCACTCATTGGAGTGCATGAGTGAGAGGAGAAGTTGTTGGAATCAGGGAGAGAGACTATTGTTGTCGCGAGATCATATTTATGTTTTCGGGTTTTAATTTTGGTGCTGATTCTATATCTGAGGAATTTGTGGGGTTTTATCCTTTATGGTTTCCCCGAGAAAAATTCTTTGTGTCTCTTGTCTCTTGTGTTTATTGTTGTGCATGTTATTCTCTCAGTTAAAGATCCTAACATCATAATGCTAGCATGAATGATAAAAATATAACATGGTATCAGATCTAACCTGAGAAGAATACATTGTGCAGCTGCATAAGCTAGGGATTCTTACTTTTTGGGTCTCTCTCCACAATTCATTAGCAAAAGTATGCTAGGATAACTCTCCATTGAAGGGCACATCTTTCTGTCGAAGCGGAATTCAATTCCAGACATTTTTAGTTTTTGGTGTGGGAAATTAGGGATTTCTATTGAAGAGGAATTTTTGAGTGAGCCATGCATAGGATTACTCTCCTCATCAAAATCTAATTTTAGAGACCTAGTTCGAGATTTTTGGTTGGGTATAACTCTGAGAAAGTCAAACCCTAGTTTGACCCCGACCTGGAAAACCCAAAAATACTAAAACTGATACGTTTTGGTATATTTGCTATATGGAGGGATTGGAGAAGGATCAGGAGCTGAAACATTCACAGGACGAAAATAAAATCCTGATTTACACCGTGTCCAAAATTCAGCCTCAAATTCGCTATATTCTAGGAGATATAATCCCTCCAAGTTAGGGTTCCAGCCTCTTCCAGGATTCATCCCTAAACAGGACACCTGGGGAGAATTTCTATACCTTGGGATACAAACGTCCAAATAAAATTTATGAAGATGTTCCATAAATTTCATGGACTTTAATTTTGGTGGTCTGAGTTTCAAACACAGAAGATGAAACAGTGACACGTGGCAGTCCATACAACTTCGCTATTTTGAACAGTCTTGTAACAAGTCACCTTGGGAAAATGATCATAAGTGCCAATTGGTGAAACCAATTATGATTGAACCTATGGTGTTGAAATAGGGATAGGAGAGGCTACCTTAGTGTGAAGCAGTAGACATAGTGGAGCAGTAATTTTGGAGATACTGCAGAAATAGTATCATGCATTTCTGTAGAAGAAATTGGTAAACTAGGGCTTCCTGTTCTAGGAGCTTCCCTCCACTGTTTTAAGAAAAGGAGTACATTGGATAGCTCAAATTGAAGAGATATATATTTATATCCAATTAGACTAAAAATATTCCAAGTTTTGAAAATTAGGGTTTCTCTAACAAACCCTAGATCAGCCAGCTCTGGAACTAGGACGGACACCTCAAATTGGTAAGATATAATATTTTGCTATTTTCATTTGAGGTTCTCATTTCCAAGTGATCTATCACATCATCTTGATGAAAATCTTGGTGAAGTTGACAAATTCCAAGCATGGAAGTATATGATCTCTCTGAAGAAATTGAATTGGACACCTACATGAGTAGAGAGGTTCCAGTTCTAGATCAAGGAGATGAGGCTAAAAGCCTTACACAAGAAGAACTTGGTCAAGGCCAAGAAGATCATTGTTGATTCAATCACCTTATACCACAAGTGTCTTCCCTAAAGATAACTAAAATATGTTTGATTCCTTGACCAAGATATTTGAAGGGAAGAACATAAATCAGAATATGAATTTGAGAAAATAGTTGAAAAATGTGAACATCCATAATGCAGAGACCATACAATCATACTTTACGAGGGTCTCTCAAATAAAAGAACAACTTGTAATAGTAAAAGAAGAAGTGGAAAATGCATAAGTGGTGAGAGCCACCTTGAATGGCCTCCTAGGATTATGGGATTCATTCATGTAAGGAATGTGTTCCAGAAGAAAGTGATGACTTTCAGCAGACTCTGGGAAGAACACACACAAGAAGAAGAACCTCAACTCATAATAAGAGAAGAGAAGATGGGAGCAACTGAAGATCAAGCTCTCACCATACAAAGAAGATCCCTCAAGCGATAAGGAATATGAAGAACTCAACTCTTGAAGAACCTCTTATCCACCATAGCATTTGGATACGAAACGATGCTATTATGAATGAAGAAGATGATGAAGCTGAAGGCTCAAGAAGGAGTATACCCATGAAATAAATAAAGATAAGTATTCAATTGTCATTTCATGATATTGTTTTGTTATGCATTTGTTTATATTTAGTTGATGTATTATGCATGATAGAATGTTTGCATTAATGACAGTATACTACTAATATGCATGTAATGGGTAAGTAACTCATGGTGCTATACAACTCTCCATTGCTACTTATCTAGAATGAAACCTCTTTGCCGACATATTGGATTAGTGCACAATCTCAATGGTGTCCCGGTAGAGATGGAAGGCATCTAGAAAGTTTCCATGAGATATGGATGAATGTTGTATTGGTTAAAATAGTTGCATAATCATATATCTTGATGCAAAAGAATTTTTCATTATGAATATACCTTATGAAATGTTTCTAACCATACAACTAATGCATTTTAATTGTAGGAAAGATCACGTAAAATTGCATACAAGCAAAGAAGGATGAGACTTGTTCCGAAGAACAAGTGAAGAAAGTTCAAGATGAAGAATAATACGATGAATGCAGTGACATCATTGATGTAGAACCTTTTAGCCATGAAGAAGTAACCAAGAAGAAAGGGAAGACCAGTTCAAGAAGAATAATGTCTAGGATGCAGTATCGATACATGAAGGGAAGTTCGTAGTTCCATCATGCAGTAGATGGAAACATCGTGGGATACAAGGAAAGATTCATAGCACAAGTCTTCTCATGAAAAGAAGGCATAGACTATGAAGAGACATTTGCAGCCACTGCAAGTGAAGTCACATGACAGGAAGAATCATGTGTGCAAATGAAAGAAGGCCTTGTACGAGCTTAGAAGACACCCATGGGATAACACATACATGAGGAGCTTAATGAATATATGAACCCTTTCTACAACATTGATAAAGGATGAAAAGCTCACAGATGGGTGTGAGAAGAACTTTTGAAAAATTTCAAGATAGAGGATCTTGGTATCTAGTGATCCTAGATGGATACATAGAATATTAGTAGTAGAGGAAGCAACTTGTCACTCTGGTAGAGAATGTTTCAGTACATAGAGTACGAAAAAAAGAGGGAGAATGATGCTCTGCTTCAGAGGGATTGATTGCAGAAGATCCTAAGGTTCGACATGGTACGACAAGATGGATAGATTACTAATGAATCTAGGATTTACTAAGAGTAAAGTGGATTCCAACCTTTGCTTCGAGGTTGAAGGCGGAAGACCAGTGATGCTTTTATTATGTGTCGATGCACTATTTTTATAGGCATGGAGGTGTGGCAGAATGCGGATGGAATCTTCCTTAGACAAGGGAAGTATGCAATAGAGATCCTGAAGAGGTTCGAGATGATGGAATACAAGGCCATGACCACACCTATGGCATCGAACCTGAAGTTATTGAGTGATGCTTCATCAGAAGTAGTTGATGCTACGATGTATCGTCAGATGGCTGGGTCCTTGATGTACCTGATGAATACGAGACCATATATTTGCTTTGCTATGAACACCTTGATCCAATTCCTGATAGATCCGAGACATGTTCACTTGATTACTGCAAAGCATATTCTGAGGTACCTAAAGGGTACAGTTGATTATGGGCTCAAGTATGAGGCAAATCAGAAGATTAACCTTGAGGGTTATGTTGATTCAGATTGGGAAGGCAATGCCATTGATAGGAAGAGCAATTTAGGATGTTGCTTCAGTATGGGATCAGGTGTGATCTCGTGGTTTATCAGGAAGCAATCCCGTGTGGCACTGAGTACAGCTGAAGTAGAGTATGTTGCAGCTTGTTTAGCTAGTTGTGAGGAAGTATGGATAAGGAAGCTACTGTCTGATTTATTTGATCTCTAGTTGGATGTTACTTGTATATATTGTGACAACCAGAGTTGTGTGAAGTTGTCAGAGAACTCGGTGTTCCATGACAAGTTGAAGCATATCGAGATCAAATATCACTATATCAGAGATATGGTGCATAGAGGAGCAGTGAAGCTCCAGTATGTTGCGAAGGATGAATAAATAGCTGATGTGTTGGAAAAGCCATTGGCTAGAGTGAAGTTTAAATACTTCAGGGAGAAGATTGGTATTCTCCATATTGAGGTTCCCTCCAAAGGGAAGTGATGAGTCCATGAGCCATTATGACATGGTGAGAGGATTGGTTCCTTCCATGGTCAGATGTAAGGGCTGAGCCATTCTGTCAGGATGAGAGGATTGGTTCCTTCCCTGTCAGATATTAGTGCGGAGCCATTCTGATATGACTATAGGATTGGTTCCTACATGATCATATATAAGGATATTTCCATTCTTTGAATGGAGGCACCTGGTCAATTACCAAGAAATATCGGTCTGGGATTGAGGGCCATTTTGATATGACTGTGAGATGTGTTCTCACATGATCATATATGAGTGCATGGACATTCTGATGTGATTGAGGGATGTGTTCCCACTTGATAAGATATAAGGGATGTTGCCATTATTTGAATGGAGGCACCTGGCCAGTTACCAGGAAATCTCATTCTAGGACTAAGGGACATTCTAATATGACCGTGGGATGTGTTCTCACATTGTTAGATATGAGTGCATGGCCATTTTGATTTGATTGAGGGATGTGTTTCCACTTGATCAAATATAAGGGTTGTTTCCATTCTCTGGGAGAATGGAGACACCGGGTCAGTTACCAGGAATCCTCAGTCTGGGACTGAGTGCCATTCTGACATGGTGAGAGGATGAGGTTCCTTCCATGGTTAGATGTAAGTGCTGTGCCTTTTCACATATGGTAGTAGGTGTGTCCTACCATGCTGGTGATTGTAAGTGCTATGCCTTTCCATAGATGGTAGTAGATGTGTCCTACCATGTTGGTGGATGTTAGTGCTGAGCCTTTCCACAGATGATAGTAGGTGTGTCCTCTCATGATAGTGGATGTGAGTGCTCTACCTTTTCACAGATGATAGTAGGTGTGTCCTATCATGATGGTGAATGTAAGTGTTGGGATTGTCTGACAGGGTTGTAGGATGTGTTCCCACATGGTCAGATGTGAGTGTTGGGTGTGCCTTTCTGACATGGTGTTGGATGTGTTCCTCTCATGGTCAGATGTAAGTGTTGGGTGGGCCATTCTGACTTAGGATCAGATATAAGCACTGAAAAATACCTACATGGAGGCTAGGCCTACAACCAGCATTAAAAAGGCTATCTCTGTAGAACTTCCTGTGACAAGAAGAATCATGAGATAGTACCCATGATGATGATCCAACAGTGCTGATGATCCAGATCAAGTGATGATCCAGATCTAGTGATGATGATCCACATTGAGTGATGATGATCCACATTGAGTGATGATCTAAATCCAATGATGATGATCCAGATCGAGTGATGATGATCCAGATCTAGTGATGATCCAGATCCAGATGAAGATGACTTGAATATGACGAGGACTCGATGATGATCCAGATGATACAGAGAAGAATACTTGTGCTGATAAATTATGTCGAGAGAATACCTTCCTAGTTAAGAGGGAGTGTTGATGTATTTGTAACTTCGAAATGTATTCATCCGTATATATTACGTATTGTACCCTAATGTTTATTCCAGGATGTGTCTGTAATGTAATTGAGTCATGCCATGCTTCGATGTTCCAATCGGGAGTTTCTATAATGTAAACAAGTCATGTCAAGTCATTGTGGGTAACCCTCCTATTGGTCAAGGGTTAAAATCCCCACAGTTGTGGGGCCCTAGAGTTATTAGAATATCCTAGAGAAGTTGATCCTAGGTGATTCATTATAAGTCAGGGCAATAGTACCCACCATTTTGTTAAGGATAACCCTCCTTGTTGGTTGGAGGAGGAAAAGTCCCCACAAGTTGTGGGGCACTAGGGTTATTAGACACTCCTAGAGATGTCGACTCTAGTAAGTAATTGTTAAGTGAGGATGACATGTTGGAGTGGGCTTCAAGTGAATGAAAGAATATAAATAGAGAGTGAGCCTCTCTATTTATCACACACACACTCACTCATTGGAGCGCATGAGTGAGAGGAGAAGTTGATGGGATCAGAGAGAGAGACTACTGCTGTCAGGAGATCATCTTTATGTTTTCGGGTTTTACTTTTGGTGTTGATTCTATCTCTGAGGAAGTTGCATGGTTTTCTCCTTTATGGTTTCCTTGAGGAAAATTCTTTGTGTCTCTTGTCTTTTGTGTTTATTGTTGTGCATGTTATTTTCTCAGTTAAAGATCCTAAGATCATAATGCTAGCATGAATGATAAAAATCTAACAGTTTCCTTTGATAGTTTAGAATCAATATGGTCCTAACCAGAGGCTATAAAATTTTCCATGTTTCCTATTGTCCTTCCTCTTGGAATTCCACTTTAAAACTAAATCTCTTGGTTGAAAATCCCTTTGTATTTACTTTTTTTATCAATTTTTTCTTTCAATTTATTTTGATGCTCCTCTAAGTTTAGGCCAACCTACTCTTTATCTTGTTGCAACTCTATTAGTTGAAATATCCTTCTTACCGTTTCATTTTGTTCTCCCATTTCATTTTGGATCATCTTCATCACAAGGATCCATAATTCAATTTGGAATACTTCTTCTTTCCCATATACAAGCTAAAATGGGGAGGTTACAGAAAACCTCTCTATGCTTATTCTATCATCCCATAATGCATATTTTAAATTTTTCTCCCATGCTTTTTTATTTTCTAATAGCATATTATTTATTATTTTGAGTAGGCTTTTTGTTATAAGTCTCTACCAATCCATTTCCTTGTGGGTAGTATGGGGTGGAATGGCCCAACTCAATACTATATTGTTGACAAAATTCTATCATTTTGGCTGATCTAAAAGCATGTGCATTGTCAACAATGTTCTTTCTATTACATCCAAATATTGACAATATGTTTTCTTCCAAAAACTTTGTGATTACTAATTCATTTAATGATATGGTTGGTACTTCATCTACACACTTGGTGAAGTAATCAGTGGTTGTCAAAATCCACTTATGCAAGCCACTATAGTGGGGATTTATTTCTGAAATAAAATCTAGTCTCCACTGCTAGAAAGGAGATGATGTATTTATGGGTTTCAAAGGAAATGGTTTTAGATTTTGTTCCTTAACAAATAATTGACACAAGTTATGTTCTCTTACCATATGGTTAGCATTAGAAAACAACTTTGTCCAATAATATGCTTCTCTGAGAATGTTATAGGATGTGTCCCTCCAAGCATAGTGTCTTCCAGATACACCCTTGTGAAATTCTATGACCATCCCCTATGCTTCCTCTTCTATTATAGAGTTCAATAATATTCACAAAGGGTCTTTCCAATGGAGGTACTAATATAGGATGCAATACTTAATATCTTGAAGTTTTAAAGATTTATCTTGGACTTTAAGCATATGACCTAGACACTCAATAATTCTCAAGTAGAAGAAAATATGTTTATACCATTTGGGACTCTGTAAATTTGGGATTTACTTTCATGAGAATTGCATGATAATTTTCGTTATTTTCTACCCATACTTCTTTTGTAAATTCATCCACCAATTTTAAGACTAATGCCTCATAATTATATTTAGCTAATAGATTTTCCAATCCTTTTCCTTTTACCAATTTGGTAGGCTTAATTTCTAGTTCATATTCTTGGATCTTGGCAATCCACTTTCCTCTCTTTCCCTCATTTTTTTTTTGGAAAATAAATTCTCTCAGTGTATTATGTGGCACATAAGCAATAATATGGGAGTGCATCATGTAGAATATGAAATATTGAATGCTTTGACCATAACAGAAATCTTTTTCTCCATCAAAATATATTTGAGCTCTACATCACTGAAACCCTTGGTGAAAAATGTGATGGTATGTGCATGTCCTTATTGGTTCTTCTACAAGAGAACAATTGCAATATTCTTTATTGAAAAAAAAAAGAAAACCAGAAAAGGCTTAGCGTAATCAAAACTTATTAAGATAGGGGATACAACCATGGAAGCTTTAATATATTGAAAATATTCTTTGAATTCCTTGGTCTATTTAACCTCATTACCTTTGTTTAGCATGTTGGTAATATTCTTTATCAGCTCTTCCATGTTAGTCTTAAAGCTCCTAAGAAATTTTATTTTTTCCATGAAAGAATAAACCTCTTTCTTATTCATTTAGATATCTATTGATAGTATGGAATCCACCCTTTATGCATCTATCCTCAACCCTTGAGTCTTTGGAAACAATATCCCCTAACATCTTTCCCTCTTGTAGGAAAAAATGTGACTTCTTGGGGTTTAAAGATAACCCATACTTCCTACATCTGTTGAATGTCTAATTTAGGCGTGACAAATGATCATCATAAGTTTTTGAGAAAATTGTCATGTCATCTAGATATATCAATCTCCATTTCACCTATAAAGGCTATATCCATGGATCTCTAGAATGTTTCTCTTGCATTCATCAATCCAAATTCCATATTGTCATACATGAATTCCCCCCATGGAGTTGTGACAATGATGTCTTTTCTTTTCCCTCTTTGTGCATGAAAACTTGATCATACCCTGAGAAACCATCCACCATAGATATTCTATTATCCCCTACCACTTTATGCAACATCTGATCCATCTTGGGCAAGGGGTAATTGTGTTTCAAGGAGTACTAGTTGAGGTTTCTAAAATCAACACATCATCTGATTTCTCCATTTTTATTTCTGAGTGGCACTAAGTTAGCTACCCACTTTGATTATCTCAAAATAATTATTATTTTGGCATATTCCTTATTTCATTTTAAGTTATAGTTAACAATATTGGATTAGTTTTCCTTGGCATTTGTTTGAATTGTTTTACTATAGGCTTCATGGGTGTCCTAGATAATAGTTGTTTCATAGGTTTTGAGATATTTATATTTCCATGAAAATACATCTATATATTATTTAAACAACTTTATTACTAGTGCTTGAATTCTACAGAAAACAACTTAGACACTTTGATATACTTAGGATCTTCTATTGTTCCAATATATACATCTTCGACATCTTCTTCTTTTGATTGCATAATATGCTTAGGGATGAAGTTGTATTTTAGATATAATATTTTATCATTGGCCACTTTGCTTATAAATTATAGGTATTATTTTCCTTCCTCTTGACACTCTTCTCCTTCATCTTCACTTTGATCTTGATCTATATAAGATGCTAAGAGATCACCTATCATTTCCAAAAATCTTTTTATTTGTTGGTAATCCTCAGGCACCTTCCATTGTTTCTAATTGCCAAGGATATAAGGTCTGTATATCATCTCCACTTTATGCTTGATCCTAGGGAATAATGTAGGTTTTAAGGTATGCCATGTCCCCACATTTTCATCACCAAAGTGTTTACCATGCCAAAACTCCTAGGGGTCCCAAGTGACATCTAAACTATGGAATTTTGTAAAAAAAAGATCTATGAGGATTATAATTAGTTTTATTTTTATTTATTAATTAATTAATGTGCAAATAAATACATGGAATTAAGATTTCCATGTCAAGAGAGCACAATGGGAAAGCCAACTTGCCAAGGGGGAGAATTAGAAATTGTATGACAAAAGAAATCAAATAGAAAAAGGAAAGTGCTAAAATCCAAATAAAAGCAGCCAATCACAAAACTATGGAAAGCCAATAAAAGTTGTCATAAGAAAAATAGAAACAATGGACCAAAGGAGGGAATAGTTTCCCTTTTGGAGTTCAGTCACAAAAGCAGGAAAGCCAAGAAAAGCTGTCATAAGGAAAATATCAACTCTAGGTCAAGGAAAGCGCAACTTCCAAATGGGATGAAGGATACAAGAATGGAAACATCTTTGAGGACTCAAACTTGCTAAAATTCTCAAGGAGGGTGCGTTCATGGTTAGGGTTAGGTTTGTATGTGGATGAATTGCTCTCACAGGTAACCTATACCTACTAAAAAAGTAACCATAGGTTTATAGAAATACAAAGGGGTCTCCTTTACTTAGTTTGGCTATTGATTGATTTGTGTTTATGCGAAGCATAGCTTCTACTGAGTGTTGTGCCTCATACCTTTGGGATATGTGCCCCAAATCCTTCCTTCCCCTCTCTTATTACTCTATTTCTTTCACTTTGAAGGTGTTGGAGTGATCATGAACAGAACCATAGTGATATCAGATATCTATGGAATATATTATCTTCAGTGAAATCGAGCTGAAGTGAAGTGAAAGCTTCAGCTACGCTCCCCTCCATGTTGATGTCATATTTGGGCCTACTGCCCACTATTTTGAGTCCCATTTTTGGAGTGGTCAGTCCATAAAATATATTTTGATGTGAATCAGTCCATATAATATATTTAATATCTTTGTAATATTGTTATCATTCTGTCCAATAATCTAACATGTCTAGTTTCCCATGAATGAGCTTTAAATGTGTCTTTAAATGAGGGGTTTGAAGAGTTTGATGCTATGATAAATGAGTAATTGACATGAGTAGATTATAAATGATGTAATGTTTCAAGTAAATATTTATTAAGATCTATAAAATTTCATTATCAGGTTTTCTGACATGAATTTCATACATTTTGGTACACCTATGTTAGATGAGTAGTTAAAAATTGCTAGTTTTACAGTTTTATAAATTCTGGGAGTTCTATTTATCTGAATGCAATTAAGTAAGATTATGAATGATTTATATGACCCCTATATACATAAAAAATTTCAAACTTAAATTTATTTGAGGCCATACATTTTTTTGGAAGCCTTCACTGTGCGGGACTTCCCCAAGCCAAAATTGCCAAATTTGCCCAACTTCTCCCAAACAGACCCAAGTATTTACTGAACTATTATGATATGTATAAAACCATTGGATGAATTTTAAATGTCTTATAACATCTCTTTTTAATTCCCCAATCCTCAAGTTGAAAGGATCTGAAAGAATCTTCCTAGTTTCATGGTTGAGTGACCCAGAAGTGTGGGAGTAAGTTTCAGCATAGCTGACTCTAAAACCTAAATGGTACCTGATATAAATGTTTTAGCGAAGAAATTGTATCATTCCTAAACTTTTTCCATGGTTTCTTCCATAATCCGTTGCTCTATGTATTCATTTCTCAGCAAAAATACCCCTATTTGGCTGATTAAATGCACAAGTTTATATCAGAAATTTACCTTAAATTTGTAGCAAGTTAGTTTTCTAATATTTACATCAGATCTCAAAACAATACAGTGGTATCAGAGCTCTTTCCTTCGATCATCCTATGGAAATAAATCTCTTAGTGAATAAATTTGCAACCATGTCATGCTATGAGGATGACTATGATGAGCATTATGAAGAGTACTGCAGGAAGTATGAAGAAGAAGTCCTCTATGTTGATGGAGGCATATAAATATTTGAATATGATAAAGGATATTTCCCCTCATATGGAGAAGAGATCATATCTTATTCTCTCATTGTTAAGAAAGACTTGGAAAGGATGATCGAAGCATGTGAAAACATGCCTAGTTGCTACAAGGAGTATCTAGCCTTCGGTAAGAAGATTTGTGAAGACATGTCTTTCAAAGAATACATCTATATCAAGTATGTATTTTGGCCTCAAAATGTTGATGAGAATTATCTCAAGAGAATAAATTCATCCATAGAGAAATCAAGTTGTTCTACTTCTCTGAGTAAATAAGAAGAAGAAGGAACCAAATGTGAAGATTCATCAAAGCCATCTACATGTTCAAAACTTAGGAATATGTTTGGATTTTTTTCAAACAGAAATTCCAATGACCATCTTGATGAAGAAGCCTCAAGTTCCTTAAAGTATAAGAGAAATGAAGAAGAGACAAAGATCCATGATGTGAAGTGAAAATCACCACAAGGTGGTTGCATACGAGGAGAAGTTGAAGTTGAATGCAATGAAAGACTCTTGGTGGGTGATCTACAGAGCACTGATAGAGATGTGGGCTCATGTATGAGTGGAGAGACACATTTTGGATCAGATCAAAAAGGATATTACAAATCAGAATTACAGTCACCTTTAGAGGCACATAAGGAAGAAGAAGTCAGGGCCACAACATGATTTTCTTCTTCTATGATGATACATTTTTATGTTGTTACTGATGCTTTGAAGGAAACAAATAATACCATGAGATCCTGGAATTCTTGGGAATGACAGATTTCCAAAAGGGGCAGTAAAATTTGGATCCTTGTAGAGAAGAAAGTGGGATCCATGCATTCTACTTCGTTACCTTAATTGGGTTGACAATTTGGGTGAAATAGGCGGTCATTGGAGAAATGAGTGTGATCAGAGTGGTGCAACAGAAACATGGTGGAAAAAAGTTTGCAGCACTCTGTGCTACTTCTGCTTGAGGACAAGCAAACTTGGGAGGGGAGGACTGTCATGTTGATATGGTGGATTATTCATCTTCAAAACTTGCACTGATCCAATATGGTACAATAGCTATTAATATATGGTTCAAAGAACATAACATATGCTAAACATAGTGTGCGACTAGCCTTAAGGGCCACGCGGTCCGACATAACATCGCACATCTTGTATGGGCCGCATAGCTTGCGCAGCTTGTATGGGCCATGCAGCTTGCGCAATATGGGCACCGCAGTTTGTGCACCGTTAAGAGATAATATAAAATGGTTTGTGGCAAAGCCTACGTGGTCACATATGATGCGATGCTGCGACATTGGTTATATGCTGTGATGCCGCAACATTGGTTATATGCTGGGACATTGGTCACATGCTGCGATGCTGCAACATTGGTTATATGCTGCGATGCTGCGATATTTGTAAGGTTGGTGGTGACATCAAACGGTTACGTTACATGTGGCATAGCCCGGTTGCAGGTTGTTGCAAAGTGTTGTGAGTCAACACATGTGCATGGAGTTAGTTGCAATGTTTCAGGGATATGGAACGTCGTGGTAACATAACGCTTGTGCAACGATTTGGCGGGATTGCATGGTTCTATTGCGGCCGCAACTGTTCTCCCCAAATTTCTTAAATTTTGATCCCCTCCTCACAATTTAGAGTTGTTTTAATTGTTGGATCCTTGAACCTTTTGGGCATGCTTTGTTTTGAATAATTTCGAAGATCGATTTCCAGCCTGATCAAAAGTGCTTGCGTTTGAATTCCGTAGTGAGTCTCAAATGTGATTTGGTTTGCTAGCTGAGGATGAGTTGGATTTGATTATTTTTGAAAGCCACTATCGCAGAAGTAAAACAGGTTTACCACCGCTGAGTTTTAAAGCTGTCTAAACACTTAGTATTTTTCTATTGATCGGGAGTCTTTCTTGTTTTGATCGGAAGCCAGAGCCTTTTCGCTTCTGCCATTGTGGAGCCCAAAGAAGTTTATCACCCGAAGTCCAAATCGTTCCGACTGCTGATGCGTGTTCACCTGTTTTAGCCATGTACCCGAAGCCGTTTCTCTTTCGCCATTGCGGCTGGGAAAGTCATTTGTCTTTCGATATTAATACCTTCCAATTTTCAATGTAGGGTTTTCCCGCCCGCGTTCCGCCTGATTTTAGTATGTTTCCTTTCCGTCGTTGCGGCTGGGAAAGTCTTTTGGCTTCCGATGTCCAAACCTTTTCGAATTTCGATTTAAAGTTTTTCCCTCCCTCGTCACGTGTCTTAATCCCTTGTCTCTTTCACCGTTGCAGCTGAGAAATCCGTTTAGCCTCCGATGTTAATATCTTTCCGACATCCGATTAATAACTTTTCCCGCCTGCAGAGTCATCTACCTTTCCGACGTTAGTATTCGTCTACCGCTAGATGATTTTCCTGTTTGCCATTGTTAGTGATGTTTGTCGAGCCTGTAGGTGGACGAGGTAGTGGTGTCCGCATTTGTAAAATAACGGTGGTGCACCTGATCATTTCCTGTGGATTAGTCGTTCAGTCAATTTAATTTGCTGCTATGGTTTAAATGCGTTTCCAACAAATGATGCTCGTCGTTTGATTGCAGGTAGTTTCCGGAGATTGGTCAAGGGAGGCGGACCGTTTGGTGAAGGTAGAGCCGAAACCAGCAGGATCGTAAGATGGAAAAACCAAAGAAAAGACAAAATGAATGGTGACAAAGGAGTAGCTCTGAAAGGTCCAGCAGTTACTTAGCCAATCATAGGCATGCACAGAAAATATGGAGGAATATGAAGCGTTGGGGAACTGAAATATCATAGGGTTTGGGGGGGAGCATCCCAAGCGGTCTGTTGTTGTAGTTTAAATATGGAAAAGTAGAACTTAGAAGGGGATTTTTCCCTAGAAATTTTGTAAACCATTTGCTTGTAAGAGGAACTATTTCATTTTACAATCAGAAACTGCAATTTTGCCTGTCGGAGAAAGTACAATGTGGAATGTATCAATGTGATTAAATGAGCAATGTTGAAGGGGAACTATTTCGTTTTTCAGCTATGTTTCATTAACTGTGAGAGCGTTCTAATTTCTTGAACCTATGTTCCTATTTGAATGTTCTTCAGTTCATTTTGTGGTTTTTTCCACTGTGAGTAATGGAGGTTGTTCATAGACAACTGGCTATCTGGTTGTTGAAATATCTTTAAACTGTTCATGTGTATTGAAAGAAGTATCAGCTATCAGTAACTTTTTCATTATGCATGTACAAAATACATTACTCACTAACGAATGATAATCTTGCTCGCTAGCGATAGGTTAGGTAGTTAGTTTAATTTCTTGTTGTTTATGTGATTTAGATGCATGTGAGATTTAAGACCAGAGGTAAGAACCTGCGCATCACATTGTGACTGCTCCCTACATCTTTATCATCTTGCATTATTAGTTAGGCACTTGCATTTCATAATTTAAGTCAAAATACAAAAAATCGATGGACCGGGCCGTAACTGGTGAAAATCTTTGTTTTGTTACTTGATCTACGATAGCCAGACCGCAAACCGGACAGATTCCCTATACCAAACAGTCAACGGGCTAGTTGGGAACGTTGACTGGGGAGAATCCCTTACTATTGTTGCCTGCGAATTTCCAAGCCTCAATAGTTTTGGCGCTAGAATGAGGGCCACCAGTGCAAGGCTGGCTGAGGAAACCCATTTTCCCGAGAATTTTCCACCAGTAACAGTTCTGAAAGCAGTGGGCTTCATAATCCAATTCCGGAAGAAAGAGAACATTTATATTCGGTTGGCAACGAAGTTGTTAATGATTTGAGGAGACACATCAGGGCATATGTAAAGAATATTGGAGGATTTCCAATCATCCCTGAATTTCCCAGAAGAGAATACAAAAAGAAACATCATCTTGTAGTAGAAGACTCAGTGCTAGTTGGAGACTGGGAAGAACTTGTAGAAACAGCCTTACAAAAAGTTGTGCTACCTTTGAATCAAGAAGGCCTTGATACCCCTCACAGTTCTCCTTCTCATACTCCAGTTGGCTCACCTCCTCACTCTCCACCTAGACTCATGGTGGGAGTAAGTGCTAATCCACCACCTAACCCACCAAATCCACCACGTGCTTGGAGAGCCAGATCACCGTTAAACCTGACACCTCCATTACACGACCTACCTCAACCCTTTGACAAGATGTTGCACAAGTTCAACCCAAATGAGAAAATACTAGTAGATGATCACCTATAAAGTTTTTACTTGGAAATTGAAGGATTAAGGGCTGGGGAGTATGAAGATGTAGTCTGCAGACTGTTCCCACATACCCTTAAAGGAGCTGCGGCATCATGGTACTTTGGGTTGCTTGCTAACTCTATCCCTGATTGGGATACCTTCGAAATAATTTTCAGAAGTAAGTATGCAACTCAGAAAACTCATGCAACCCTCAAGAAAGGGAAATGCGCCTTGAAGAAAGAGAGAAAGGAAAAAGTGCATAGTTTCACACAAAGGTTTGTAGCCTATCTCAAGAATTTTCCTGAAATGGATAAACCTTTAGACAAAGTTCTGATTGAATATTATACTTCAGCTTTAGGCCCTGATTTGGCCATGTTTGCCAAAGGTAGGGCCAAGCCTACCTTGGTGGAAACCTATGAAGAGGCAGAAGTAGTGGAGGCTGAAAGAGAGAGTATTGAAGAGTATCCCGAACAGTGAGGAGAAAAAGGGGCGGGAAGGAAATCCTTATTGTTTTCCAAGCCTAAGGAGGAGAAATCACCAGATCTTGAAAATATGGCCAAAATGATGCAGAAGCTTTCCAACAAAATCATAGACTTGGAGAAAGAGAAGGAAACACAAAAGTTCTATAAGCCCTATTATAAGAAAAGAGAGGATAACAATCAGTCTCAACCTCCTTCTCACAATACTGCATCTATGGATTTAACAGAAGTAGGCATCGACAATTTTTGCACTTTCCACCAACAACCGCACTCTGAAAAGAATTGTCCTCAATCGATAAACTCGGTGACGCTGGTTATGAATCAGCTGTTGGATTCTTGATTAATAGAAGATAGAGATGAGGAAAGGAAAGAGAATACTACTTCCACGAAAGAACAAGAAGAGGAAACTATGGCCTTGTGGAATTTTGTTTCCTTATTTGATGTTGAAGAGGAAAAGACTCAGGGGTACAAGGAAGTCATGGAAACCAACGTGGAAACAAGGAGCCAAGGGCCAATTAAAGAAAACAGTCTCATTTTACCAAATATTAAAAGGCTGCAAAGAAATGTAAAGAGATTTCAAAATAAATCCTTGGCTGATAAGATTCCAGAATTCACTATTACCAGCCAAGATCCGAAGCAGAATAACATGTTGGGTAGGCTAGATGAAGGAAAGATGAATGCGGATAAACCTCATCCCATTGAGCAGCCGATGGATTATGACATCGTGGAGGATTTGAAGAAGATAAAAGCCAATGTTCCACTATTCGAAATGTGTAAAGTGCCACAGCAAAAAGAAAGACTATTGAAAGCACTCGAAGCGTCAGATGAGAAGCTTCCCACTGATAATCAGTCCCAGGAAGAAGAATAAATTGACGAAACCAGCGTTGGAGGTAAGTCTAAAAGCAAACATCCACCTTTCCTCCTCACGTTTGAAATTTTAAATTATAATGTACATAATTGCTTGGTAGACTCAGGGGCGTCGGTTAATGTTATGCCAATATAAGTCTGTAAAAAGATCAATGGGCAGTCTAAGCCATCCACATGGAGGGTTGTTCAGTTGGATAGGACAGATGTAAAGGTAATTGGTGAGATGGAAGATGTCCTAGTCCGTCTACATTCCAATGATAAAGTATGCCAAGTTATTAACATCGTGGTGGCTGATATACCAGACGATTACGGTCTTGTCCTGAGCAGAGATTAGTCGGCCAAATTAAATGGATATTTCACCTCGGATTGGTCGCATCTGTGGTTTCCATACAAGGGAAGTCCGAAGCAGATTAATATTTTAAGGGAGCCTCACATGAGATACAATGTTACTCAACTGAATGAGAAGAATGAACCAGTGGATTCTGTATTGGGAAACTATTTTATTGAGTTGGAACCAGGAAATTACCAAGAAGAAGAAGCTAGCAACACATTAGACACTCAACCTGATCTCCTTCTATTCTCACAGGCTGATGAGATTGACTGTAAAATAGTAGACTTAGCAGTAGGAATAGATTCACATTCAGTAGTTAGTGATTTTTGGACTTTGTTTTTTGATGGCTCGAAGACATTTGAGGGTTCAGGGGCTTCCTGTGTCCTGATCGACCCCCAGAAGAATAAACATTTTCTTTCATGTAGATTAGAGTTTGAGTGTACTAATAATACAGCTGAGTACGAAGCGCTGGTGTAGGGTTTGAGGAAAGCAATTGAATTAAAGGTAAGTAATCTAAAAGTTTTTGGGGATTCTGAAATTATTGTGAAACAAATACGGAATAAAATACATTGTGTTTCCCCTCACTTGAAAGCTTACCAAAATGAGGTATGGGACCTGCTTAAATGTTTTAATGCATTCAACATTATTTCAATTCCAAGAATTAAAAACGTAGCAGCTGACCTGTTGGCCACATCAACCGCTAGGCTCGTACCCACTAATAATCGATGTTCTGTCGAACTGCTTTTCAGGCCCTCAGTACCAGATATGATCACCAACTTGCGAGTGTTCGACGATGATCAGCATGTTAGTTTTTCAACATTTAAGCTAGTATTATAACAAGATCTTTTCACTGAGAGAATAACAAGTACAGCAATCACATAAGCACATCACAAGAGACAAGA
>LPNX010235771.1:16542-39991 GCA_001517045.1 Pseudotsuga menziesii
TTGGAAGCTCATGCCTCTTGATATGGTGGACATTTTGGCCCACTTAAGATGCGTTGACAGGGAAAAATGACCCTTCATCAACAAGGATAGAGTGTCCAATCGGAGGTCCCAATTAGAACCTCTTTCATTTGTGATGGAACTTTTGACTAGTATGTGGACCCAATTGTCGTTTGGATGTGTACGCTTTTTTGTGATTTTATTCTATTTTAAGACCCTATTATGTAGATATATTTAAAGATGTAGAATGCATTTCTACCTAAGTTATCCTAGCCATGAGCTATTCTTACAATTAAGCTAAGAATGAGCATGAACCACATTAATTTTCATATGGAATAAATTCATATACATATGCAACCATATGATTCACTTAATATTAATAGAGTGAAAATAGATGCAGATAAATCAACAACCAAATACATTACTAAAGTCCCTCTCTTATATAAGTCATAATTAAGGCAATAAAAAATGCATATGCGTTTGGTAAATGTTGCATATCGCATATGCGTTTTGTAAATGTTACATGATACAATCTAGAAATAAATGATTTTAAATTCATTACCTGTAGATTTCAAATTTCGAAAGGAATCAAAATTCTAAACCATTCAAGCATAGCATCAGTAGGCTAACTGAAAATAAACTAGATTCTACATTAATCTTATTTAGATCTAGGATTTAAACACATTCTACAAACATTTAAACATAAATTATGAACATGACACCAATGCTAGGAAAAAAAAAGTGGAGAAATTGTTCCTCCCAACCAACTCCCAAAGCATCCAAGTTACTTGCTCCAGAACCCCCGAGCCTGTTCGCTGAACCACAAGAGAAAAATCCTTCAATGCACCATATCTTTCATTCACAGATTTTAATCCCTGCCCAATGCTAGCCTCCTGCTGCTTATGGACATACTAACATATAGCATTTTGTCTAGTACTTGGTCATTTATGAGCCTCCTTTTCTTTTGCACTGAACTAGGAGTTGTGACCTGATTTTTGGGGATGATGCCTCCTGTATCCTGAGTTCTCACTCAGTGGCTTATGCCACATGCCTTTTCCTCTTGCAGGTTAGCAAAAACCCTTTAATAGCTATATCCACCTTTGTCCCCCTTCAACATATTTCATTAATTAAAAATATTTAATTACAAAATGTTTTATTCTTGACTTTTCTGTAAAAAATAATGAAATAATAAAAATAATAATTAAAGTATTTTTTTGGCAGAATTAATAATATATTATTAATTCAGGTGGTATTACAATAGACTTTATGTTTTTTGGAGCATTATTGCAGGTCGTTTCTAATGAAATATAGTTAATTACTTTTCTGTTACCCTTGACTATATATAATGTTTATTTGATTTACAACTAGGGTTTATATTAGTTATTAAACCTCATGCTCTTTACTTGTCTTTTAATTACACAAAGAAAATAATCTATTAAATCAAACTAGTTGCTTACTGAAAAGTAAAGTTGACCTTTATCTACTTCTGCTTGCAGTAAAAAGAATAATAATAATACTGATAAATATATTTCCTAAATTGTTTTTTTTTTGTCACTGCTAATATTCTAATAACAAATAAGTAGAAGATTGTGATATTAGCCATATACTAAAAAGATTCGTATAACTTTGATGTTTTGCACAACAAGATTGAAATAAACAAGGATTTAAGTTACTAAGAGTCATATTTGTTCAATTCCAAAAATGAGAGGTTAACAACCACACACCACCTGACCTTAGGAACCTCGAAGCCTTGAAGCTTGCAAGAGTTCCACCCCCTTTCCTAGAACCTTGAGTTTAAAACTCACTCCCTACAACCCCGAGTTGCCACCAGTAAACTAAAGAGAGTTATTTATTCCATAACCTAGCATTCTTGTAACATGCTCACTAACGGTTCCAGTACAATGCCTAAGATATCACAGATGTTCTCTGGAAGCTCTGTGCTATCTCACAGTAATTCAATTAGAGCCTTCACCTGTGGTGATCTCTGACAGCTCTCCTTTCTTTCTTTTTCCTTTTCCCTCTTTCTGCATGCCCCTTCTCTTCTTTACCTAGGAATTTTTAATAGCAATAACTAACTCTCCTTATTACTGGCCATTTATCTTCGTAAAGAAGGTTGAAGATTTAGTTACTGCTCTAAACTCAAGTTTCTGTCAATTAACTGCATGGCTATTTAACTCCCATATCTAGAATTAGGTTTATATTAAAATTAAATCATTAGTTTCCATCACACACAAACTAAATAAAATTACGAAAACAAAAAAATGTATGAGGGTGTATTACAATTTATATACCATATATAATCTAACTTGGAGTACTTAAGTTGATTCTTTTTTCTCAACACCTCTTCACACCATAAACTTCAAACTTCACACACACACATAAAGTGTGAAGGTTGTGGTTATTGCTTACATATATTTAAATCTAAACACTAAATCTAACCATATCATTAGTATTTAATGTGAGTGTTTTAGATCTTTAATTATTGATATTTTATAGTAGAGTTAATTACTATATAAAATTGACCACTAATGTTAAGATTAATCTATATTGTTTTTTATAATATTAAATATTTTTTCAAATTAATATAATAACCCAACTTTTTAAAATAAAAGTTTTAAAAAGAAAACATATAATTTATTTATTTATTTATAAACTTTTGTACAGTTTATCTCTCATATGTACATTACTGATCTAAATAAAATTAAGCTTTATAGTTAGAGTATTTAAAAAAAATATAACCATTATTTTAATTTTAATTAACTTGTTAAATTTAAATTCATCAAATAATAAGCATATGTTAATTCAAATAAATAAGATATTTTTCTCATCACCTCTACCCACCACAAGGTTTAAAATATACTACCTTTACCTTTGTCACATGCACATGCACATACACATGCAATAAACAATTTCACTTGTTTAAATATAAATATTGTAAAATATGTAAAGTGTGAATTTGTGTCGTTTCTGTGAGAATAGGAACATTGCAAATGAAAACCTCTTCCTCTTAGAGTGCCATGCATACACCCACATTAGATCTCAGTTTCATAGTCTTTGTTACAATATCGACCTTCCTAGCCTTTTAACTTGTCAAAATGAGCTCGGGACGCTTCTCACCAAGCTCTTTGAGCATAGGAATACAATTTTAAAGCAAACTAACTAATTTGTTTGTTTGGGTCCGATAGACCAATTTGGTCTAAGTGGACGTTAACCATCATGCACATGCACATGCACATACAAATGTAATGAACAATTTCACTCGTTTAAATATAAATATTGTAAAATATGTAAAGTATGAATTTTGTAGTTATAGTGGAATATGTGATATAAGAGTATGTAGTGAATTAATTGATGTTAGCATTGTTACATTAATTTCACTTTTTTAAATATAAATATTATAAAATATATGAAATATGAATTTTGTAATTATAGTGAAATATTACATAAGAGTATGTAACTAATTAATTGATGTCATCATAGTTACATCTAAACACTGAATGTGAGTGTTAGAGCTCACATCACATATTTAGATATAAACACTAAAACAAAATATTAAAACTAATCATATTAATATGGAAGTTTTAGATCTTTAATTATTTGCATTTTATATTAAAATCTAATTATTATATATGTAAAAATTATCATTATTAATTAAAAAAAAAATTTCAATTTTACATATTTCACACTTATATATAAATACCATTTTTAGTTATTTACGAAATGTTATATTAATATTTTTATATATTTTTAATATATTTATTATTTACTTCAAACTAAAATATTATCTTTTATTTGTATGGTTTTTGATTAGATATCTTTATTTCTAACTATGTAATTTACTATTTACTAGTAAACTCAATACAATTTTTTAATTAAAAGTTTTCTCACTTTTTATGGTTTGATGTGTTATCCCATTCTCAATAATTCATTTAAAAAGGTAAAATCTGCCTAAAAGTGTTCAAAGTGAATGCTTTACAATATCCTTTAATACAAAATGATTCTCATTTTTTTCTTAACTAATGACAAAGTTAATGCTTTACAATATCCTTTAATACAAAAGCATTCTCATTTTTTTCTTAACTAATGACAAATCATATTTGAGAGTATCATATTTCGGGTTTGATTTGATATCTTCATCTTTACTATTACTTAACAATAAAGTTGAAAGTTTGATTTTTATGTGCATATAATATGTGCAACAACTTTGGAATTAATTAATTAGTATTATTAATTTAATTGGAAATATTTTATTATTATTTTATTATTTTTGACAGGAAAGTAAAAAATAAGACATTTTGTAATTAAAACAATTTTATTTATGAAAATTGCTGAGAGGGGGACAAGAGTGGATATAATAGCCGTTGAAGAGTGTTTGTTGATCCACAAGAGGAAATGACAAGTGGCAGGAGCCACTGAGTGAGAACTCAAGACGTAGGAGGCATCATCCACAAAAATCAGGTCTGCACTCTAGTTAAGTGCTAAAGAGCAGGAGGCTCATAAATGACCAAGTCCTAGGAAAAATACTATATAATAGTATGCCCATGAGCAGCAGGGGGCTAGCATTGGACGGGTATTAAACATCTGTGAAATGCAAGAGATGACAGATTAAGATTTTGCTCTTGTGGTTCAACGAACAAGATCGTGGGTTCTGGAGCAAGTAACTTGGATGCTCTAGGAGTTGGTTGGGAGGAATGACATCTCCACACTTGTTTTTCCAAAGCGTTGGTGCCAGGTTTCTACTTTACATTTTAATTCTATAGAATATATCTTCCTAGATGTGTAGTAGTTAAACTCTAAATTGTTTTTGATTAATCTATTGCTGATATTCTTGGATCTTGCGCCAATGAAGTAAATATATTTTCTAATCTGCACCGAAATTCCTATAAGTGTCTGTATATTTCTTAAGATGCTTCATCTTCCTAGATATCATATTACTCTGCATTTCAAAATTAAGTTTACGACTGAAATTACAATTCAATTCTAATTTCTGTTAGAAGTATAGATATGTTCTTATAGGTATGCAAATAGAAACCCCTTTTACTTACATTTATCCATTGCCCTTAAATAGAAACCAACAGTACCCAATATTAATGTTATCATCTTATAGATTTGGAATGTGTAGTGAAATCTTGATAGGTTTTACTTAAATATTTTACCATTATAACTAAACTTAAGTATTAAAGTATCTAATAAATATTTGTATAAGAAGAAGCATGAAAACAATACTGTAATAACTTTTATAGGAGATACTATGGCTAGATCGTATAGATCTCATATTCTTTGTCAAACTAATGATCTAGACAACAACGTAACAAAATGTGATCACAAACATAATTCTTCTAACTACAGTATCCTAGATATCTGGTAATTTTATAGATTGACGAAGAACAAATTCACAGATCGAAGATCCTTAATTTTGTATTATGTTTATAAATCGTTACTATGTAGCAGACCTGAGGGTTTGTTATATTAACCTTGATCTATTATACAAGATTGCATCACCAGTAATGGGATTGAATCCATTAAAGTTTACAGTACAAAATAATGATTTGGGAATCCTTTAAACTTCCCTTAGCAGGTATCGATAATAAAAACAAAGACAATTGACATAACATATTGATAAATTTAATTATCATATCTATTATCGAAATGGAGGTCAATCATCATAGGTAAACATTGTAAAATGAAACAATTGTTGAAATTTTTCCACGTACTCCTATAATCGTGGGATCGAATCCTTCTTATAACCAACAAATATTTTAAGTTTGATCTCTACATGGCTATTCTACACCAGTAATCATTTATTCAAGAGGATCAACATTTCAGGAAGAAACCAGATCGTGGTCACTGAGTCGAGTCTTACTTAACCTCTTTTTAACAACTTTAAATACCTAGTATAATTCAACCTAAAGGCACAGTTTCATTTTCTTTCCATCTCCTCCGAATTTTAAGTACATCCTGCACACTTAGTTTCTTTTCCAAAGGTTTGAGCAGTTGATTTTTTTTCGGCTAAGTAAACATACCTTTTACCTTCAGTAAATCGGAGTAACTTAGCCAGTGTCGCCAATAAGTCGGAAGTAACTCACAAGTTTTCGCCGAAATGGTTGGAGGATATTGTCACCAGTGTTGTCGATGGATAAAAGGAAAGTTTACTCTGAAACAGTCACAGGATCTTGGCCAGTGTCACCGATGGATCAAAGGAAGGTTTTCATGCTTATCGTTTTGGCACAACTCAACTAAATCTATCGATATCGTCAGGAGTAACTCACGAGTTTCCTCCTAAATGGTTGGAATATCTTGGATTATGTTGCCAATGGTAAGGAGTGCTGAGCCGTCAGAACATCTCTACGTGCCCCGAATTTTAAAGAAAAGGGACCAGGTTTTTGATCCCTTCGGTGTGACTTAGGTTTTGTCGTCGATACGATCGGTTTGGCTCTTAAAAGATCACAGAAACAATTAGAGTCATAATTAAATTGAAGTAGCATTTGATATCATCGGAGGTTTGTGAAGAATATCACCGATATTGTCAGTATTTCTATTTCTCTTGCAGCGGTCAGCTTTGGTTTTCGCGCTAAGATCAAACTGTATAAGAATTAACAAGTCATAATAAATTTGCAAGTGAACATGCATGATGAAACATATAATAACATGCATGATGAAACATACAATAGAAGTAAGTGGCGGGTTGGGTCAAGACATGTATAGTCTCCCACGCCATAGGCTAGGCCAGCCTCACTTAAATACAAACATATTTTAAACTGGTTTAAACAAAGTACATATCCTGAAGGAGTATGGCTGAAAATTTAAGAAGGAACTAGCCATCATAATAATTAGCAAATCCTTTAGTAAGCAGCATCTCTATATATGTATTAGAATCAACGGTAAATTTAACAAAGAATGCTGCTAAAATAAATGTGAAATTAACACATGTAAATTTTTTTTATGTATGATTTTTAGGTGTGTCACATAATTGTATCAAAGCACAGTTTCAGCACTAGGCCTGAATAGGATCAACAAAAAAATTCTATATAAGAACAGTAAACTAACTCTTGTTTATTTTTCTTTGGAAAATTCTCTTACACACAACAAAGAGAAATACAAATATATTTTGCAGGAATATGGCAGATGTGGGAATGTCTACAGAGGAGGAACGTCGCCCAGAACAAACTTTAAATAATGAAGAGGGTAACCTAAGGGATGGAGAGTTCTAGGTAGATCTAAATGAAAGTCATTACAATAAATCTGAACTAAAATGAGCTGTTAAAGAACTAAGAGCTGAATTAAGAAAGGTTAAGGAAGATAATGAGCGAATTCTGAAGGCTCAAGAAGGACTGAACACTATCCTGTTAGCAAAAATCCATAATGAAGAAAAAGATAAAAATAAATAATTTGAATAGGAACTTCCTAAAACTTCCTCGTACAATAAACGTATGGGTAGAAAGTTGTAATTCTCTAGTCATAACCCTGAAACTTCAAGCGAAGAGTCGGTTAAATACCATAAAAAATCACCTGATTCAAGTGAAAGCAGTGAAGACAATACAAATAAGAAAAAGCATAGACCCTATGAGGAAATCTCTAGGGAGTTTCAAAAAATTGAACCACCCATGTTTAATGGGGAAATCGAGAAGGGAAAGGAGGCAGAAGCTTGGCTGTTTGGAATGAAGAAGTACTTCCAAATATATAATTACTCATATGAGTTAAAGGAAAAAAATTGCTATCTATAATATGTCTGAAAAGGCAGATATATGGTGGCAAGAAATAAAGAAAGTTAAGGGTATAAAAGAAAGGTATGTAACCTGGGTTTTTTTTAAGAAACTATTTAGAAGAAAATATTTATCTGAACACTATTATGAAGAAAAAGATAAGGAGTTTTATGAACTAAGGCTAGGGGCCATGCCAATGAAAGAACTATGTAGTAAGTTCTTAAGCTTAATTCGATATGACTCCTACATAATTGATGAGAAACCAAAGATACACTGATTCCTCAGTTGTCCGTCCCTCATGTTCAAAGAACGAGTGGAATATGACAATCCAAAGATGCTAGAGGAAGCGACGAGGAAGGAAAACTTCTGTTACGACCAGAATAAGAATAAAAGAGAAAACATGGCAGCTTGGAAAAATAAAAGTCCCAATAATCATGATCCTAAAAAGAAACAAAATAAATTCATAACAATTCAGGGAATAACTACAGGGGTTACCAGGGTAATAATTATAAAACCCAAAAATTTGTTGTAAAAGAACCTTCAACTGTTCCTAATAAAAACTCAGCACAAAGATAACCTTTAAAATGCTTGGAGTGTGGAGGGCCACACTACTTTAAAGACTTCCTAGTAATAAAACATAATTTTAATGTACATTCTATACAAGAGGTAGTCACCGTTGGAGACATGGTAAGGAGCATGCTCAGAATCTGCGCTGCATTGGAAAATCAGCAAGCAATACACCAGACCTCTATGGTCAAAATTGAATTTATGATAGACAAAACAATCAACCTATCTCTATTTTAATTGATCTAGGTGCAAGCCTGAGTTATATTTCACATAAAATAGTTGATTTATGCAAATTAGTACCTAAAAAGTTTGATAAATCTTGGCTAGTACAGTTAGCCACGGGTACAAAACAAAATGTTACTAGTATGGGTAGAAATTATAAGATAATTTTGAATGATTTCCTTATGCATGTGAATGTAAATGTATTACCTTTAGGATCCTATGATCTGTTAATAGGAATAGATTGGCTAGAAGAGCATAAAGTTTTTCTAAACTGTTTTGGTAAAACATTTACATGTATAGATAATATTGGAAATAGTATAAAGGTGAAAGGAATTCATAGGAAGGTAACTGTCATAGAAATCTCTACTTTGCAAATATAGAGGCTATTAAGAAAAATGTGTAAATTATTAATAGTTTATATAATAAATGTTAAAGAAAAAGATATGAAACCTAAACTAGAAGACATACCTGTTTTAAAGGAGTTCAAGGATATCTTTACGGAAGAAGTCCCTGGACATCCTCCAAAAAGAGATATAGACTTCACAATTGATATGATACCTGGAGCGGTACCAACATCGAAAGATCCATATCGAATGAATATTCTCAAACTCAGAGAACTAAAACCACAATTACAAGAACTATCGATAAAAAGTACATTTGACCAAGTGTCTGTTGTTGGGGAGCACCAGTCTTGTTTGTGAAAAAGAAAGACAAAACACTAAGATTATGTATAGATTACATGTAATTAAATAAAATGACTATTAAAAACCGATACCCACTTCCTTGGATAGATGATTTGTTCAATCAGTTCCGAGAACAAACTATCTTTTCGAAGATAGATTTAGATCGGGTTGTCATCAAGTACGAATAAAAGATGAAGATATATTTAAAACAACATTTAGGACTCGTTACGATCACTATGAGTTTATCGTAATGCCCTTTGGGTTGAAAAAAACACATGCTACGTTCATGTGTTTAATGAACAACATCTTAAGTAACTATCTCGATAATTTTGTGGTTGTCTTCATTGACGACATACTAATCTACTCTAAGAATGAACAAGAAAACGAAGAACATCTAAAAATAGTTTTTCAAGTATTAAGAGAACAACAACTTTATGCAAAGTTCGGTAAATGTGACTTTTTCAAAGACAAGATTCAGTACCTCGAACATGTAGTGCCCATGGATGGAATCTTGGTTGATCCAGACAAGATAAAAGCTATCATGGAATTGTCGGTTCCTAAGAACGTATCCAATATCCGATCATTGATGGGGATTACCGTATACTACCAGATGTTCATTGAAGGTTTCTCTAAGATTGCTTACCCCATAACCTCATTACAAAAGAAAGGTAAAAAGTTTGAGTGGACTAAAAAGAGTCAAGAAAATTTTAACAAATTAAAACTCTTATTAACCACCTCCTTGATCTTAAAAATTGTTGATCCATTCAAGGATTTCATTGTATGTAGCGACGCTTGCAATGAAGGGTTAGGTGGAGTCTTATTACAAGACAATTACATTGTAGCTTATGAATCCAGAAAACTAAAAGACCATGAGAAAAATTATGCAACACATGATTTAGAACGTGCTGCTATAATTCATGCCTTAAAAATGTGGTGACATTACTTATTTGGAAGAATTTTTTTACTTATGTCAGACAACATAAGCCTTAAATATTTATTTGATAAACATAATTTGAACGCAAGACAAGCCGAATGGTTGTCTTTTCTAAGCGAGTATGACTTCGAAATAAATCATATTAAAGGAAAAGAAAATAAAGTGGCTAACGCTCTAAGTCGACACACAAATTTACTGTTTGCAAGCAACAACTATGAACCTGATTTGGAAAATCAAATTCTAAGTGCTGGAATTTATGATAAGGAATATCATCTGTTAAAAGAAAAGACTGCTAAAGACGAACAAAATAAAATAAAAAATAGATTTCAGCCTAAACTAGCAAGGTCTATTGCTGCATAAAAATAGGTTGTACATACCAAACATCGTTGAAATTAAATTAACAATCATGGATGAACTACATAAAAGACCATACTTGGGGTATTAGGGTTATCAGAAAATAATTACCATGATCAGAAAATATTTATTTTGGCCGAATATGAAAAATGAAGTGGCTAAATACTTAGCTTGCTGTCTTGAATGTCAACAAATTAAAGCATAACATCAACATCCTGCAGGATTGTTGTAGCCACTACCCATTCCAGAATGGAAGTGGGAGACCATCAATATGGATTTTATCACCGGATTGCCCAAGAATTTCAGACAACATCATGATTCCATCATGGTTGTCATGGACAAATTAAGCAAAGTATGCATTTTATTCACGGTTAAATATACCTATAAGGTTGTTAACATTGCAGATATTTTCATGAAGGAAAATTTCAGATTACATGGTATATCGAAAGTGATCATCTAGGATAGAGATGTAAAATTTATAGGTAACTTTTGAAAATCCTTATTTAAAGGTTTGGGTAGATAGTTGAATTTCATTACTGCTTATCATCCACAAATGAATGGGTAGACTGAAAGAGTAAATCAAGTTCTAGAGGACATGCTGAGAATGTATGCCATGGATACATCGGGTAAGTGGGAAGATTACCTACATTTAGTAGAATTTGCATATAATAATAACTCTCAAATTTCTGCAGGTATGAGTCCATTTGAAATATTACATGGGCGTAAGTGTAATACTCCAATCTCATGGAGCAGCCCGGTTGACAGATTAATGTTAGGGCCGTATTTATTAAAGAAATGGAGCTAACCATGAAACAAGTACAACAAAATTTGAAAGCTTCCCAAGACAGGCTGAAGAGTTACGCTGATCTAAAAAGAACTCCTAGAGAGTTCTAGGTGGGTGATCATGTATACATAAAGGTAAAGCCTAAGAAAATATCTTTAAGATTGCTCAACTATTCCAAACTAGAGCCCAGGTATTGCAGACACCCATTCAAAATATTATCCAAAGTGGGGCCAGTCGCGTACCAGTTATCCCTACCACCAAGTATTAAAGCGCATAATATATTTCATGTTTCTATATTGAAAATATATTTTCATGTTGTTTCTCATGTGATTGATTGGAATGTTATCCAGGTGGAACCCGAAGGAGAGTTCCAAGTGGGGCCGGAGCGCATTCTCAATAGCAGAGAACTTTTACTTCGGAACCGTACCATTGGAAAAGTCAAGGTGCAATGGAAGCACCTTAGTCTGGAAGAAGCTACTTGGGAGCTGGAAAGTAACATGTGGGAGGCATATCCAGTTTTGTTCCAAGAAGATGTAATGGAAGAATGGAACAAAGTTATAACACCGAGGACAATGCTATCTTTAAAGGGGAGGTGTATGTAACACCCCCAGAATTACTTATTTAGTATTTTTAATTATGTTGTAAATACTTTATTATTATTTTATTATTTTTGACAGGAAAGTCAAGAATAAGACATTTTGTAATTAAAACAATTTTATTTACAAAAATGATGAGAGGGGGACAAGAGTGGATATAGCTGTTGAATAGTGTTTTCTGACCCACAAGAGGAAAAGACAAGTGGTAAGAGCCATTGAGTGAGAACTCAAGATGCAGGAGGCGTCATCCCCAAAAATCAGGTTTGCACTCCTAGTTGAGTGCTAAAGAGTAGAAGGCTCATAAATGACCAAGTCCTAGGAAAAACACTATATAATAGTATGTCCATGAGCACCAGGAGGCTAGCATTGGATGAGGATTAAACATATCTGAAATGCAAGAGATGGCGCATTGATATTTTTCTCTTGTGGTTCAACGAATAGGCTCGGGGGTTTTGGAGTAAGTAAGTTGGCTGCTCTGGGAGTTGGTTGGGAGGAACGACATCTCCACTATTGTTTTCCCAAAGAAGTGGTGCCAGGTTTCTACTTTACAGTTTAATGATGTTCAATATATCTTCCTAGATGATGCAGGGGCATCCCGCTCTCCATTCAAATTCCAAGCTAAATGTTGGATCAAACCTAGAAGAGGTCTTCAATTCTGAATTGATGGCCTTTGAACTATCACATTGTAAATAAACCTATGTAAATTATGATTCTAGATGGATGATGAGTCATTTGGGTGAGTCACTAGGTGAGTGATGAGTCATTGATGAGTCATGTAACATAAACCTCATCTAATGGAATCCATTCATAGGATAGGTTTGAAATTTTGAATTAATTAGCATATTGTTGAGTATATTGAGGATCTGAATTAGAATGGTTCATAAATCCTGTTGTACATATATGTAAGCCTACGCCGGCATAAGAACAAGACAAAGATAGAATAGAAGAATATAATAGATTATAATAGGAGAGCCAGAACATAGTAAATTTGGCTCAAGCAAGGCCAATTAAAGATGTATCAGGCCTAAGGAGATTAGAACATAGGTTCTGAGATAAGTTTGTATGTATAGTTTCATTGGGTGAATGAAAAATCCTATTTCGACATAATCTCTATGTGAAATTTATAACTCTGTTTGAATGTGTAATTTCATGAATTGAATGTTTGTTTAATCTGATATTAATGATTGATAATCTTGGGTGTGAATTAGGGCTTCTGGAGGGAGATAAACAGATATCGATTGATCGATTCTCTGATTAATAGAATGAGAGTTGAATAATCAATTGAGATTTCACGAACGAATAACCATGTTGCAGGATATGGAGCAATGATCGATCATTGCACAAGGATCGATGGTAAACAAGTCTTAAGTACATGCCTATGTGGAAGATTGAGATCGTGGTAGAACTAGATCTATGGCTGAGGAGGAATTTCACAATTAGGAGTTGCACCCAAGATACTACCAAACTGATCGTCCATACGATTGAATATCGTGTGGTTGAGATCTAGTGGAAGAGAAGATCTACAGTTGAAGATAAATCCACTAAGAAAAGGAGCATGAAATTTAAAAGGGTGTCGGGGCTGCGAAATCAGAAAGTGATCACCACGAAGGAGATCAAGATCAACAGACGAGGTTGATTGTGATGGAGATCTCCAACTATTAACAATTCTGATGGATAGAGTTGCGCACTCTTCAAAGAATTGAATGGATGCAGAATTTCTATGAAATACGGTTAATAATTTTTGAAGTCCACTGTCGATCTGAATGGATATAGATCTGATAGTCATCAGTGATTCTGCTGATCCAAGTAGCAAGGCGGTTAAGAATAGAGGCTGGAAGTAGATTTTTTTTTAAATATGCTTTATAGTATTTGGAGTCCACCGTTGATTTGGGTGGATAAAGATCCAATGCTTACGGATGATTCTTCTCGTTGAACTAGGGAGATCATTAACGCTAGAAGGATGGATACAATTTTTTTATAAGATCCAGTTCATACCCTTTTGAAGTCCACTCTTTGTTGAGCACTTCCTGGGACATTGATCGGGTTGAATGGATTTAGCGGTTCGGCTAAAGTTAGAACCGACTAAATCATGAGACAATCCAACTAAATACTATTACAGGGGAGCCTAGCATCAGGTTTGGTATTAGAGCGTACATAGCTCTTGGAATGAGTTAATGGTCTTTTGTTTTTGTTATGATTATAACTAACTGTGGAGAAAGACTTGTAGATAGAGAGTGTGTGGTTAAATTTGCTGATTATCCACAAGAGAATGCAGAAGAAATCCTTTGGAGGGATATGATGCATTAAAAGGATTTGATAGGTAGAAGCATGGAGTTATGGTGTATGAAAAGAGTTTTACAATAATCTTGAGCAATTGAAGAAAGCAAAGGTAAATAATTTCTGTAAATTGTTATTGAATTTGAAGACTGATAATTGAGAGTGTGTTATGATCAGTCTTGTGGAAGGGATCATAGAAAATATTGAAATAAGGTAATCTATAAGATTGGAAAGAAGGACTATAGGCTCTGCAGTAGACATCAGATATAAACCAGAGATAAGAAAGAAAAGTGCATATGAACAGATGAAAAATATCATGAAGAGAATCTTTTGAAGATAATGATGGAGATATTTTGAGCCAACTATACAAGTGAAAAGTCTGAAGCTATGGATTGATTGATGTTTGTATTTTGACGCTGGTTATATGAATTTATTAGGATATATTTGACAGTAGCAAAGAACAGAAAATTTCTTGAGAAGAGGAAATTGATAGAAGCAAGTGGTAGCTAGAGGAGATATATCAAGGATAAATGTATTCTTAATAAAGAGTTGGTGAAATCTTAGAGGAAATAGGAAGCAGTGGAAGAACCCAGAAATCCAATAGAGGTTGGACAATAGAGGCCTAGTGCATGTTCCTAAAGAAGGAGTGGACCTGCAGAATCCAAGAAGAGTAAAGGAGATGCTTAAAAGGTTCTAGTAAGAGGACCAGAGATACCAAAAGGACAAGCTCAAGGAGAGATCACTTGTTGAGGTATAACAAACAAGTATGGATACTTATTGAAGGTGAAGGCTTAGTTATAGTCCACAAGTGAACAAGATGAAGTTCACAAAAGAGGAGAAGGAGACATAAACAATGACCACTGAAGGTCAATATAGGGGTTCAACGAAAAGCCACAACAAAAGAAGGAAGAAAGAGAGTCAAGAAGGATGTAGCAAAGAATTTCTAGAGTTGGAAAGAGACATTTTATGCTTTGAGAAGAATATGCAAGAAGAAGAGAACCAGAGTTATTGTTGGGTCATGAAAAGGGAGGTAAAATGGCATTCACTGCAGGTGAAGCTACAACAAAAGATGTTTGCTGGATTGAAGAAAGAACTCAGAGAAGTTGAATCTGAGATGGAGGTTTCATATTATGAACCCGAACATGGTCCTTTTCTTGGAGAGGATGATGAAGCATAAAAGTAGAGGCCAATTGAGAGTCTCATGAATTCTGTAAGGACTACAAATAAACTTATGGAGGAGATGGTTGTGAGGCCGAATGAGACCAAAAGGTCTTATGTTTTTGAGACTGATGATTTGTTTGTGATTATAGGTTTTGTTGCAGATGATAGGAATTCTTTTGAAACTGTCTTAAAACTTGAGGAAGAAAGTCTCTCGAATGAGGAAAGAAAGTCTCTCGAATGAGGAAAGGTCTGAAGTATTGTAGCAAAAGGAACTCATTGATGAGTTGCTTGATGGAGGAACACAATCAATTGAAGATGATCTGAAGATGAAGGAAGAAAAATAAATGTGCAAAGACAGTTCTACATGGCAAAATAAGAATTACATCATGACGAAGGAAAAAGTTGAAGAGTCACCTTGGACTGTCATGAAGTCTGAAGAAAAATAAAATATGACAAAAAAACATGATTAAGTTGTAACAAGAAATGATATGGTATCCTGTGAAGATTGTATATAGCTTATAGCTCAGACTGCTGAAGAAATAGGTGATGGTGAAAGATTGATGTTGTGTTCAGACCCATACAATAGGGGGATGTTAGAGAAAATATCAACAAGAAATTCAGAGTCTCATGTTTTTGAAACTAATTATTGGTGTATGACTATAGGTATTGAAGAACACTTAGATGATGTGTCTATGTAGGTTGTGAAGCATATGATGGATGCTTTGAGAAAAAATAGAATTGGACCATTGAAAAAAGAATATGTTCACTATTGTGAAGAAGAACATAAAATCATCTTAGAAAAAGATGGTGCAGGAGAGGGACTAGATGAAAGTCTTGTGAACTCTTGGGAGAGTTTAGATAAACAAAATAATATGCTGATAAGAGGGTCAATGGGAGATAAAAATTTCAATATTTTTGAAATGAATGAATTGTGTATATATGCAAGAATAATATGTGATGAACCTTGTGAGGTTGTCGCAGAGGTAAAAGAAGAAGAAGGAGAGTATCCATGTATTTTGGACATGGACCAAAGCCAAAAGTTTGTTCTGTGATTAAAGGACGAGATGGCATGGTTTCGTGGAGATAAAAAAAAGAGAACACTTACATATTTGGATAGTGGTGTTGCTGACAGACAGGGGAAGAAATATGTCATGACAAAGGAAGAGACTATATTGTCTCCAAAGGGTGATCAATATATAAAGGAATTTGATGTTGCACAGTTGGCTAATGGAGACAAAGAAAATATTTCTAACCTCAGAAAATATCATGAAGAGTTATAAATGTTAGAAGATTAGTTGATTAATCCAAGGATTGATGAAGATGACTACTTAATGCATGCAAGCATGGAAATGTTTGATGACACCATTGGAAAAGAGTAGATAGCAGGTAAAAACATTGAATTATTTTATAATTTAGTGGATAGCAGCAGAGAGTCAAGAGAACAACATTAGTTTTAGAAAAAAAGAAGATGCAGGTGTACCAGCCAAAGGATAGTCTGGACATGGATATTGAAGAACTAAGGATGCTGATGGTGAAAGTGTCTTAGAAAAGACATGAAGAAAGAATGAAGATTTACATCAGCAAAGAAAATAGAAAAAACAATGACAAAAGATAGATGACAAGAATATTGCAAAAGCAAATCTAGTGGAGCATTGCAACAGAAAATTTGGAAACCAGGATAATTGAAGATGACAAAGATAGATCAACATGATGATCAACTACAACACAAAGTTTGGGATCCATGCATACTGAATATGGAAGGTTATGATTAGTAGGTCGTATATCTTTCTTCCTGGGGAGTCTGATGCAAGAGCATCCCACTCTCCATTCAAATTCCAAGTTAAATGTTGGATCAAACCTAGAAGAGGTCTTCAATTATGAATTGATGGTATTTGAACTATCACATTATAAATAAACCTATGTAGGATATGATTCTAGATGGATGATGAGTCATTTGGGTGAGTCACTAGGTGAGTGATGAGTCATTGATGATTCATGTAACAAAACCCTCATCTAATGGCAGCGAGTCATAGGATAGGTTTGAGAATTTGCATTAATTAGCATATTGTTGAGTATATTGAGGATCTGAATGAGAATGGTTCATAAATCCTTTTGTATATATATGTAAGCCTACGAGGTATAAGAGCAAGATAGAGATAGAATAGAAGAATATAATAGATAATAGGAGTATCCAGAACATAGTAAATCTGGCTCAAGCAAAGCCAATTAAATATGTATCAGGCCTAAGGAGATAAGAACACAGGTTCTAAGACACGTTTGTATGTATACTATTCATTGGGTGAATGAAAAATCCTATTTCGGCATAATCCCTGTGTGAAATTTATAACTTTGTATAAATGTGTAATTTCATGAATTAAATGTTTGTTTAATCCTCTGTTAATGATTGATAAGCCTTGGTGTGAATTAGGGCTTCTAAGAGGGAGTGAAACAGAGATCGATTGATCGATTCTCAGATCAATCAAATGAGAGTTAGGTGAATAATCAATTTGAGATTTCATGAATGAATAACCATGTTTCATGTTATGGAGTAGCAGTTAATCACTACAAGGATCGATGGTAAACAAGTCTTAAGTACATGAATATGTGGAAGATTGAGATCATGGTAGAACCATATCTACGACTGAGGAGGAATTTCACAATTGGGAGTTGCACCCAAGATACTACCAAATTGATCATCCATATGATTGAAGATCGTGTGGTCGAGATCTAGTGGAAGAGAAGATCTACGGTTGAAGAGAACTCCGTTAAGAAAAGGAGCACAAAACTTAAAAGGGTGTCGGGGCTGCGAAATCAGAAAGTGATCATCATGAAGGATATCAAGATCAACAGACAAGGTCGATTGTGATGGATATCTATGACTGTTAACAATTCTGCTGGATAGAGTTGTGCACTCTTCACATAATCAAATGGATGCAAAATTTCTATGAAATACGGTTAATGAGTTTTGAATTACACCGTTGATCTGACCAGATCCATATCTAACGGTCATCAGCGATTCCACTGATCCAACTAGAAAGGCAGTTAAGAATAGAGGCTGGAAGCAAATTTTTGTTTAAATCTGCTTTACAGTATTTGGAGTCTGTTGTTGATTTGGGTGGATCGATATTGAAGGCTTGCGAAGGATTCTGCTCGTTGAACTAGCAAGATGGTTAACTCTAGAAGGTTGAATGCGAAATTTTTATGAGATCCAGTTCATCGCCATTTGAAGTCTGCTCTTTGTTGAGCACTGCTTGGGACATTGGTTGGGTTGACTAGATTCAGCGGTTCAACTAAATTTAGAACCAACTAAATCATGAGACAGTCCAGCTAAACACTGTTACAAGGGATCCTGACATCACTAGATGTGTAGTAGTTAAACTCTAAATTGTTTTCGATTAATCTATTGCTGATATACTTGGATCTTGCGCCAATGAAGTAAATATATTTTCTAATCTGCACTGAAATTCCTATAAGTGTCTGTATATTTATCAAGATGCTTCGTCTTCCTAGATATCATATTACTCTCCATTTCAAAATTAAGTTTACAACTGAAATTATATTTAAATTCTAATTTCTGTTAGAAGTATAGATCCGTTCTTCTAATTACGCAAATAAAAACCCTTTTTACTTACATTTATCCATTGTCCTTATAAAAACTAACAATGCCCAATATTAATGTTATCATCTTATACACTTGGAATGTGTAGTGAAATCACGATATGTTTTACTTAAATATTTTACCATTATAACTAAACTTAAGTATTAAAGTATCTAATAAATATATGTATAAGAAGAAGCATGACAACAATACTGTATTAACTTTTATAGGAGATACTATGCCTAGATCGTATATATCTCATATTCTTTGTCAAGCTAAGGATCTAGAAAATAATGTAACAAAATGTTATCACAAACATAATTCTTCTAACTACATGTATCCTAGATATCTGGTAATTTTACCAATTGACGAAGAACAAATTCATGGAACAAAGATCCTTAAGTTTGCATTATTTTTATAAATCGTTACTATGTAGCAGAATTGAGGGTTTGTTATATTAACCTTGATATATTATACATGATCACATCACCAGTCATGGGATCAAATCCCTTAAAGTTTACAATACAAAATAATGGCCTGGTAATCCTTTCAACTTACCTTAGCAGGTACCAAAAATAAAAACAAAGACAATCGATAGAACGGATTGATAAATTTAATTATTAGATCTATTATCGAAATGGAGGTCAATAATCATAGGTAAACATTGTAAAGCGAAATAGTTGTTGACATTTTCCCACGTACTCCTATAATCGTGGGATCGAATCCTTTTTATACCCAACAAAATCTACCCAACAAAATCTTTTAAGTTTGATCTCTACATGACTATTTAACACTAGTAATCATTTATTCAAGAGGATCGTCATTTCAGGAAGAAACCACATCATGGTTGTCGAGCCGAATCTTACTTAACGTCTTTTTAATAACTTTAAATACCTAGTATAATTCAACCCAAAGGCGAAGTCTCATTTTCTTTCCATCTCCTCTGAAGTTTAAGTACTTCCTGCACACTTAGTTTATTTTCCAAAGGTTTGAGCAGTTGATTTTTTTCTGGCTAAGTAAAATTACCTTTTACCTCCGCTAAATCAGAGTAACTTAGACAGTGTCGCCGACACATCGGAAGTAATTCACAAGTTTTTGCCAAAATGGTCAGAGGATCTTAGACAGTGTTGCCGATGGATCAAAGGAAAGTTTTCTCCGTAACTGTCGGAGGATCTTGGCCAGTGTCATCGATGGATCAAAGGAAGGTTTTTGCGCTTACCATTTTGGCGTAACTCAACTAAATCTGCTGACACCGTCAGAAGTAACTCACGAGTTTCCTCTGAAACGGTAGGAAGATCTTGGATTATATTGCCGATGGTAAGGAGTGCCAAGCTGTTGGAAAATCTCAGAACTTTTCGTCAAAACAGTCGTGTGTGCTGACATCTGAAGAAAAGGGACTAGGTTGTCGATGCCTTGGGTGTGACCTAGGTTTTGTCGTTGATATTATTGGTTTGGATCTTGAAATATCACCAAAACAATCAGAGTTGCAATTAAATTGAAGTAGCATCCGATATCATAGGAGACTTTCAAAGAATATCGTCGATATTGTCGGTATTGCTATTTCTCTTGCAGCGGCTAGCTTTGGTTTTTGCGCCAAGATCAACCTGTATAAGAATTAACAAGTCATAATAAATTTGCAAGTGAACATGCATGATGAAACGAATAATAAGGTGCTTAGTTGCAGCGTACAATAGAAGTAAGTGGTGGGTTGGGTCAAGCCATGTATAGTGTTTCACGCCATAGGCTAGGCCAGCCTAACTTAAAGACAAACATCTTTTAAACTGGTTTAAACAAAGTACATCTCCTGAAGGAGTATGGATAAAAGTTCTAGAAGGAACTAGCCATCATAATCATAAGCAAATCCTGTAGTATGCAGCGGGACTATATATGTATTAGAATCAACAGTAAATTTAACAAAGAACATTGATAAAATAAATGTGAAATTAACACATGTACATTTTTTTTTATGTACGGTTTTTAGGTGTGTTACAATATGTCTCATTAATAATATTCTAGTGAATGCTCCATAATATATTTTGATACAAACATATTATTTTAACTTTATCCTTAATATTCTGATTTAAAGTTTAATTTACATTTGTAAAACTGAAATATAAAGTGTCCACCTCATCATTCTACTCAAAATTATTTTATTACAAAATACATATACTGAACCTACTAACATTCATCGGTATTCATATAAATTAGTGAGTGTGATTGTTTAATAACAAATGTTGCATGGAAGCGTATACCTGCCGATGTTGGTAGGTCTAATTGTATGCTATCTCCTTGTGGAAATTCAAAGAGCTATTCAATATAGTTTTAATTTCACTCATGTGGCAATGGGATGCCAGCAAGGCTGAGAAGTACTAAGTAAACATGTTGATGAATAGGTGTATTTAAATCCACTTTTGTATATGTTTTTGGATTTGCTGCTACTACTCCCACCAATTTTTATTCTCCCGATATACCTCACCTTTTACTACTCGCTAGAATCATATCCCATTTAAGCTCCACCCAAAGTTCCAAATTCATTTTATGAAGCCACTAAGTTCATTGATTAAGCAACTACGGTACACACCTGTTTGCATGGAGTTCAAGGACTTGACAACTTTATCAAAAAGATAAAACATTACAAGTTATGATGTTTACAATTTAATAGAAGAGATGCATGTGTACTTTTTAATAGAAGATATGCACAATATCTATTCACAAAAAAAAATGTTTTGATGTTTGCATAAGAACGTTTACATAGATTTTTGTTTTACACTATGACAAGTAATATATGAACGCTTACATTCATATGCATGAAAACATATATCTCAAAGCATCTAAGATCTAATAAAAGAGCTTCTCATGGTTATATAAATATCTTGTATCCATATAAAATATTCACATGGAGACCACACCAAAAGATTCCATTATACAATGCAAGTCAGTAAAATGTAAACAAGTTTTGTGAATAACATTTGATCACTTATAACTTTTATTGTGAATATGTTTGAGAGAGCTATAGGTAGAACATATTGTAACAAGGAAGTGTTATCGTTTAATATTGAATAGAAAAAAACCCTCAATTCAATGGAGGCAAATATTCTTCAAATAAAATAAACTCATTAGTAATAAGGACTCTGTTATGAAATATGAATGGTGAACAAAATGGAATTATGATTTCTATGGGTCTATCTTGCACCTTTCTATTGAGCGGCACTTACAACCTTATAATAAGGCAATTCGTTCAATTCGTTCACTGGGTTTAGACATCGGAAGGTAAAAGGCTTTCCCAGCCGCAACGACGGAAGAGAGAAGGCTTCGGACATGTGATAGAAAAGTTAACGCACATCGGCAGTCGGGGCAATTCCCACTTCGGATGGCAAATCGGATTGGGAGCCACAACGGTGGATGGGACAAGGCTATCAGCCACCGATTTAACATAAAAATGGTGCCCGATCATAAGAAAACTTAAATGTTTAGAAAACTTAAAATCAGCAAAGGTCAAACTGTTTCACCTCAGAGACAATGGTTTGTTCAAAGGGCAATTGATCTGACGAGTTTAAACTAGCAATCCAAATTCAATCTCGCGGCCCACAAAAAAATCTTAACACAAGCATTCTCTAAAAACAAGTCGCAAATTCATCTTCAGAATCAACCAAAGTCAGAACGAGATCAAACATTTATGGATTGAATGAAACCAACGCAATTCTAAATGATGAGGAGGGGCCCAAAATTTAAAACTTTGGGGAGAATAGTTGCAGCTGCAACAGGACCATTTTGCGGGTTTCGACACTTGAGAGGGAGGCGACAGGGTCACCTCCTCCTAGGCCCGCATTTCCAAACGCCCAGATAAGGAACTCTACACTAGTTCAAAATTATGTTTTTGACTTTAAATCTTTTTAAATATTGTGACACAATGCTGACTCAACCAAATCGTGGTTGCAGGTCACGTTGGGCAGATGCTGTGAGGACTCCATTGGTAGCCGCAATGATTAATAAGATAAGTGGGGGTTTTCAGTTTGATTTCGGAAATGGTTTTTATGAAACCCTTCTCGGGTTCGTGCTGACTCTTTAGCCTTACCATGGAACTGTAGTGTAAAGTAATATTTTAGATTAAACCCTGGTAGGGTTTGGGTGCCCTTTACGGGTCTTATTCCCATACCATTTTTAATGTTTGGATTATTGGTTTTTAATTAAAGAACAGTGGTAGCCATCCATGATGGACTTACAACCACTTCTGTACTGATATTGGTCTTTAATAAAATGTAGTGGCCCATACTTGGATCCATGTGATATTGTTAAATATTTATGCTTACGGTCTTTAGTCTGTGTAATATCCAAACTCATTTTTTTGGTATCTTCTGTATACATAAATACTTGTTGTTATATTTGGTACTTTGTTGTGATGGTAGCCATTGAATGGGATTACAACCATCTGATACACATTCGTTAAGCTTGTAAGATTATTATACCTGTAGGGTCTGTGGCTGTTTAAAACTTTGGTATTTGGATTTTACAGTGGAAGCCATTAAAGATGGTCGTAAAAACAATCTATAATATATATATATATATATATATA
>LPNX010235805.1:0-33411 GCA_001517045.1 Pseudotsuga menziesii
GCGTTTTGAGGGCTTCTATCTAGCACATGAGTAAAAAATCAGGTTTTCATCGCCAAATTTGGCCAAAAAGTGTTACCCATCTTCATGGAATCACCTTGGAGTGAGCTATTGTTATCTAAGCCCTTATGTTCCTTCACTAAATACATAGACATTACAAAAATATACATTTTGTCAAACTAGGAGAGTATACAAATTACGTATTGTGCATGACATGTTGACTACATCCATGCACCCACTTTCGATGAAACAACATCTGGAGATGAGGATACCAACCATAACATACATCCCAACATGGAGATGAATGAATGAAATTTTTTGTCAATATGGGTCCCTACATGTAATATCCACATTAATGAGCTTGACATGCTTGGACTCCAAGATTTTGACATTAACTATACATGGAATCGTCCAGAAGTATCAACATATACATTGGAGACTGCACCAAACTCCATCAACTACAATTGAAGAAATGAGGATGCAATACTAGATAACGCTCCCTTTACTACTTCCACAAATATATTATGAGTCGCAATCAACAACTTACATTTGACATAGTCCTACAACATTCACAAGTATAATGAACAAGAGAGCCATTGAGGATGATCATCCAAGGAACTACAGACACAGGTAAATCCTACCTTATAAGCACTATAAAAAAGTCCCTTTCTTCTTTACAAAATTCAAGAAAGGCATTGGAATATTTGGTTGGAATTGAAGTAAATCATGTCATTCATGGACAAATGTAGGGAAATTTATTTGCTTCCACTTTTTCAGTTTTCCATCCTTGGTTATATGACCATTATTGTGCAAGGTCAATAAGACAAAAAGAGTCAAAAGTTGGAGATCTTTGCAAGTATGAAACTATGAAATTGGATCATAATAAGCAATCAATTGAGTCAAGAGATATACGACATAAATTTTCACGGCCAACATTTAGTTTGGTGAAGGACTAACAATGATCAAGTTTGACTCTAATTATATTGAGAATCAACATTAGTATTTTTATTTGGTAGAGGGAGTGCAAGGATTGAGGTTTGAAATTTTAAGTGAAAGGGATAGAGAATGAAGGTGTTCCTTTTTCATTTTTTTGAAGTGAGACATAACAATATTTATATTTCTAGTTCATGGTCATAATCTTGTTGTGCATCTAAACCATTGGTGAAATTACCACACATTGTGTAATAGGAATAGCCAATGCTTGGAGCATTTATTTTTTATGATTGTTTGCACAAATGCTCGTTGCAAAGAGATGTATTGTTGTTTCAAATCTTGAACACTCCTTTGCTAACAAAAATATATTAGTCCTAGAATAGAGAAGGATCATATCTTCCAAGATTAGTGTATCATTTTTGATGTTTATCAATTATTCTCAAGAATTGCGTTGGTAGGAGGGAATAGAACTCCACTCCCTTGGGCACCAAAGGGCCGCCCCTCACGAGAGGCTTGATTCTGAGAATCATGCTGCTCTGAGGGGCGACCCTTTGGTGCCCATGCAAGCGCAACGGTTTTTGCCATGAATAGCACATGAGTATCGTCCTCATCTGCTCTCATCCATGGGAAAATGTGCAAACAAAAGGAAAACTACTGTGGCGCCCTTGCATGAAATAGGTACAGAGTTTGGTTTTGTAAAAAATATTGTATATGAGATCCTCTTCTCCATGAGCGAACTTGCACAAAGAACCATGGCTACACCACCCTCGTTGCATGAAAATACGACACAATTTCATTTTGTAGTGAATGTCGCTCCCAAGTCCATGAGTGTGGCCAATTAATTGAGAAGTTAATTCAAACTCCAATTCTTCAATTTGATTTGACATTTTTGCTGGAAATGGAATTTAAAATTCTAACTGACAATAATGACTAGTCAATTACAATAGATTTTGTACAGATCTTTGAACCTCCAAGATACGGTGCTGCTTCTTTGAAGTCCTTCACATGTGAAAGAACGATCTCATTTCCTTCATTAACTACAGCATCAATTTCTAGTTTTCAGAGATAAAAGGTTTGAAATCAAGAACAGATTGACCAACGCTTAAATATTTGCCAAACACATTCCTTCCAAGAATTATATATCCATTAAGGAAATTTCCACAAATTGATACGTCCCGTGATCCTGTTGATCTGAGTTTTGAACTTAGAAATCTTGAATTATATGCCCGTTAAAGGGAATTTTACAATTTAATTGGTTGTCGTGATTCTATTGACGTGAGTTTGAAATGTCCAGTTCTGTCCATTATTTTGGTTCAGCGCAGTATAGGTTAAAGATATTTTTTATGGATCCTGTAAAAAAACAATTAAGGTAAACTCTAGACAGCTTGTAGTATTGAGGTAAGTTAAATAAACCCAAGTTGATGTTAAGAGTCTCGATTTGAATATGATGTCATACGAACATGTTATTAATATCAATTGTAATCCCTTTGAATTGCAATGGGAACTTGTCAGCCACTATTAATTTGCGTTTTAGTTCTATCTCCCATTTTTTCTTTACTAATGCCAAAAAGATGACACATGTTGTTTCATTGCTCGACCTTCATGAAAACCCTAATATCTTATTCACTTGGGATGTAGAAAGTGCATGTTCCACACAATAAAAGAAATATTTAGGGGCAAAATTTAGTCTATGTGTTAATTTTCCATTTTTTCTCCAATAAGTTGTTATTTTTTATTTTTTTCTAAAATGATCTTTCCAAATTCAAAAGGATACAAATATTTTACTCTAAACATTGCCAAAATTGTCGAGAAACTATTTATAATCTCTAGAAAATTGAATATTTTTGCAAAAATATTTCTAAGCATTTTATGGTTGGAATGTAAGAATTAATAAGATACGCTAAGGTTTCTACACTTTAAAAAAATTATAGATTATTAAAAAATTTCCCCTAAACATATCTATCCTTTCATGCTTGATGAAGAACAATGAGTAGACCATTTTTTCACATATAGAGTTGGAGTGTGTTGCCCATTTGGCACCAAAACATTGAGCATTGCAAGAAAAAAGTAGTCAATCCTAAGTAGAGAAGCATAACCAATTCCTATGTCCTTTCCTAGTGAAAATTGATAAAGAAAACTACTCAAATTCCTAATTATTATTGGCATTATCAATTGGTTGATTGTGTGTAGGATACACCCAAGAACATTCCATATAACTAATCCTAAGCAAAGATTGCAGTGAACAAACACATTTCTGCATAAAATCCATGTTGGTGAAACAAACATGCATAGGGATATCATTTGCAGATCATATTGGTATCGAAGTAGTTGAATCTTTGATCTTGATGTAGCTGATAAATTTTGAAGAGAAAGAAAACTAAACATAGGTAAAGCAAAAAGAGAAAGGTTGGAAGACTTGAAAGCCATTAATGTGCAACTTAAAGAAGAGATCATACACTTGAAGTATGTAACACCCCACATTTTGATGGAGCCCCCAAACAACATTTAGACCTATATTGTATTTGTTTTCTTATTACTTGTTGTACTTGGGTTAGTTCAATAAATTACATGTGTGGATTTATGAACCTATATGCGTAAGTCATGTTTTAAGTTATTTTTTTCTTATAATCGCCTTATCATATGATGACAATTGTGTGATTCACTTCCAGTATGCAAAATTTAATAAATGATAGGGTACGTGGATACAAATGTATGTTACGATTAAATGAATGAATGGATGTCATGCACATGATAGATAGATTAATTTATTTATATTGGTTGGGGGTTGATAAATTGGTAATTGACTTGGAAACATTGAAAGAATATGTATGATCTTATGTTTCAAATGAGACTAACCCACATGTTAGCTGGGACAAGCGACAGCCAAATACTTGTTATGATGTGTGGACTGGTGTAGGTTAATGTGGGGAACTGGGTTTCCCAAACTAGTCATTCAATGATGCAACTCTAAGAACCAAAATAGTACCACAATGTGATTACTAATAGGGTGTTGAACCTAGTTCCATTAGGAAGGGTAGAGGTATTTCCCACCATGTATCCTCTTAAAACTGAGGTTGCAATATGGATGTGTTGAGTCACAATCCCCAAGTTGTGTGATTATGACTACTAATTTCTTTATAATGAAGTTAGTTCAATTTAATCGGTGCTTCCACCTATGGGTTATATTTGGGGTTAGGTCGTTGGGAAAGAAATATGATTATACTAGTAATATTTCATTTTTGGGATTTGAGATACCAATTTAGTTGTACTTGGTTCCTTTCACCTATAAATCATGGTTTAATTCATTAAGATAAATCTAATTATAATGCTAATTAGTGTTAATGTGTTGCGACTTAGTTAATGAAATTTATTAATGTTGTGGGTACAAGATTGTTGTCTTGCATGTGGGACCATTATTGTCTTGTCATTCTGAAACTATGCATTACTATATTATGATGGTTTTCCATAGTACATACACAAGCTATGTGTAGAATGGTCACACATACACTAGTATTAGTTATTGTGTGTGTGTGTGTGTGTGTGCTGTTATCATGTATAGTAGTTGATGGGTTTAATAAGATTAAGATATAATATTAATTATAGTATTACTTTGTTATTATTTAAATTGCATTGCATTAGTTAGATTTCATAGTATTATGCTCATTTACATTAACATGTATTAAAAACATTCAATTGTAATTGTATTAATTGGAGTTCATTTAGTTATCATTAGTAACATATTTAGATTAAGTAGTCTCATTATATTTGTTTAACTCGAATTAATATGCATAATCTATTGATTACATGCCAACTTATTTATATTGGCTAGTCAATGTCAACGCTTACTAAAAAAATAAGGATGTGAATGATAGTGGACTATGAAATAATAAACACATTGGATATGTTTTGTTATTTAATAATATCTAGAATTATGAGAACTCGATTGAGTTAATGCCCTAGACTTTCCTTGTTAGGGATTGTCATATCCTTAGATAGGTAGGCGACTTAGCATTATTTTATTATATTTGACTATCTTAGGACCCTTTTGTTGTTTTATTTGTAACTTTGGAAGATATTCTGATGTATATTATTATTGTATGTTGTTGTACCCCCGTTAGAGATGTGTTTCCCTCCATTCAAGATGTCATTATTGTATATGGTCATGGAGATAAACCCTCTGTTGTAAGTTGGGGCAATAGTCCCCAAGATGAATATAACAAAATGTATTTTTGAGTCTCCCTAGGTGAAGTCGGCCCCTCTAGGTTAAGAGGTTGACCCAATCATGTTTTAGTTCAATCACTTGATGTGTATAAATAGGGAGGTGCCCTCCATCATTTAGACACACACTCACTCAAGTTCACATGAGGTGAAATAGAGGACACGGAGGAGAGAAAGAGAGAGTTGCAAAAGACTTCTTATTCTTGGGTTTTTCCATCTTGTGATATTGTCTTAGTGACAAAACTATTCTGAGGAAGTTTGTGAGGTTTTCTCCTTTATGGTTTCCTTGAGGAAAATATTTGTGTCTTCTGTATCTACTCTATCTTATGTATCTTGTTGTGCTTGTTATTCTTTTAGATAAAGATCCTAATCAATTTGATTATATTAGAAAATAGGAATTCCTAGTTCAAGGTCTTCTCTCCACAAATCATCAAAAAAAGTGGGCTAGTCTAACTCGCCCTAGGAGGATGCATATTTTGGTGGAAGCAAAATCAAATTTGGAGAACTTTCAATATTTTGACCGTGGGACACTACGGGAAGAAACTAGGGCATAAAGTTTTGGAGTCTTCCCACCATAGTTTTCAGAAAATGACCTTACTAAGAAAATAAAATCAAGGGCATGTACTTTCTATCCATACATAATTCCAAAATTCCAAGTTTGGAAAATTAGGGTTTCTTTGACAAACCCTAGGTTAGCCAACTCTGGAATCAAGCCGAACACCTCAACTTCGTAATATCTAAATCTTTGTTATTTCCATTTAAGGTTCTCATTCCAAAATGACTTATCACACCCAACTTGAGGATAAGCTTGGGGGAGATAACAACTTCTGAGCATGGAAGTATAGGATCTCCTTAATCCTTTAAGAAAATTATTTGGATCAGTACATCAGTAAGGAATTTCCAGAACCAGAGGGAGATGAGGCTAAGGATATCCATGAGAAGAACTTGTTCAAGGCCAAGAGAATCATTGCAGATTCTATTAAGGATCATCTCATCCCCCATGTGTCATCCTTGAAGACACCAAAGGAAGTGTTTGATGTTTTGACGAAGTTGTTCAAAGGAAAGATTATCAATAGAAAGATGACACTAAGGAACCATCTAAATAATGTGAAGATACAAAATTCAGAGACCATGTAATCCTACTTCACAAGGTTTTCTCAAATCAAGGAACAACTTGAAGCAATCGAAGAGAATGTAGAAGAAGTAGAGATTATTATGACCACCTTGAATGGTCTCCTAAGATCATGGTATTCATTCATTCAAGGACTATGTGCCAAAAGGAAGTTTATAAGTTTTAGTAGACTCTAGGAAGAATGCACACAAGAAGAATCTCGACTCACAACAAGAGAAGAGAATATGGGAGAAACTAAAGATCAAGCTCTCAAAGTTCACACCAAAAGAAATCATATAAAGAAGGAGTATCACCATAACAAAAAAGGGGAGGGCCATCATCACAAAATAAAAAATAAATTCAGAAGAGATCCTTCCAACATTCAATGCTACACTTGTGATGAGAAGGGACATTACTCCATAGATTGTCCCAAAAATAGAGGATCCTTCAACAAGAAGTCAAATAAGAAAATATATCATGCTCACATCATTGAAGATGATGAACCAACAACAAAAAGATTCATAGAAAAAATTGAATCTTCAAGTGATGAAGAATATGTCCTAATCTCAGCACTCATGAGCATTGTCGCACACGGAATAAAATGATCAACTTGTATATAGTGGGGCATCCAAACATATGAATGGATACAAAGAATCATTAATCAATATATTTGAGCATGAGTCACCTCACAAGGTGAAACTTTAGGATGATTATAAATATTCCATAAAAGGAAGTGGAGAATATTTCTACAATGTAGACTCCCAGAAATATTTGAAGATGAAAGATGTGATATATGTTCCAGAATTGAAGAAGAGTCTTGTCTCCATCTCTACACTAGATTCAAAAGGAATAAGGGTTGCATTCGTTGATGGCTAAGTCCTAATCTAGACAAAAGGAAATACAATAGATGATGCAACAATAAATGGAGATCAAGAGAAAGGATTGTACAAGTTGAAGGGACAACCTGAATAAGCATTGGTTCATGGATCCATATAACCAAGTGAACTATGGAATTAAAGGCTTACACATGTGCACTATAGAGCACTATTGATTGCAAACAAACTGGTTTCAGGACTTCCAGAAATCTAGACAAAACATGAAGGCATTTTCAAGGGATGTGTGAAAGGAAAGAACGTAAAGAAGACATTTCCCAGTAGTGAAAGCAAAGCAAAAGGAATACTAGACATAGTTCACTCAGATGTCTACAGTCCCATGTCATCCAAATCACTAAGCGAGTATGTATACTATGTTTCCTTTATAGATGTTTTCTCCCATAAGACTTGGATATATTTCTTGAAAGAGAAAAATGAAGAATTCAACAAGTTCAAGGAATTCAAAGCCTTGGTCAAAAATCACACCTAAAGGAAGATCAAGACTCTATGTTTAGATAATGGTGGAGAATTCACCTCGGAATAATTCAAGGAACTTTGTAGAGATTATGGGATTAAGAGGGAGTTGAGAACTCCATGCAATCCTCAACAAAATGGCATTATAGAACAAAAGAATAGAACAATAATGGAAGCACCAAAAGAAATGCTACATGGCCAGGATCTTCTGATACACTTGTGGGAAGAAGTAGCAAGAACAACTATGTATGTACAGAACCATACTCCTCACTAAGTAATTGGAAACAAGACTCCTGAAGAGGCTTTCTTAAGAGAGAAACCAGAAGTCAAGCATCTCGGAATATTTTGCTTCCTAGTGTACATACACATCCCAAAGGAAAAAGGGACCATGATTGATCCTTCAGGGAGGAAGGGAATATTCGTAGGATATAGTGACACTTCAAAGGCCTACCGAATATACTTTCTAGTATTTAAGAATATTGACATCAACAAAGACGTAACATTTTATGAAGACTCAACATACTCCATATCCATAAAACTACATATTGAAGAGATCGAAGAACCTGGATGAACCAGAGTCCGAGACACAAAAATGGAAGAAACAATTCTAGAATACCATGAAGATCAGTGACATGGGAGAATCACAAGAGCCTGTAGAACCACTTCACGAGAAGAAATCCCACAAGAGAAAACCAACATGGGCATGAGAACTAATACAAGATGTAGAAAGGTATGGCACTCCATCTGGAGTGGATAGAGAAAGGAAAATACTTAGTCCATACGACAACTATGTAACCATACTATGTGACAGCATTTATAAAGAACCTTTCAACTACGAACAGGCTACAAAAAAAAAATAATCGAAGGATTCGATGATCGAGGAGTACTAGTTAATTATGAAGAATGATATTTGGGATATAGTTCCGAGACCGAAAGGAAAACCTATTATGACTTCAAAGTGGATCTACAAGGTCAAGCATGCTATAGATTGTAGCATTGAAAAAAACAAGGCAAGTTTCATGGCACGCGGATTCTCCCATAAATAATGCATAGAATACGAGGAGACATTTCCACCCATAGCGATATACACTTACATCATATCTATACTTACATTGGTTGCAGTAATTAAATTAAAGGTACACAAGATGGATGTCAAGATAACATTCTTGAATGGTGTATTCAAAGAGGAAGTGTATGTAGAGCATCCAATGGGATTTGAGACACATGAAAAGAAGACTCATGTGTGCAAATTGAAGAAATCATTGTACAGATTGAAACAAGCACCCAGTACATGGTATGACATGATGGATAGCTTCTTGATGAGCTTAGGATTTACCAAGAGTAAAGGGGATTCCAACCTTTACATCAAGGTTGAAGGAGGAATACTGGTGATGCTCCTGCTATATTTCGATGACCTGTTTCTGACTGGAGATGATGAAATCATTGTAGATGCAAAGAGGAATATTTCCACTAAGTTCAAGATTAAATATCTAGGGATGATACACTACTTCTTAGGCATGGAGGTGTGGCAAAGTGTGGATGGGATATTCCTTGGTTAAGGAAAGTATGTAGTGGAGGTTCTAAAGAGATTCAGAATGTTGGAATGTAAGGATATAGCCACACCTATGGCATAAAACTTAAAGTTGTTGTGTGATGCTTCAACAGATATATTTGATTCCATGACGTATCGTCAGATGATTGGATCATTGATGTAACTGACGAATACAAGACCAAGCATATGCTTTGTCGTGAACACCCTAAGCTAGTTCCTGATGAATCTGAGATGTGTTCACCTAAATGCTACAAAGAATGTATTGAGGTACCTAAAGGGTACAATTGAATATGGGCTCAAGTATGATGTGAATCATAAGATTAACCTGCATGATTTTGTTGATTCGAATTGGGCAAGTATCCCCACTTATATGAATAACACTTCGGGATGTTGCTTCAATTTGGGATCCGGTATGATCTCCTAGTTTAGAAGGAATCATTCTGGCATGGAGTTGAGTACAACCGAGGCAGAGTATGTTGTATCCTGGTCATCTAGTTGTGAGGTAATATGGATTCAAAAGCTAATGTTTGATTTATTTGATATCGATTTAGAGGCAACTTGTATCTTTTGCGACAACTAGAGTTGCATGAAGTTGTCAAAGAACCTAGTGTTCCATCACATGTTGAATCATATTAAGATAAAGTATCAGTATATTTGGGATATGGTGCAGAGAGGAGCAATGAATCTCCAGTACATGGCGACGAATGAGAAAATATCCGATGTGTTTACCAAGCCACTAGCCAAAGTGAAGTTCAACTACTTCAGAGAAAGACTTGGTGTCATCCAGATCGAGGTCTCTAGAAAGAGGGAGTGACGAGCTCTTGCATGGTGGTAGAAACAGGTTATCTCAAGATGTAATCAATCTTGACATGCTCCCATGCTAGAGATGACGAGAGACCGAAAGACGTAGATGCACCAAAACAAGGTCTCACATGGGAAGGAATACAGGTTGTCCTCAGACATAATCAGTCCTAGCATAGAACACAAGTTGTAATGGGTCGTAATATTTCCCTTCGAGTCCTCCTCGGATGTAATCGGTCCTAGTGTAGTACACAGGTTATAGCTAGATGTAATGAGTCCTTAAAGGTCGTCCTTGGTTGTAATCATTCCTGGCGTAGAATGCATTTTATCCTTCGATGTAATGAGACCTTGAGGTTGTCCTTGGATGTAATCAGTCCTAAAATAGTACGGAGGTTGTCCCTGGACATAATCAATCCTTATATGTTCTCATGTTGGAGATTATGAGAGGTCAAGGAACTTCGTGTGCACCTAGGTGATTCTTGAATAGTGGAGGATGCAAGTTGTATTGGAGACGTAATGAGTCCTAGCATGCTCCTATGTTGGTAGAATGTGACCTGACCATGGAGACACGTAATGCACTTGGTGTGCTCCTAGTATATTCTCGCATAGTGGTAGACACCAGTTTTATTTGAGACGTAACAAGTCCTGGCGTGCTCCTATGATGGAAGGAGTAGGCGGTCTATTGGACATGTGATGTGAATATGGTCTATTCTCTGTGTGTGATGATGAGATGATTTGGATACAACGATATGATGATAGGAGACACAAGTGATTACAATGGCAATGTAATGTATGGTCCTGGGTTGTACCTACATGATGGCTTGCTTGTGGATACGATGAAGACCTAAATGAGGACTAGGCCTAAACCAAGCATGAAACAGGGCTGGATTTGTAGAATATTCTTGTGATGGATAGATACGACAGATGTCACTATTCAATGATCAACAAGATGAGGACTATGATAGCAACAACAATGATGATTCAACAATTATGACGTGATCAGATGTGTTGATGACTGTAATGAGAGAATACATTCCTAGTTAAGAGGGAGTGTTGTTGTATTTGTAACTTCAGAAGATATTCTGATGTATATTATTATTGTATATTGGTGTACCCCCATTGGATATGTGTTTCCTGTTGTTATGGATGTCATTATTGTATATGGTCATTAAGGTAAACCCTCTATTGTAAGTGGGGGAAATAGTTCCCAAGATGAATATAATAAAATGTATTTTTTATTCTCCTTAGGTCAAGTTGTCCCTGCTGGGTTAAGAGGTCGGCCCAATCATGTTTTAATTTAGTCACTTGATGAGTATAAATAGGGAGGCACCCTCCCTCATTTAAACACGCACTCACTCATTCAAGTTCACATGAGCTGAAAGAGAGGACACAGAGGAGAGAGAGAGAGAGAGCCGCATAATACTTCTTATTCTTGGGGTTTTCCATCTTGTGATATTGTCTTAGTGATGGAACTATTCTAAGGATTTTTTTGGGGTTTTCTTTTTTATGGTTTCCTCGAGGAAAATATTTGTGTCTTGTGTATCTGCTCTATCTTATGTATCTTGTTGTGCTTGTTATTATTTCAAATAAATATCCTAATCAATTTGAATTAGATTAGAAAAAATAACACCTTTGAGTAGGAAGGAAGGTGGTGAAAATAGAGAGATAAAATAAAGTTTAGAGGATGGGATGATGGACATATTTTGATAAAGATAGATGAGTGGGGGAGGAAAACACTCTAGGATGCATTAACTTGTATAATTAACTAATTATTGGACCAGAATATTGAACTTGCATACTTAGCATAATAGGGTAGAAGAGGTTATTGTTGTGGTTATTACACATGAGACCTTCTGTTGTAGGGGGGATGATAGGTGGAGGACCTAAATATGCTCCTAGGAGATCATATTCCTTGTAGACTCCTGGGATAATCCCAACATATGGTGTGATGCTTGTCTCACTTACCATGGGAAAGGAATTTTCAAGATTGGTTGAGGCATGGGGGTTGTAGTAGCTAACTTGATCAAGGATGACCACCTTCCCTTTGAATGGGAACATCATGATACATAATACTGAGGAGGCTACCACATTAATGGAGTACATATAGATATTCCCCAAGAGGATGTTGTATTCAAGTTGGGAATTAATGAATTCAACGTCAATGATGACCATTCCCCCCCCCCATCCCAATGGGGGAATTATGGTATAAGCCACATGGTTTGGATGGCCTACCATAATATGCATGGAGAACGATAGAGGAAGGTGCTAAATCAGGGAATCCTAATATTTTCCAAAATTGGAAGACATTATGCAGGTGGATACACCTTCATCATTGATGCATCGATGGATGATGATGTTTTTTACCGTGACCGACACTTAAAATGAACCCGATGAGGATAGTCGTGGTTCACCCTTATCAAGGTCAAAGATCATGAGGTTTTCATTGAAAGGGTCAACAAATGCTAGTGCACTCAACAATTATTGTTGTTGGGAAGGGCATGATTGAAGTACCTCTAGGGTTGACATGGTGGCTAGTGATTGTGACAAAACATCTACAATGTTGTAGTTATGGGCATCCTTCATGTGGGTATTATGAGGGGTATTCCTTATTGGTGCTTTAGGGATCCTCGATATTTTCTTCTAGGTACGATGCAGGATCTGCAAAGGTCCTCCTAAGGGGACTTAAGTCACTTCAAGTACAGATGAGGTTTCAACATTGGTGTACCCATTAGCGTGACTCTAGAGTATAAATGACATTTGAGTCATATAAATATTTTGAAAAGATACATCGTCTAGGGGATGAGGATATGTCTATTAGGTAACCACCCCTTGATTGGAAAAGGGTTGTTGCAAAACAACTTGTTGTGGTTGTTGTGTAGGAGTTTCTTGAGGAGGGTTTGTAGGTGTCTACTTCTTGGATCCTAACATTTGCTAACAATAAGGGATAAGCAGGAAATGGTGAGTGTAGTGACCATACTCACCATTTATTCAGTAAGGATAGTTTTTCCTCAAATTGGTGTTCTTGACTTGTTTAGGGGGGTTTCCCCCCTATGGGGGTTGGTTACCATGGTTTTGATTATGTTGGGGGGCTTGGTTTCCTCCTTGTCCCTATTGTTGTGGTTTTATGTTCTTCCCTTTCTTATTCCCATGATTTTGAGGATTCAGGGATTGGTAATATTTAGTTTCTCAAATTGATGATTTGAGTCTATTGTAGAGAAGCTTGAAAAAAGTTGGCTCCCATATGAGGCATGGGTATCATATCAAGAGGACATGAGTATGGGTAATAGGGAATATATTCCGGGGGTGGGATATATGTTGGTTGTGTCAAATATGGTGTGGATGTTGATGTAGGTGGTTCCATTTTTTCGTTGAGGGACTGATGGTACTTGGATTGTACTTGGGTAAGCAAGGTTTTATGTTCCATATTGAGGCGAACCAAATGGAGTGTTTGGTGCAGTAGGAGTGGGAGTTGACACAACAGGGTTAGGTGGATACTACATTACCAATGGTGATAGTGTAGTATTCATTTATAGGGAAACTTTACTTTGGGAATAAATGGACCCATAATCCCATCCATGGAATGTGACATCCCTTCAGCGGTACGATCCAAGGATTGATGCCGAGGGGCATTTGGTATTACAATGCACAAAAACCCTGATTATGCATATATAAGGTCAAAGTGTTGGTCTTTAAGAATCACTTCTTCCTTGTTTTGTGGCATTGAGGTAGCCACATCCAATAATAGATTGGAGTGTTTTGAGAAACCATTCCAAAAGGAAGGGCGATCAAATGTTAATTTTGCACAAGGCTTGAGAATTTAGAGGCCAAGATCATCTCTTATAGGAAACTAAAAATATGATAGAAATGACATGGAAATGGTCTCAAATGTGGTACGAGAGTGTCTTTCCAAATGGATATACCACAATGCAACTACACCAATTAGGGTTCTTTGGAAGATAAGGAGAAGGACCAAATATTCCAATATGATATTTAAGGAACACCATAAATGGAAAGACATAACATGGTTGGTGGGATCATCTCCCTTTTTTCCTTGAAATTTAGGGATATATGAATGTATATTTTCTGGAATATATGGTCAATTGGCATCATGATATATGGGATCATTAACTAGCTTGGATAAGTCATGGAGGTTCAAAATCACCATGAATGGTAAGTTGGGATTGGGGGCCACCATGTTACTTTGTCTATTGTTTCTTCGAGGGGGATACTTTGAAATATGTGGTGGTGATGTTTGTCTTATGGGTGAAGATGAAGATGTAGTGTGAATTCATCCCTATGGGGGTGAATAAGGTGGGCTGCTTTCACATGGGGGATTAAATAATAGTGAACCTTTACAGTGAGAAGAGGATGGGAAATGATCAACACCATCTTTAAGGGGAGAGAGTGACCCAACCAAGGTGTATCCTCATCTATATTATCCAATCAATGTGTCCTAGGAGTGGTCGTGACTTGGTGATATCCCTCGTATGTTATGGGGATATAATGGAAAAAACACCCCTCGAGAGAGGAGAAAGGCCTTGCAGTATACAAGACTGCCTAAGGGGGGGTTTTGTTCCTTAATGGTGGAAGTCAAGTTGTCAAGTGAGAGTGATGGGTAATGAAGTAAATACAATGTAGAAAAATGAAAATATTATTCCAACAACAATAGATGCAATATGGTGCAAGATGTGAGTGATATGTACAAATATAGCTTAGTGCGATGGTGTCCACATATTAGTTCTTTTTAAATTATGATTTTAATTAACTTGTATTTAGAAAAGAACAAAGAATGTAAATTCCTTAAAAATACCTAGAATCCTTCCTTTAAATTGTAACTGGGCCTCCCAAAAGAACAATTGATAGTGATAGTGGAATCCACACAATAATCGACTATTGGAGGTAACAAAGGTCCAATTCTAGCAGCAATGGGACCAATGTTCCAACCAAGAGGACTTGGAAACACCCCCCAATGGCAATAGATGACTTCAGGAATCACTTGCACTCCCAAATATTCCTTAGAGGTACCCTAAGTTTGGCCACTATGGTTACTTTGCATTAAGTGTGGAACGATCGTTAGTCCTAGGAAGTATACTATTGTCTCCCTAAAACAAGGTGAGCGCCTTGTAGGGGAGAGAAGGGTAGATATACCTTGACTTTTACCTCCTTGGCACTACTACAAATTTGACATTTAGGGGCGGTTGTTTTTCGCCTCCAAAACTCACTTTTGGGTGCGGTTTTGGCTTTGGAGGCGGTCTTTACAAAACCTCCCCTAATAGCATTGATGCTAAAAGTTTTTTCTTTTAGGGAGGTTCTAGAAGAGATCAAAACCGCCCCTAAAAGTGACTTTTAGGGGCGGTTCTAAACCCCCCCTAAAAGTGACTTTTGGCGGCGGTTCTAAACCCCCTCCAAAAGTGACTTTTGGTGGCGGTTCTAAACCCCCCCAAAAGTCACTTTTGGGGGCAGTTCTAAACCCCCCCCACAAGTCAATTTTGGGGGCATTTTTGGCTTTGGAGGTGGTCATTACAAAACCTCCCCTAATAGCACCGATGCCTAAAACTTTGACTTTTAGGGGGAGTTATCGAAGAGATTAAAACCGCCCCTAAAAGTGACTTTTAGGGGCGGCAAAGTGTCTTTTGGGGGTGGCTTTACGAAACTTCCCCTAATAGCACTAACACTAAAATTGTTAAATTTTAGGTGTGGTTCTGGAAGAGATCAAAACCGCCCCTAAAAGTGACTTTTGGGGGTAGTTCTAAACCACCCCAAAAGTCACTTTTGGGGGTGGTTCGTAACACCCCCAAAAAGTCACTTTTAAGGGTGGATAAGAACCTTCCTCGTAGCCATAATAAATCATAATAAAATATATTTTATTTAAAACATCAATAGTGCAATATCATTAGGGAACGAAGGAATCAAACCTTCAACCTCCTGCTTGTAAAGAAGGTGCTCTACCATTGAGATAGAACCCTTTAAGAATTGGGGAAAGGGGCAATATTAACACCAAGATTGCAACATTTGTAATTCTAAGAAAAGACTAATAATCCCAACATTGTTTCTGACTCAAGAGACCTAAGAAAGTAGTCTGAATTGCTCTGACCTTATAAGTTGGATGAACTTGAAAGGTTTTCATATGCAGCATTGATTCAATAAAGAAAACAATAATACATAAACAATTTGTAGGACAAAGTTGGCATTCAAGTTCATACACATACTCTAGAAGTGAACATCTAACGAGAATTTCAAGTATTCATGGATAAGAACGAGCATATTTTCTAATAGTTGCTTGATGGATCCATGTAAGAGTATCCTTCTCTTAAAATTTATGTCAGTAGATCAACAGGTTCTACAATTATAACATATTTAGACCCAAATCAATCCAGTATGGCAATATAAATAACATTCAACTACAGTATGGAGAAATACAAAGATTAAAAATTGCATAGCAGGGATAAATCTTTAATCTTTTATAAGATAAGCAACTCATAATAATTCATTTATAGATATAGAATACCTACAAATGATCTAATAGTGAATGAAAACCACCATCACTCAAAAGGCCAATGAGATGAAGTGTTCAATTTTCAAAGAACTCATTAATGTATTGTTGACGGGCGTAGATGACTATGCACGCAACGGGGGAGACAACCCAGACTGGGATCCTTAAAGCAGGCTCCAAGCTGTTTGGGATGGTTGTTCCCAACAGGTTTAAAGGCTCTGTTAGCCTAAAAGTCTAACTGTTTAAAAATATAAGAGATAGATCTAACACTACTGATTATTGATTAGGTATGTATCTATGTCTATACAAATTAATAACTATTATTAATTACAGAATTAATAAACTAAATTAAATCAGTTTATAAAGATAGAAGATTAAATAACTATTAACAAGTTTGATTATTAACAAAGATACATTATTTACATCTGTACATTAATCAATAATGAAAAGAATAACCTGCATATGACATGAATATAAATATCTGTTCCAAATAGATTTTTTAACAATATAATCAACAGGAAATAAGAACATATTATCCTAACCTACGTACTATCCTGATCAGGAGTAGTTCGAAATTTAAACTGACATCGGATCTGTTAACAGGAATATCAATAATCTTGACAATCTTCGAAATAAATTAAGAAATCACCAAGATCATGCAATAGACGTATAAACCAAGTACATAACGATGTCAATCACCAATTTACAACATGGCATTAGTTAACAGAACGATAATCAGCATAAGTCAATAGCCAAACATAATGTATTTGCACAATTTCATAAAAGAGATTATGACAAACATGCATAATATAGAAAAACAGTAACAAGACTAAGGATAGCATACACATGTGCTGAGCATAAAACTATAAACATATATATAATTTATCACCAGTTTAAAGATTGTATCTACCGATAGGAAGCTGTCTCCAGTTACAACAAATCAAACCGCAGTCTTGTTGTCTCTTTTCCCCAAACTATCGACCCCTTAACCCACATGCCATCTCCCCTTAAATACATGTAATCTCAAAAGAGAAACAGTCCTAAAAACTAGAGATCGCAAAATCGAACCATCTAACCAATTTCCCTTTAAAAAAAATGACAAGTAAGACATGTCATTTTCCATATACGTAAAAGAACCAAGAAATGGTAAGATTCGATCCATAAAAATAAAAAATCTCACAACGAAACAACACCTGGAAAGTCTGATAGTCGTTTTGTTTTCGATCATGTGGGGGATCATCCAAAAACAGACAGTCATCAAACCCGCAGCAAGAACAGCAACCATATCGCCTGCAATGCAATACATGAAAATAAATTAATTAACACACATACGAAAATCGAAATGACAAAAACTATGCAATAAACAAAAATCAAACAAATCAGTACCTGTACAGAGGTAACCTGATCGTTAATCCATCAAAACTTCAAAATATGAAACTGATAGCAAATACACCCAAACGTTACAAATTTACAGGTGCATTGAATACTTGGATGTTTACCCCACTCGACTGACTCGGCGATTGCCCCCTAAACTGCGTAAGTGCAACTTGAGCATTAAGCTCCCAAAGCTTCTCTTCATTTTTATCATTCTCACTCTGTAATTTTAGAACCCTCCTAATCAGTTTGTTCTTATGATTTTTCAGGCGCACGAGATGCTTGTCACTCAAGTCCACTTTCTCCTTTAACTTCAGATTATCAGCCTCCATTACATCACGATTGGCTATTATTTCAGTTACCCTTTCCTCCATCCTGCGTATCTTGTCTAAAAGACAGTTAATGAACAGAGGATGCATCATATCCCCCACGTAATGAAAATCGGGCGGGCTTGCACCCACAGGATTTTCTTTTGCTAGAGAATCAATAACAAAATCCCCCCGAACGTCTTTATCAACCACAGGAATATCTTTACCAATGGCAGGAGGATTCTCATCAACAAGATTCGGAATGAACTCAGGCTGAACAATATTATCATTACAGGCAGAGGGAGATCCGTTTCTTCATCATCTAAGACAACAGTCTCAACTTGAACACTGTCAGTCACAGGGGTTTTAACATTATTACCTTTTGCCATACTCCTCGTGAATCTACCTACCAACTTTGCTTTCAGTCTGTCTCGTCCACAATTGCAAATTTTATCTGTATTGTTTTGTGGTGTAATCGGTGACAGAGATGAAAATCCCCTCACGTGTTTAGAACCCAAGTGAGTATCAGCGCTTTTGACTGGATTGGACACCTCATCATGGCAAGGTTCAGGACTCATCCGGCCAGGGTTAGACAGGGGTTTACGTAAAGAAGGAACCGAAACAGGACTCGGCTCCTTATGCTTATTGCATTCCTCAGGGTTGTCAAACTGGCAATGGCAAAAAGAGGAAAATCCATTGGACTCGACGAACTCATCCCAGGACTGATTTGACTTCTTAAGCTCCTTATCAATTAACATGCGGACTAAGCCATGATGAAAGAGACTATGACTAACGTTCTTAGGACCCCTTTTAATGGTAGCAGACATTAGTAAACAGACTTTGCAACAAATAATAGGGTAAGTTTAGCGGGAAACCTATAAACGTAGACATGAGCCTGAGATGATAGACATACGCTGAAGACAAGCGGCCTTCACAAGTCAGGTATCTGTGGATCAAATCCAAAACAAAACACCATTCCTTTTTGAAGTACATGCGAGCTACTCCATTGTGAAACGACACTTCTTGACCAGGGTTCTTTAGTGGCTGGCACCACTCAGTAATGTCCATCCTCTTGTATTTAAACCATCTCTCACTGGTCAATGACAGGCCAGTGGCAACCGCTATTGATCGCTCGTCCACTCGAAAATGAAGATCACCCACTTCTGCCTGAAAATCAACCAGAGAGAGAGCGAAAACCCTTGTGACTTCGGGGTTCGAACCAGAGAATTTACTTATGAACGGCATCCACCCAATAGCCTCAACCTTTGCTGACAGCTCAGGGTTCGAATCCAGCAATGTCATTTCGCATGGCTCGACCCTCACTACTGGCGCCATTACTGACTGCGTCAAGGCACGTAACCGAACACAAAACAAATACCACAGCTCGGCACAAGACAACAAATTAGAGAACGAGCACTCCGGGTAAAGATTGAGCAAGAACAGGTGATGAAATTTCACCTTGTGATAAGTAGAATAAGCCATGCATAAACGCAGACTATACCCCTGCAAGTTTGGCATAAACAAAAACATTATCGCTCAGAGAGGTAATCGATTAATGAGGAATGACGGTCGAAGACTCCAGATAACTCATGTTATCATTATTTAACTGGCATTAATGATATGAGGCCCTTCGCTGTACACAGAACAAGTGTTCCATTGAAAGGCAGCCACAATGGATGACAAGTACTAAGACTTAGACGTGATGGACAGGCTTCAATACTAGTGTCATGATGGGATATCGACTTCGCAACAGGTGGATCAGGGTGGAGGCTACGACATAAATTGATCTGACGATAAACCATAATACATACCTCCCTACCATAGATTCGACTTACCCTTCAAAGGTGGTGGACAATAGAACATAATTACAACCCATCAAGTCGAAACTAGACTTTGTAATACAGACCCTATTATAATGATCAGCGTAAACAGCTGTGGTAATATCAACCATGGTTCGTGAAATTAGGATATGGCGGATATGGCACATAAAACATTTGGCCTTCGTGCTCTAGGCTTTTACCAAAGGCATAACAAACCAACCATTAATAACCATTAATCCACTCACAAATGAAATCCATAATAATGTGACCAACCATACCAAGATCAACTATTCAATATCATGAGCTTATAAATAGTTATAGTAACGAAATCAATCAATAAAATAGATTTATAATGTTTTGGATAAGGTTCAAGACTAGGCTGACGATAACAGATATAGGAATCATTAATACTCATCCACCCAAAATAATAACTCCATAGTAGTGATTTCGCTAATCTAATATAGTTCACAAAGGTTGTTTGAAAATATGGAATTTCGCTGAATCAGTAGCTCAGGGGAGACCACCCTTTTCAGTAGCTGATAATTCATTAGATTTTCCCCTTTAAAATTTGAACATTTCATCAAAACAAAATGGGATTTTGTTTGACGAAATATGTTTTTTTTTAAAGGCTGTTGAGCAGGGGCACAACAGATGGCGACTTGCTGGGCGGAACAGTTATCTCTGTTCTTTGACCTGAAATCATGCGAACAAAGAAATTAAATCCTTAATATAAGCCATTATACAGAGATTACCATTTTAACACCTTAAACATATTCAAGCATTTCATAGCTCTAAAAATTACCAAAAAATTACAGTTTCATTCATTCATTTGATAAAGATCAGGTTTCTAACAAAAATCAGTCCTTAAAGAGTAAGACAATAAATGGCTTAGTTTTTAAAGACTAAAATCTCAATACCATAAGCATGGCCCTGCTGCCAGCAGGCGTCCATAGCCTCGACAGGGTTGCTTCAAAACCCTCAGAATGCCAGTATCCCATCTGCTAGTTATAAATATACGATTCTGGTCGAGATGAACTGTTACCATTATTTTCTTTTAATTTTATTACTCATGAAGGCCATGGTTCAGGCTTGGTAACCAAATAGTAACCATGTCAGTCACCAGTCTGCATTACAGTAAAATGAACCGGCTCGTGATGAGACCTTTCACCCCTCAGAGTTTTCTGTCCAAGGGTCATTGCCCAGGCTTGGTGACCGGAGACGACAATGTTACTGAATGCAAACCTATGATCCTGAACAGATCAGCTCGTTATGAGACCTTCTGTCCTTCAGATTGTTTTTGCAAATGTTCCAGTCCATCCTTGTCCAGAACGTAGTTATTGTTAATCTCAAATGAGATTATCTTAGCAGATAGGGAGGCAAATATGATCCTCTTTACGAGAAGGGATGGCGTAAAAATATTTAAATAGATAACTTTACCAAGTACTGCCCTAATCCCTTTGGGACAATATTTGCAGATACTGATATAATTAATTAATATTAACATTGTTTAAAAGTTTCTGGTAAAATCTAGAACTGTGAAAACACCATTCTCTGTTCAAGAAGTAAAACAGAATGACAGTTTCCAGGATAATAATGACTTTGTGCATGATTTATAGATCAATTACAGAACTTGAAATCAGTCATCAGTTTGAGGTTGGATAAATTGATCAGGTTCACAACACACAAATAAAACAGCAAATAAATCAAAAGGAAAACGAAATAAAATCCATCAAGCAAGCACACCACACAGGTATATACAGGATAATCCCTTGAGGGGGATCAGCAAAAATATCTCTTAACCAAGTGGCCATTTACTGGAAGGTTTTCAATGTCACCTTTCAATGTTTGCAACCTGAATGTGCTAGGACCAAGTTTTTCTGTAATAATAAATGGTCCTAGCCACAGACATTGGAACTTTGTGTGTTTTCCTTTATCTTTGTGTTCCTTGTCCCATTTCAGGATTAAGTCACCTACTTCCAAATCCCGACTGACTGACTTTCTGAGTTCAAACCAACGCTTTACGGTCTGCTGGTGTTTTTCAAACTTTTTCCTAGCCGACTCCCTATCTTCCTCCAGTTTATGCAAGGTGTTAATTCTATGCTCCATGGCAAAACAAGATGTCTCCTGCACTGACTGGGAGAGCTGTAAAGAGGGTAAGAACAAATGAGGAGGAAAAATAGCTTCCTTGCCATATACCAAAAAAAAGGGGGAGTTTCCTATAGCAGCTTTGGGAGTCACTCTGTCAGCCCACAAGGCATTCGATAAGGCATTATGCCAATTCCTGTGATGATTTACCACCGTATGTTTTAGAATCTTGATTAAATTTTTATTAGAAGATTCTGCTAACCCGTTACCCTGGGGGTAATAATTAGCTGAATACTTTAATTTTATTCCCTTTTCCAATGCATACTCAGTTAATTTAACAGAGGAAAAATAAGTTGCATTGTCAAAAATCAAGGATTCAGGAACACCAAATCTGGTGATAATAAAAGAATCAAGGAACGATATCACCTGTTCCGAATTAAATACTCGCAAAGGGATGGCCTCAACCCATCTGGTGAAGTAGTCTGTGGCTATCAAAATGTATTTATGCTGCTGTGAAGAAGCTGGTGTGATTGGGCCAACAATATCCAGACCCCATTGCTGAAATGGGACTTCGATAATCACCGGCTAGAGGGGTAACGCTGCCTTCTTCAGTCTGCCTCCTGCTCTTTGACAGTCCTGGCACTTCCTGGCGAAAGCATATGCATCTTTGAACAGTGTGGGCCAGTAGTAACTAGCTTTAAGTATCTTATGGGCAGTGGTTTCTCCGCTAAAGTGTCCTCCGGCTGGTCCTGCATGTAGTTGAGATAACACATTATCAGCCTCATTTCTTTCCAGACAACGAAGGAGAACTCCTTCGAAATTATTTCTAAACAAAATGTTATCAATAAGTTGATAAGGGGAAGATCTCAATCTCAAAGCTCTTTTATTACGTGGGTCTAAATATTCTGGAGCATTCCCATGCAATAAAAAGAACTTAATATCATTATACCAAGAATCAGGAGGAGTAGAGATCGAAAAAACTTCCCTTTCAAATAACGAAGGTTCGCTAAAGAAGTGCAGATCAGGTTCAGAACTGTCCGCAGACCCAGCTGCTATCTTGTAGAGTCCTTGTCCCCTGAAAATCTTTAAAGGTTTTATTTCCAGGTCATATTACTGAAGTACTGTGACCCAATGTGCTCGTTTTTCACCAAGATCCTTTTGCACCAAGAGGTTTCTAACTGCAGAATATGGTACAATGACTTTGGTGTGGGACTTCAGTAAGTAAGGCCTGAAATGTTTGACAGATTTGAAAACCGCGAAAGCTTGCTTGTCTACTTCTGGGTAGTTCAACTCTGCACCGTTCAAACCAGAACTCGTAAAAGCGATAGGAGCTTCATTATTTTCCTGGTTTTTCTGTGTCAGAACAGCAGCATATGAGGAATCAGAAGCAAACGTATACAAAATGAAAGGTTTGGAAAAATCTGGGCTAGTTAGAGTAGGAGCTTCAGCAATAGCTTTTAATATGTCATGAAAAGATTTCTTTTCATCAGTAGACCATTTAAAATCAGCATCTTTCTTGATCATTTTCTGAAGCGGCCTAACAATTTCCGTGAACCCAGGAATAAATCTAGAAACAAAATTTATCTTTCCAAGAAACGACTGCATAGACTTCTTTGAGTGAGGCATCGAAATCTATGATATAGCACGGGTACGTTCTGGGTCAATATTGATGCCTTGTTTAGAAACAACAAAATCCAGCAACTTACCTTCTGTGACTGAAAAGATAGATTTCTTAGGATTTAGAGAAATCCCATACTTCCTGCAACGCTCAAAAACTCTCCTGAGATGAGTTAAATGATCAGTTCTATTTTTTGAAAAGACGGTAATATCATCAGACCGATCAGACCTCTGAAGGCGATATCCATTTCCCTCTAGAATGTTGCTCCGGCATTTATTAGACTAAATGGCATCTTCCTATATGCATAGGTTCCCCAAGGAGTCCTAAAAGTTGTTTTCAACTGGTCAGCTTTGGATACTAACACTTGGTTGTACCCTGAAAAACCATCTAGAAGTGAAAACATTTCAGATCCGGAGACCTGTTGCAAGATTTTCTCCATTGGAGGAACAGGATAATTGTCCTTATCCGAAACCTTATTCAGGTTTCGGAAATCGACGCATAACCTGATGTCACCATTTTTCTTTCTGACGGGGACAAGATTTTCCACCCACTGTGCATGCCGAACCGGGAAAATTATTCTAGCGGCAAGGAGTTTGTTCAGCTCCTTTTTGACAGCTGGCTCTAGGCTAGGATGCATTTTCCTCAATTTTTGTTGAAAAGGCTTAGCCTCTGGTTTCATAGGAATGACATGTTGCATTATATTAGGATCAAACGTTTTCAGATCGTCATACGTCCATGCAAATATGTCTTTGAACTCAATGAAGAGCTTAATGAAGGCTATTTTTTCCTAGGGAGTACATGTACTACCCAGATTTACACATTGAGGGTTATTTTCAGTACCTAGATTTACAATGTCAGATTGCATAATGGAGCTATTAGTTTTACAATTCCTTGCAGCTTTAAATTTATCCTTCAAGTCATAGACTTTCTCAAGTTTGATTACTGACCTGGGGAGAGCACTAACCTGATTGAGAGATTCCTGAATTGAGAAAGGCTTATAAATTACAGCAAAATTATATAGATCCTCATCGTGAGTCATTTCATCAATGACCGCATCCTTAAAAGTGTCCTTCAAAGTCAGAAAATCGATCAACTGCTCGTCGTTGTCGAAGACTCTCCAATTTTCTATGTTGTCAGGTATAGAAGGTCTGAATAGCAACTCAACCGAGAAAGAATCAGTAAGCATTCCTTCAGATGGAATTAATCTTGAAGCAACATTAGCTAAAAGATCAGCTTCTTGATTTAGATAACGAGGAATGGAACTTATGTTAAATGCTTCAAATGCTAATAGTAAATTCCATACCTATGCCTGATAATTTCTCAGGTTTCCAGCAATGCAATGGATGCTGATACATACCTGTCTGACAATTATCTTAGAGTCCCCTAACACTACCAAAGCTTTGGCTCCCAGGTCAATTGCTTTTTTCAGCCCTTGAATCAGAGCTTCGTATTCAGTCACGTTGTTGGTGCACTCGAATTCTAACCTGCATGCAATGAAATATCTTTTCCCATAGGGGTCTATCATCAAGCAACCTGCACCAGCCCCTTCTTTTGACTTAGATCTGTCAAAATATAAAGACCAAAGACCATTGTTCAGATCTAAGTATGCCGCATTTGGGGCTGGAATCTCATCTGGAACTTGTGAAAAATGGTAGATTTCAGACTGTTGTTCTGCACCTGTTATTGATGAAGTTTCAGCTTCAAAATCCCCAAAGAAAGAATCTGCCATATAGTTTCCCATTATAGTGTCGGTGAATAATACCGGTTCATTCGAATCATCCAATTCGGTGATGGTATGCTTCATGTAGCGTTCCCGATCAATTCTGATTTTATTCGGGCGACCATTATGAGATATCCATAAGTGTGACCAATCAGTAGCAAAATATCCCTTTAGTTTCTCAGACCAATCTCTGCTGAGAAATAGACCATATGCTTCTGGGATGTCGGCTACTATTATATCAATAATAAAATGGACTTGAGGATTCGAAGCTAACCTTATCAACATCTCTTTCAACTTACCTATTACTTTTACGTTTGAACGATCAAGCTGTACAATATTTGTATCACAAGGCACAGGGACAGCATTAAGTTTTTTACATACAGAGTATGGCATAACATTCTTGGAGGCCCCTGAGTCTATCATGCAGTTATGTACTTTACGATTGCATATTTCAAACGTAAGTAAAAAAGGTGGAGTTGAAGAATCAGATTTCTTGCCTATGGATGACGCATTGACTGAAGATTTTGTTGGGTTATCTTTAGTGTTAGCAGAGCTGTTTTGACTTGAAGGACTTTTTCCACTTTTACTTGGAGATACCCCTTGCATCATTTTATCTCTAATTACCGGTAACTTAAGTAGTTCATAGATAGAGATGTTGGCTCTGATTTTCTTTAAATCTTCAATCAGATCGTATTCTAAATCAAGAGAACGTGCAGATTTACTGTTTGCAGGTTGGGTTTTTGTTTGAGCAGCTGAACTATTATCAGTAGCAGTTGTAGAAGGTTCCCCTAAGGGTTGATCTTTCTTTCTTCTAGTGTTATATTGATGCTGGTTTACATTGACAACACCTACATCTTCGTCATCAGTCAATTCTGAAGTATCCCAGAAGTGGCTGATAACTTGAGGAGGTTTTTCTTCTGTGTCATTATCTTTATCTTGGGTGCCTTCAGAACTCTGTCCTGAAGATTGAGTTTCGTTTTCAGATGATGTTTCTAGACCTGAAACTAATAGCTTGAGGAAACTATTAATTTCATCAACGCTATTGGCTTCAGACGGTGGAGTCTGTCTGGGAGCTGTATTCGGGAATGGCCTTCTGAAAGGTTGTCTAGGTGGTTCTTTAGGAGGAGTATTTTCAGAAGTGCCTTTCTTTAAATCAATTATTTCATTAGACATTTTTTTAATAACTCTTTGTAGGCTATCTAGGTCTAATGAATCCTGACCTTTTTTCTCAGGGTTTGTGTTCTTGGTAGGACTGTCAGTCTTCTTACGAGAAGAAGATGCAGCATCTGTGTCTACTCCAGGATTTGCTTTTATGGCAGACATATCCTTCTCAACCTTAATTTCTTCTTCAAAGTTTTCAGCAAGGGTAAGTTTGGCTTTTTGTCTGACAAACATTGCCATTGACACAGGCAAGGATAAAGTGTAAAATTCAACAGTGACATCCTCAGCTGGCCTTGAAGCAGCAGGGATCCTATTTCTTAGAGTAAGGAATCGCTGGTTGAAATCTTTAACCTTTTCCTTGGTTTCCATGCGAATTCTAGACAGTTCTAGCACCAAGGCAGCTGGAGTCTTGTCATCTCCAAATTTGTTCATGAAAGCGAGGTCGAATTCGTTCCAGCTGGTAATGGAACCAGCTGTAAGTGAAAAATACCACGTCGATGCTTTACCCTCAAATGTATAAGGGAAAAGCCGACAGACTACATCTTCATGTTCAACATCCAGGAGTCGAACTGTCAACATAAACTTCTTGACATGATCTTCTGCTGGCTCTTTCAACTCAAGGTTAAACTTGGGTAATAATTTCTCAGGATGCTTAGGTAAAGGGTGTTGAACACCGGGGACAGCTACTGCATCCTGAGCTAACCATGGCATATTAGCATTAGGGTTTGGGGGATTTGCACCTGCCATGTTTCTTGGAGTTGGAGGCGGTGAAGGCAGTGTTTGATGAATGTAAGGAGGTGAATGGGGTGGTGATGGTGGTTGACCAGCCCCTCCTAAAGCTCATGGTCTTGAAGAAGAGGAAGGCTGATTAATGCCTGTTAAATATTGTTGTATTTGAAAATTGGGAATGGCACCTAAAGACTACTCTTGTTCTCCCGAAGCAGGTTCAGGGTGACGAGATCGAGGACGAGTGATCTGCGGAAGAGGTAATTCAGTGGGCTGGCGCCCAGTGAGATTCGAATAAGCCCTAGTTAAAATTATTTGAGATTCATTTATGGCTTGTTCGACCTGGTGAATTTCTTCAGGTTGGCGAATACCAGGAGAGTTGAACTGAGAAATCAGATTCCGAACAGAGTCCCTCACTAGGGTTTCATTCACTCGTGATGAACGGTGAGAGCGTGGTTGTGCAGTTGACTGTATTTGAGGGGTGATAGGCTGATTAACTTTGTCTACAGGATTGTTTTCATCAGCCATTAGCTTAAGCAGGCCCTCCTTCTAGCGCCATTGTTGACGGGCGTAGATGACTATGCATGCAACGGGGGAGACAACCCAGACCGGGATCCTTAAAGCAGGCTCCAAGCTGTTTGGGATGGTTGTTCCCAACAGGTTTAAAGGCTCTGTTAGCCTAAAAGTCTAACTGTTTAAAAACCTAAGAGATAGATCCAACACTACTGATTATTGATTAGGTATGTATCTATGTCTATACAAATTAATAACTATTATTAATTACAGAATTAATAAACTAAATTAAATCAGTTTATAAAGATAGAAGATTAAATAAATATTAACAAGTTTGATTATTAACAAAGATACATTATATACATCTGTACATTAATCAATAATGAAAATAATAACCTACATATGACATGAATATAAATATCTATTCCAAATAGATTTTTTAACAATATATTCAACAGGAAATAAGAACATATTATCCTAACCTACGTACTATCCTGATCAGGAGTAGTTCGAAATTTAAACTGACATCAGATCTGTTAATAGGAATATCAATAATATTGACAATCTTCGAAATAAATTAAGAAATCACCAAGATCATCCAATAGACGTATAAACCAAGTACATAACGATGTCAATCACCAATTTACAACATGGCATTAGTTAACAGAATGATAATCAGCATAAGTCAATAGCCAACCATAATGTATTTGCACAATTTCATAAAAGAGATTATGACAAACATGCATAATATAGAAAAACAGTAACAAGACTAAGGATAGCATACACATGTGCTGAGCATAAAACTATAAACATATATATAATTTATCACCAGTTTAAAGATTGTATCTGCCGACAGGAAGCTGTCTCCAGTTACAACAAATCAAACCGCAGTCTTGTTGTCTCTTTTCCCCAAACTATCGACCCCTTAACCCACATGTCATCTCCCCTTAAATACATGTAATCTCAAAAGAGAAACAGTCCTAAAAACTAGAGATCGCAAAATCGAACCATCTAACCAATTTTCGTTTAAAAAAAATGACAAGTAAGACATGTCATTTTCCATATACGTAAAAGCACCAAGAAATGGTAAGATTCGATCCATAAAAATAAAAAATCTCACAACGAAACAACACCTGGAAAGTTTGATAATCGTTTTGTTTCCGATCATGTGGGGGATCATCCAAAAATAGACAGTCATCAAACCCGCAGCAAGAACAGCAACCATATCGCCTGCAATGCAACACACGAAAATAAATTAATTAACACACATACGAAAATCAAAATGAAAAAAACTATGCAATAAACAAAAATCAAACAAATCAGTACCTGTACAGAGGTAACCTGATCGTTAATCCATCAAAACTTCAAAAGATGAAACTGATAGCAAATACACCCAAGCATTACAAATTTACAGGCGCATTGAATACTTGTATGTTTACCCCACTCGACTAACTCGGCGATTGCCCCCTAAACTGCATAAGTGCAACAGAGGATGCAGCATATCCCCCACGTAATGAAAATCGGGCAGGCTTGCACCCACAGGCTTTTCTTTTGTTGGAGAATCAATGACAGAATCCCCCCGAACGTCTTTATCAACCACAGGAATATCTTTACCAATGGCAGGAGGATTCTCATCAACAAGATTCGGAACGAACTCAGGCTGAACAATATTATCATTAACAGGCAGAGGGAGATCCGTTTCTTCATCATCTAAGACAACAGTCTCAACCTGAAAACTGTCAGTCACAGGGGTTTTAATAGTATTACCTTTTGCCATACTCCTGGTGAATCTACCTACCAACTTTGCTTTCAGTCTGTCTCATCCACGATTGCAAATTTTATCTGTATTGTTTTGTGGTGTATTCGGTGACAGAGATGAAAATCCCCTCACGCGTTTAGAACCCAGGTGAGTATCAGTGCTTCTCACTGGAGTGGGCACCAGATCATGGAAAGGTTTAGGACTCATATGGCCAGGGTTAGATAGGGGTTTACGTAAAGAAGGAACTGAAATAGGACTCGGCTCCTTATGCTTATTGCATTCCTCAGGGTTGTCAAACTGGCAATGGCAAAAAGAGGAAAAGCCATTGGACTCGACGAACTCATCCTAGGACCGATTTGACTTCTGAAGCTCCTTATCAATTAACATGTGGACTAAGCCATGATGAAAGAGACTATGACTAACGTTCTTAGGACCCCTTTTAATGGTAGTAGACATCTTAAACAGACTTTGCAACAAATAATAGGGTAAGTTTAGTGGGAAACCTATAAACGCAGACATGAGCCTGAGATGATAGACGTACGCTGAAGACAAGCGGCCTTCACAAGTCAGGTATATGTGGATCAAATCCAGAACAGAACGCCATTCCTTTTTGAAGTACATGCGAGCTACTCCACTGCGAAACGACACTTCTTGACCAGGGTTCTTTAGTAGCAGGCGCCACTCAGTAATGTCCATCCTCTTGTATTTAAACCATCTCTCACCGGTCAACGACATGCCAGTGGCAACCGCTATTGATCGCTCGTCCACTCGAAAATGAAGATCACCCACTTCTGCCTGAAAATCAACCAGAGAGAGAGCGAAAACCCTTGTGACTTCGGGGTTCGAACCAGAGAATTTACTTATGAACGGCATCCACCCAATAGCCTCAACCTTTGCTAATAGCTCAGGGTTCGAATCCAGCAATGTCATTTCCCAGGGCTCGACCCTCACTACTGGCACCATTACTGACTGCGTCAAGGCACATAACCGCACACAAAACAAATAACACAGCTCGACACAAGACAAAAAATTAGAGAACGAGCACTCCGGGTAAAGACTGAGCAAGAATAGGTGATGAAATTTCACCTTGTGATAAGTAGAATAAGCCATGCATAAATGCAGACTATACCCCTACAAGTTCGGCATAAACGAAAACATTATCGCTCAGAGAGGTAATCGATTAATGAGGAATGACGGTCGAAGACTCCAGATAACTCATGTTATCATTATTTAACTGGCATTAATGATATGAGGCCCTTCGCTGTACACAGAACAAGTGTTCCATTGACAGGAAGCCACGATGGATGACAAGTACTAAGACTTAGACATGATGGACAGGGTTCAGTACTAGTGTCATGATGGCATATCGACTTCGCAACAGGTGGATCAGGGTGGAGGCTACAACATAAATTGATCTGACGATAAACCATAATACATACCTCCCTACCATAGATTCGACTTACCCTTCAAAGGTGGCGGACAATAGAACATAATTACAACCCATCAAGTCGAAACTAGACTTTGCAATACAGACCCTATTATAATGATCAGCGTAAACAGCTGTGGTAATATCAACCATGGTTCGTGAACTTAGGATATGGCGGATATGGCACATAAAACATTTGGCCTTCGTGCTCTAGGATTTTACCAAAGTCATAACAAACCAACCATTAATAACCATTAATCCACTCACAAATGAAATCCATAATAATGTGACCAACCATACCAAGATCAACTATTCAATATCGTGAGCTTATAAATAGTTATAGTAACGAAATCAATCAATAAAATAGATTTATAATGTTTTGGATAAGGTGCAAGACTAGGCTGACGATAACAGATATATGAATCATTAATACTCATCCACCCAAAATAATAACTCCATAGTAGTGATTTCGCTAATCTAATATAGTTCACAAAGGTTGTTTGAAAATATGGAATTTCGCTGAATCAGTAGCTCAGGGGAGACCACCCTTTTCAGTAGCTGATAATTCATTAGATTTTCCCCTTTAAAATTTGAACATTTCATCAAAACAAAATGGGATTTTGTTTGATGAAATATGTTTTTTTTAAAGACTGTTGAGCAGGGGCACAACATGTATTTAAACCCTTCTCCCTCATAAATTTTGCTAGAAGTAAGAGCAGAATCCACTAATTTTTCTCTGCACCCAAAGTCAAAATCAAAGTTAATATGTTTCCCATTCTAAAAGATTTAGCACAAACAAATAGTAGAAATATCCTTTCAGTTACCATTTATACAATTATAAAGTATATCTTATACAAATATCATATGATATTACCCCAATTTGTAAGGTGATCAATAAATTAACTATTACACAACCATGATTTCAAAAAAATGTTAATACTTACCAAATCTTAATGCGGGGAAAAATACCCTATGTGTAGGATCCTCATAAGTCAATCTGAATGCATAAATGATCCACATGCTAGATATTCCTTCTTCACTCTAATCCTTGAAAATTTCATCAATAATTTTCCAAAAGTAAAAAAACCACAGTAAGCAAAAATAAAGTGAGCTGCTTGTTTACCTTACTGGAAAATAACAGATATCAAGCATAGTAATCCATAGAGGATAACAGAGTCGAATAAGGATTTTGTTCATTTTTTGAAGGATCTGGAAAATAGAGTAAGAGTTTTATTTAATCCTGTTGAGTCATTTAGATGGAAAACTTAGCTTTAGCTTACAGAGCTTGTTAGCTAGAAAAAGATTTTAGGTAGCTTATTCGAGTTTAGTTAGCTTGAGGAAGGTTCAATTAAGAGGAACAAGCTCAAAGTTTAGACTCTTGGAGCTTACAGAGAGAGAGAGAGAGAGAGAGAGAGAGAGAGAGAGATATCTATTTGTAATGATTGCTCCATTTTATTTAGGTTCAGATAAAGGACCATTACCAAATAAGATCGTATGCCTGCATTTTTGGCTTAATTGAGTTTATTAATTGAGTTTGGAAGCAATTTCCCATTTGAATCATATCTTGTGACCACATTTACTGTATGGTTAGTTGAATGAATAAATTTCTTGAGTATTGACATTTACACACAGTAAGTCAGTTTTAGCTGTGCATTGCAAGGGAGATCACCTCGTAGGAGAGATTGGTCAATTGGCTTGTATTTAGAAAAGAACAAAGAATGGTCAATTGATAGAGATCACTTTTAAATTATGATTTTAGTTAGCTTGTATTTAGAAAAGAACAAAGAATGTAAATTCCTTAAAAATACCTATCATCCTTCCTCTTAATTGTAACTGGGCCTCCCAAAAGCACAATTGATGGTGATAGTGGAATCCACACAACAATCGACTAGTGGAGGTAACAAAGGTCCAATTCTACCAACAATGGGACCAATGTTCCAACCAAGAAGACTTGGAAACACCCCCCAATGGTAATAGATGACTTTAGGAATCACTTGCACTCCCAAGTATTCCTTGGAGGTGCCTAATATTGGCCACTATGGTTACCTTGCATCAAGTGTATCGATCGTTAGGCCTGGGAAGTATACTATTGTCTCCCTAGAAACAAGGTGAGTTCCTTGTAGGGGAGAGCAGGGTAGGTATATCTCGACTTTTACCTCCTTGGCACTACTACAAATTTGACATTTAGGGGTGGTTGTCTTCCGCCTCCAAAAGTCACTTTTGGGGGCAATTTTGGATTTGGAGGCAATATTTAAAAAACCGCCCCTAATAGCACTAATGCTAAAAGTTTTGTCTTTTAGGGTGATTCAGGAAGAGATCAAAACCACCCCTAAAAGTGACTTTTAGGGGTGGTTCTAAACCCTCACCCCCAAAAGTGACTTTTGGCGGCGGTTCTAAACCCCTTCCAAAAGTGAATTTTGGTAGCGGTTCTAAACCCCCCCAAAATTCGC
>LPNX010235805.1:33691-58901 GCA_001517045.1 Pseudotsuga menziesii
AAACCACCCCTAAAAGTGAGTTTTGGGGGCGGTTCTAACCCCCCCAAAAGTCACTTTTGGGGGTGGTTCATAACCCCCCCCAAAATTCACTTTTAAGGGTGGATATAAACCCCCCTCATGGGTACCTACGGGGGTGGTTTAGAACCACCCTTAAAATTCTTTATAATTACTAAAACTTTGGGGGCGGTTTTAAACCCCCCTCGTAGGTACCTACAGAGGCGGTTCAAAACCCCTTCATAGGTACCTACGGAGGTGGTTCAAAACCCCCCCTAAAACTCTTTACAAACCTTTGGGGGTAGTTATAAACTCCCCTTGTAGGTACCTACAGAGGCATTTCGAAACCCCCCCTAAAACGCTTTACAAACCTTTGGGGGTGGTTATGAACCCCCCTCGTAGTGACATATGAAGTTAGTTTAGAACCCCCCTTGTAGCCATAATAAATCATAATAAAATACATTTTATTTAAAACATCAATATTGCAATATCATTAGGGCACGAAGGAATCAAACCTTCAACCTCCTGCTTGTAAAGAAGGTGCTCTACCATTGAGCTAGAACCCTTTGAAAATTGAGGAAAGGGGAAATATTAACACCAAGATTGCAACATTTGTAATTCTAAGAAAAGACTAATAATCCCAACATTGTTTTTGACTCAATAGACCTAAGAAAGTAGTCTGAATAGCTTTGACCTTATAAGTTGGATGAACTTGAAAGGTTTCATATGCAGCATTGATTCAATAAAGAAAATAGTAATACATAAAAAATTTGCAGGAAAAATTTGGCATTCAAGTTCATACACATAATCTAGAAGTGAACATCTAACTAGAATTTCAAGTATTCATGGATAAGAACAAGCATCTTTTCTAATGGTTGCTTGATGGATCCAGGTAAGATTATCCTTCTTAAAATTTATGTCAGTAGATCAATGGGTTCTACAATTATAACATATTTAGACCCATCTCAATCTAGTGTGGTGATATAAATAGCATTCAACTAAAGTATGGAGAAATACAAAGATTAAAAATTGCATAGCACGGATAAATCTATAATCTTTTCTAAGATAAACTACTCATAATAATTCATTTATAGATATAGAATACCTGCAATTGATCTAATCGTGAATGAACACCACCATCACTTGAAAGTCCAATGACATGAAGTGTGCCATTTTCAAAGCACTCCTTAATGTATTTAAACCCTTCTCCCTCGTAAATTTTTCCAGAGGAAAGAGCATAATCCACTAATTTTTCTCTGCACCCAAAGTCAAAATCAAAGTTAATATGTTTCCCATTCTAAAAGATGCAGCACAAACAAATAGTAGAAATATCCTTTCAGTTACCATTTATACAATTACAAAGTACATCTTATACAAATATCATATGATATCACCCCAATTTGTAAGGCGGTCAATAAATTAACTATTACACAGCCATGATTTCAACAAAATGTTAATGCTTACCAAATCTTAATGCGGGGAAAAACACCCAATGTATAGGATCCTCATAAGTCAATCTAAATGCAGAAATGATCCACATGCAAGATATTCCTTCTTCACTCTAATCCTTGACAGTTTTCATCAATAATTTTCCAAAAGTAAAAAACCCACAATAAGCAAAAATAAAGTGAGCTACTTGTTTACCTTATTGGAAAATAACAGATATCAAGCATAGTAAGTCATAGAGGATAGACGAGTCAAATAAGGACTTTGTTCATTCTTTGAAGGATCTGGAAAATAGAGTAAGAGTTTTATTTAATCCAGTTGAGTCATTTAGATGGAAAACTTAGCTTTAGATTACAGAGATTGTTAACTCGCAATATCTTTTAGGTATCTTACTGGAGTTTAGTTAGCTCGAGGAAGGTTCAATCAAGAGGAACAAGGTCAAAGTTTTGACTCTTGGAGCTTACACAGAGAGAGAGAGAGAGAGAGAGAGAGAGAGAGAGAGAGAGAGAGAGAGAGAGAGAGAGAGAGAGAGAAATCTCTATTTGTAATGATTGATCCATTGTATTTACGTTCAGATAAATGACCATTGTCAAATAAGATCGTATGCCTGTATTTTTGGCTTAATTGAGTTTGGAAGCAATTTCCCATTTGAATCATATCTTGTGACCACGTTTACTGTATGGTTAGTTGAATGAAGAAATTTCTTGAGTATTGACATTTACACACATTAAGTCACTTTTGGTTGTGCATTGCAAGGAATATCACCTCGTAGGAGAGATTGGTTAACAAGGTTACAAGTCGATGATGGTGATCAAGAGGTGAGTCGATCAATGGATAAAGAGGAATTTCATTGACTAAATAGAGAGAAATTTAAAGATGAATTGGTTGCAAATTTGGAAACTAATTGTTGCAAGGATGAATAAGATCAACGGTTAAGAATGATCTTGCTGCAGATCAACGACAAAGAACTATTTCGCTGGGAGAATTAGCGGGATAGAAGAAATTCCTGACTAGAGTGATACTTTATAAAATCCACCCTATAACAATTTAAGTCCATCATTGATCTAGATTTGACAGTTGTTAGTCCATTTCGTCGATGAGCTACCAAGCGGGTTAATTGTAGAAGCTGGGCGTGAAATCACTGTGTAATCCAGTTCATCGACGGTAATATTTTTGTAATCTTTGTGTAATATTTGGGCCATGCTTGAGTGCATGGTGGGAATTATGGTTGAAGATGAGGATCCTATCCATGTGTGAGCACATGGTGGGAAGTACGGTTTTAGGCCTAAAGGGATAGAGAAGGGAGATTCACAACACATGACAGATATGGTCTTTAAGGCTTAGAGGACGCTAATCCAAGATGAAGCAGGATGATGAAGGTAGAGTAAAGAACCATTATGATGGTGAGGTGGCCGCCACCCTTATATTCTGAAGCAGCTCTACCCTCTACTCAACGACCTCTGTGGAGTATCCCATCCTCTTTTGCATCTATGCATTCCCTCCTAGTCGAAAGGGCTTGTGACTATTTTTTCCACTCTGGAGTGCTGGTGCTTGGTGACGAGTCTATCTCCTAGGTTTTTCCCATGGCTCCCAGATGCTCTCAGAGGGGAATATTAGGTTTGGGGGGAAGTCTCGACTAACAATCATGACAAGGGCCGTGTGACTAGAGCCCATATACATGCGCAGGAGGCTGCTGACTTCTTCAAAGAATTTGTTCCTTTGGCGACCTACAACAAAATTGAATTAGTTGCATACTGTTATGGGACGAAGCTAAGGCCATGCCTTGGGAGGAGCTACGCCATCAGGTTGAACCTTGGGTGGTGGACTTGGGTAATACAGCTAGGAGGGATGCGGCCTATGACAAATTTCTTATGCTATATTGGTTTAACATGAACCTGATATCACACTCTTCGCTTAGCATTGCTGCAAAACAGGAAGGGGATGGAGAACTAGTGAGATTTTGGAAGGACCACAATGCCGATTGCTGGCTAATGCACAAAAATATAGACATCATGGCCACAAAGATGGGGATCCAATTTTTCCACCCAAGGATGGAGCAGGAGGAGGTCAGAGGGACGAGCATGGCCAAGTCAATCGACATGACTGCCAAGGAGCCCTCCAAGAAGATGAAGCGAACCAAACGCTCCTCTCTAGGAGTGTCTGCCCAGGGCCGGGTTTGAGGCCCCTGTGTTTATGCTCTTGTTATTTCTTATTCAGTTTACTGTTAGTGTTTCCAGTAGTGATAGGTACCTTATGTATGTAATCGGGATGGGTCATGGCATGAAAAATCTGGCTATTTTGTTATGTCTTGTTTAGTCGTCTGTTAGTGGTTCTTGTAGTGATTTGCTTTATGGGCAGCTTATGTATGTAATCGGGATGGGGCACACCATGAACAATCTAGCTATTTTGTTTCAGGATGGGTGGTTCTATTTTGGTACGAATGTAAAGCTTGTCAGAACTGGGTAGGTGGTTTTTGGATCTGTTATTCAGAATGTAATTAAGTGACTATGCAGTAATACAATCCTTTTATTTACAGAAAAAAAAAAAAATTGGAGAAATTTTGAAATATTCTACAAGTGCTTCAATTTCTCACCTTTTAGCAAAAAGGATGGATACAATTCATATATAGTTTGATATTAATGTCTTAAAAGGAAAGGAATTTTCCACCAATGGCCATAAACAACTAAAAAGTAGTTAATGGGATTGTTAACTACATTATGTGAAATTCTTTAATAGTGGTTAGGGAAGCTTCAGGTGACCTATGGGTGATACTCCCAATGACTAAAAGGAAACCTATAGGTGATACTCCCAAATAATGTTGAAATTGTATTGATAATAAGGATCTATACCTCAAATTTCAGCTCTAATGCCAATAACGTCAAATGATTCTGGCATCCTCTATGCTTTACACAAATATTTCACACAAATTAGTTGTTACACCATCAATCGGGTATACTTATGGTTGTAATAAATATGTTGTAATTAAATTTGTTGTAATCAAATAATTTCAATATTTTTCATTACATTACCTTCCTGTGGTCAATAGCTATCCCGCAATAAAAAAATTTCCTTCAAGAAATGTGCAATAAAATCAATTCATAAAATAGACAAGTACAACTTTACTTAAAATGAAGAAATCAACACGTTATAATCAATGAAACGACAATAAGATATCTAATTGACAAATGCGTTATGCTGATAACTTACAAATATGCATTATAGAACGATACAAATTTTCATTATATTCCTTTCCATTGCGAAGTGCTGCATATATCATGACAAAATGGTATGTTCATATAAGCGATTGATAAATATTTAAATAAAGGCATAACATATATGAACTTCTAAAAAAATGAAATGAAAATACCTGAATGAGCTTCTCTTGGTTTCAATAATATCTTATTCTTTACTAAACAGGGCCAACCACGTGAAGTTTGAAGCTCATATGGCCCTTCACCCCCTCACATCACTCTCAATTCCCCACACCCAATCTATCTACTCTAAAAATAAATGAAAGTTACATACCACAATAAAATAGATAAGATCCATGCATAAACAGTAGCAAAACAAAAAATATATGCATGAAAGGTAAATCCAAGTAATAATCTAAGATACAATTTTCACAGATACAACTTAAATGAGAATTGATAAATAAATCATGCATGCTACTTACTGAACAACATCCAACCATGTGCCTTCACAATCTTGTCAAACATAATCCATGCCACCATCACCTATAGATTCATCTTCTTTGCATTTTGTCCCTTCAAAATCTGCAACACTTGATAAATCTGCATACTCCAATTCATATCTATTACAATTTATTGGTCCCTTCGGAGGGCATGTCAAAACTACACACCAGTCATTCTCTACCGGATCTTGTACATAAAATACCTGTTTCGCTTGTGATGCTAGAATAAATGGATCATCTTGCACTCTATCCTTACTCAAGCATCTCTTCAAATTCACCATGGTGAAACCAATTTCATCAACTTTCATTCCTTTCTTCTTGTGTACATCTATCCAATCACATTTGAACAATGGATACGAGACCAAATAGTAGTCCAATAAAATTCTTTCTTGAATCATTGCATAATATGTTGTCATTTAATGTATAGGGTTTTTATCCTTTGCACTTGATCTCATTAATGTTTGTGCATCTATGCACAAACCACTATTTTGGGTGGCCTTAACATTTTCTATGCTTTTAACATGAAATCTACACCCATTTATTAAGTAGCCATCATACTTAGTTGCATATGTCCTTGGGCCATGTGCCAACCATTTAAGGGTATCAGAGATATTTTATTTTCTTTCCATCTGTAAATTTTCAAATGTCATTAGAAAACCATGCAATTTCAAAATATATTAAAAGAATCTCACCTTCATACATCGTAATAGTCTTGATCAATGAAGTTCAATTAAATCTAATATGAAGAACATATCATTACATGTTTTCTTAACCAATCACTAAATTGTTGGTTGTGGAGCTTTTGTAGTAAGACTTCATCTTTTTGGGCTTGGATGTTACTATTGGCAATTTCTGTCAAGTGCATCCTATTTTCAAGTAATGTCAATAAACAATTTATGAAAATATTGTGATATATTATAATAAAAAATGATTTCATAAGGACATGCTTATTAATTACTCTATCCAAGGTTGAATTTCATCTATGTTGTGCAAGACCCATCTGTGGGGTTGTAACAAACTAGTTTTATCTAATTCAATAGAAGTTCCACTAGATAAGGCCTTCCCATATTGTCCAACCTCTCCTTCTTCATCGTCCCAAGCTTAATTTCTACTAGGCATGCTTTCAATATATTCCATACCTTCAACATATCCAACACAAAATTTTATGGATTCCTCCACAATGTAGTTTTCAGCTATGCAACCTTCGGGCCTATTCTTATTTTTCACATAACTTTTGAAAACTTTCATGCTCCTAGAAAAAACACACAATTTGTAGTGAAATCAACAGTATGAATAAAGAGTTGCTAGTAATGTATTACTATTATATGCACATAAAATGTTGGAATCTATGTGGATTTGCACTTAATAAAATTTCACAGACCTTTCAAAAGGGTACATCCATTGATATGCAACTGGTCCACGATAACATAAATATCGCATCAAGTGTACAGCCAAATGTATCATTATATTAAAGAATTAAGGGGGGAAATATTTTTCGAGCAAGCACAAATTTTCCACAACATCATCTTGTAAGTTATCAACATCTATTGGATCCACCATTTTTGCACAAATTCGCCTCTAAATGAAGCAAAGCCTACAAATAGTGTTTCAAACTACTTTTGGTAGAACATGGCGCAATGTTACTGCAAGGATTTGTTGCATGAGAACATGGCGCAATGTTACTGCAAGGATTTGTTGCATGAGAACATGGCAATCATGTTATTTCATTTTGTTCCAAGTGCTTCCCCACTTCATGCAGAGGACTTGTGGGCTTCCCTAAACCACAAACATTAGTCATGGATATTGGTAGGCCCCTTAATGCCTAGTTTGGTGCAGCAACAAAAGAAATCTTTGATGTTGAATATTTGTGGAACCTCCTTCTAATATAGGGTTTTGTATTGATTTGATCCAGGAGGATATTGGTGGCCACCCACCTATTCCTCTTGGACCCCCACCATTGTTTCTTTCAATTTTTCAGTTTCCTTAATTGTAGCACAATTTACTATTTTTGGCAGTTTTCGGGTCCTAAACTTTTGGAGCCGTTTTGAGGCCCTAAACGACATTGTTTTGGAATCGAATGGTCGGGAAAATATGAGTTCATTCTGAACTCAACATTTGTCATTTATGGATGTAGTCCTTAAACAGATATTTCTAACGATATATCATGTGCGTCAAACGGAGGTAGTATGCTAAAGTTACGACCTCGGGAAATTGATGTACCAAGTTACCCAATGGGGCCCACATTAAGGCATTTCACCTCCTAGGATTAGGTTTTTGGATGTGTAGGGTTTCCATTGTTTCTCAATAATATATAGGCCTTCAAGCCTCATTGTAACACAGAGTTCAAAGGCATGTAACCTCCACATCTCTTCTCAGAGATAAGCTACTAGCACTCTAGCTAGTTTATTTCCATTCTGTATGTAAACACGTTTCAGTTATTGATTAATGAAATGAAGTGTTATTTTCGCTGCATATTTGTTTCTATAATGGTTATTTGTGTATTCTGTTGCATTCCTGCATAAATCCGGATCAGTGGTATCAGAGCAATATGCTCTTTCTCGATCCTTCTTTGCATGTCCCCAATGAGGGCGGGGTATAAAGAGTTAGGGCTCGATCTGGTTGAACCTTTGCAAGATCAACCTCGCAAATCCCGATGGCCACCCATGGGGGACGAAAAGAAAGACAAGGGTGCAGAGGATCCTACCAAAATGTTGCTCGAGGAGGCCCTTGAAAAAAAAAAGGAACACGATGATGGATAACTTCGCCCAGATCCTTCAACAAATTCCCACTAGTGGCGCATCTGCATCTAGCAGCCACTTTGGAGGTGTAACCCCTTTTAAGGTACAAGTAAACTTCAACATTCCCATATTTTATGGTCGAATAGATGCAGATGCTGTAGATAAATGGTTGAATCTATTAGAAGGATATTTCTCGGTTCATGACTTTTCTAACCGGGAAAAGATTGCTTTTTCTCTACTCAAAGTCACCCCCCATGTCAAGGACTGGTGGGAAACCTACCGTGAGAGAAAGGATGAGGAGGAACCCTCTCTATTCTCGGCTGTACCAACTTGGAATTCTTTCTGAGATGCCATAAAGGGACAATATTATCCAGTAGGGAGCTATGAGAGCAAGTACATCCAATGGACTACGCTGCGGTAGCAAAGAGATCGAGATGTACATGAGCTGACAGATCTATTCCATACCCTGCGTACCAAGTTGGGTATCAAATATTCAGAGAAAAAATTGGTGCTGAAGTACCACAGTTGTCTACACATATACATTTAGGAGGAAATGGACTTCCTCAACATCTCTTCACTTGGTATGGCATATCAGTACGCTGCCAAAATTGAGCAAAAATTCAAACAAAAAAAGCGAGACTTTGGATCTGTGAATCAGAAGCAAGGGAAAGGTGCCCCCAAACCACAGAACCAAGGACACAGCCAAGGCATGGTGACTCATGAAAACTTTCCAAAGCCGCAAGCAAAGAGCAACACTGCAAAGCCGAAGAAGAAAGCAGGAAAGTGGTGCAAGTTACATAAGAGCCCCACTCACAACACAAGTGAGTGTAGGGATAAATAGTCACTAGTGGCCGAGATAAAGGATTCCGAATTAGATGCATAATATGACACTGAATCAAAACCCGAGAAGGGGAATGACAGAGGGAAGAATATTACTGATGCATATCCCAACGCCACCGTTGCCACCACGAAGATCCAAAAGGAAGAACCAGAAGATTCAGAGGAGGAGGAGTGTCTTTTCCACTCCTAGATGTGGGTAAAGGGTTCCCCGCTATAGTTCATTATCGACAGTGGGAACCAAAAGAACCTGATTTCAGCAGAGGTCATGAAGCAGTTGGGTTTTTTGACCATAGCATACCCGCAAGCATACACCATCGGGTGGCTTCACCAAGGACGAGATCTCCATGTCATCCAGCAGTGTCTACTTCCCAACAGCATCAAGCCCTTCACCGATGAGGTATTATGTGATATTGCTCCTCTTGATGTTTTTGATGTATTATTAGGTCAACCATACTTATGGAAGCGACATGCTATGTATGAGTCCTGGCCTCGCGCTATTATTATTACGTTGAGAAATAATTTGTACAGAATACTAGAGGTACCACCCCCTATCGCTATCTCTTTGGTTACTACAAAACAACGCAGTAAGCTCATTTCCAAAACCGTGAAGTTTTTTTTCTTAATGATCCACCCTCAAGGCAAGAAGAATATCATTGCCACAACCTCCAGACAGGTTCCCTCCACAAAACAACAACAAATGGACAAGGTCGTGGAGGAGTACCGGGACATATTCACCTAACCCACTGGGGTGCCTCTCCACTGTCAGGTCAAGCACCCCATCGATCTAACCCCAGGTGCGTCGCTGCCCAATGGAGCAATCTATCGCCATTCTGTTCTATAGAATGATGAAATCAAGAGGCAGATTCAAGAGCTGTTGAAGAAGGGTAACATCCGGCCAAGTTCATCGCTCTGTGGGAGCCCGATCGTGTTGGTATAGAAGAAGGATGGGACTCGGAGACTTTGTATTGACTATCGGGCGCTAAACAAGATCACTGTCTAGAATAGGTACCCGATCCCATGGATTGATGACCTACTGGACCAGCGTAAAGGGGCGAAATATTTTACCAAGATCGACTTAAATTCTGGTTATCACCAGGTACCGATCAAATCGACCGATGTGTGGAAGACTACCTTCAAAGCCAAGGAGGGCCTTTTCAAATGGTTGGTCATGCCTTTCAGGATGAAGAATGCTCCTGCAACCTTCATGATACTAATGGATGACATCTTGCAGCCATTCACCAACTCATTTGTAGTATTGTACTTGGATGACATCCTAATCTTCAGCCAGACTTGGGAAGAGCACCTCCACCACATCTGACAGGTCCTCCAAACATTGCACCAACACAAGTTGTGTGCCAATTTGGACAAGTGCACTTTTTGGATGACCCAGGTTTAGTATTTGTGATACATTATTGATGACTATGGTGTACATGTGGATCCAACCAAGATCCAAGTCATTCGAGATTGGCCATCCCCAACTACTCTAATAGAGCTTTGTAGCTTTTTAGGCCTTGCCAATTTCTACCACAGGTTCATGTTGTGATTCTCTCAAATCACTTGGCCCTTGAGTCAAGTCACCAAGGGAGGAGTGAAAGCAAAATTCTTTTAGTCGAAAACTCAACAAAAGGCATTTGCAGAATTGAAACATCGCCTATGATGTGCCCCAGTGCTCACATTACCAGACTTGCAACAACCATTTGATATTGAGACAGATGCCTCTGACTATGCTATTGGGGCAGTCCTTACTCAACAAGGGCATCCAGTGGCATATCACAGTGAGACACTATCCGCAAATATCCCACTTATGACAAAGAGATGTATTCCACTATACAGGCTTGCTGACAATGGAAGCATTACATTTTGGGGAAGGAAGCGATCATCCACACAGACCACCGACCCCTGTAGTTCATGCAGACACAAGGGAAGTTACAGAATGATCGCCATCAAAAGTGGTCCACATATCTACAATAGTTTCATTTAAACATCAAGTACAAGAAGGGAAGCACAAATAATGTTGCAGATTGCCTCAGCCGACCATCGATCGTGGCGATAACGACCGTGCTCAACTCTTGTGGGCATGAGACTTCTGATTGGCTGCTTCTCTACAAGAGCGATCCAGAATTCAGCCACACATACCAGACGCTCTTGGAGGGAAACCAAGTTCCAAAATTTCACCTCCAGGATGTACTACTATGTCACATGGGACACCTTTGTGTTCCTTCAAGCGAGCGTGCCAAGATGATTTGGGAAGCGCACTATAGTCGGGTCACTGGGCATTTCGAGGTCGAGAAAATAGTGGCAGTACTGCAGAAGTATTTCTATTGGTCGAACCTTTGACAGGACATTGAGAAGTACATCCGATCCTGCACTGCATGCGCCATTTCCAAACCATCCATCAAGAATAAAGGCCTCTATACTCCATTTCCTACCCCTAGTCAACCTTGGGAATCCATCTCCATGGATTACATGTCAGGCCTTCCTTCTACTCGACAACGACTGTGTGTTTGTGGCCATTGACAGATTCTCAAAGATGGCCATAATGGCAGCCTGCAAGAAGAATATCATAGCAGAAGCCATTGCTAAACTATTCTTTGAATGAGTGTGGGTACACTTTGGGATCCCACAGTCTATAATCTCAGACCGGGACAACAGTTTCCTTAGTACATTCTGGTCTAGCCTATGGTCAATGCTAGACACCAAGCTCACAAAGTCCACAACTTTCCATCCCCAAACTGATGGCCAGACAGAGGTCATCAACAGGATGATCGTACACATTTTGCGCATGTACAACTCAAAGCATCCACACACATGGGATGAGAGCCTCCCCTATGTACAACACAGCTATAACCAGGCCCCCCACAGTTCAACCAACCACAGCCCCTTTTAGGTGGGCTTGGGATTCTAACCACTATGTCCCATTGACGTAGCCATGCCATTTGCAGCTACTCAGGCTGATTCAGCTCATATCCAGTCTGATGTTTCCAAGGAAAACATATTCATTGAGCACATTCAGCACATTCACCAATAGTTTCATGACATATTGGACAGATCCAATGCTAAGTACAAGCAGCGACATGATCAGCATCGGGTGCAACACAACTTCTAGGTGGGCGACAAAGTGTGGCTACATTTGCAGAAGGAGTGCCTCGCTGGACCCCACTGCAAGATTTTCCCACTCCGATATGGGCCATACACCATCACCAAGGATTTCGAGGACAATGCCTTTGATCTCAGCATTCTACCATTCCTTGGTCTACACCCAGTGTTCAATGTGGACCGCCTTCGACCCTACTTTCCACCTCTACTAGACACATCAGACATGGTAGAACAAATCACGCCAACAGAGTTAAACCCCGAATGCATGGAAAAAGCCACCACTGATCGGATTATGGACACACAGATCAAGAACACCGGCCAACAGAAGATCCAGCTATATCCAGTTGTCAAAGTAGGCCAACTCCTTCACCAGGGAAAGTGGCTCACCAGGGACCAAGTTCAACAGAAGTTTCCTCATCTCATGGAGGAACTCAACGCAATGGGGACCATTTCTTCCTAAGGGGGGAGGAATGATCTAGGAGGATATTGGTGGCCACCCACCTATTCCTCTTGGACCCCCACCATTGTTTCTTTCAGTTTTCCAGTTTCCTTAATTGTAGCACAATTTACTATTTTTGGCAGTTTTCGGGTCCTAAACTTTCAGAGCCATTTTGAGGCCCTAAACGACAATTTTTTGGCATTGAATGGTCAGGAATACATGAGTCCATTTTGGACTCATAGTCCTTAAACAGATCTTTCTAATGATATATCATGCGCGTTAAACGAAGGTAGTATGCTAAAGTTACGACCGCGGGAAATTGATGTACCAAGTTACCCAACGAGACAAACATTAAGGTGTTTCACCTCCTAGGGTTAGGTTTTTGGATTTGTAGGGTTTCCATTATTCTCAATAATATATAGGCCTTCGAGCCTCATTGTAACATAGAATTCAGAGGCATGTAGCCACAACATCTCTTCTCAGAGATAAGCTACTAGCACTCTAGCTAGTTTATTTCCATTCTGTATGTAAACAAGTTTCAGTTATTGATTAATGAAATGAAGTGTTATTTCCATTGCATATTTGTTTCTATGGTTATTTGTGTATTTTGTTCCGTTCCTGCATAAATCTGGATCAGTGGTATAAGAGCAATCTTCTCTTTCTCGATCTTTCTTTGCATGTCCCCAACAAGGGCGGGGTATAAAGTGTTAGGGCTCGATCTGGTTGAACCTTTGCAAGATCAGCCTCGAAAATCCCAACGGCCACCCATGGGGGATGAACAGAAAGACGAGGATGTAGAAGATCCTATCAAAATGTTGCCAGACGAGGCCCTTGAAAAACAAAGGAACGCGATGATGGATAACTTCTCCCAGATCCTTCAATGACTTCCCACTGGCGGCGCATCTACATCTAGCAGCCACTCTAGAGGTGCAACCCCTTTTAAGGTACAAGTAAACTTCGACATTCCCATATTTGATGGTCGAATAGATGCATACATCGTAGATAAATGGTTGAATCTATTAGAAGGATATTTCTCGGTTCATGACTTTTCTGACCGGGAAAAGATTACTTTTTCTCTACTCAAAGTCGCCCCCCATGTGAAGGACTGGTGGGAAACCTACTGTGAGAGAAAGGATGAGGAGGAACCCTCTCTATTCTCGGCTGTACCCACTTGGAATTCTTTTCGAGATTCCATAAAGGGACAATATTATCCAGTGGGGAGCTATGAGGACAAGTACATCCAATGGACTACGCTGCGGCAGCAAAGAGATCAAGATGTACATGAGCTGACGAATCTGTTCCATACCTTGTGCACCAAGTTGGGTAGAAAATATTCAGAGAAACATTTGGTGCTGAAGTACCACAGTTTTCTGCACAGATACATTCAAGAGGAAATGGAGTTCCTCGACATCTCCTCACTTGGTACAACATATTGGTACGTTGCCAAAATTGAGCAAAAATTCAAACAGAAAAAGTGAGACTTTGGATCTGCGAATCAAAAGTAAGGGAAAGGTGCCCCCAAATCACAGAACCAAGGACACAGCCAAGGCATGGTGACTCAAGAAAAATTTCCAAAGCCGCAAGCAAAGAGCAACACTGCAAAGCTGAAGAAGGAAGCAGGAAAGTGGTGCCAATTCCATAAGAGCCCCACTCACAACACAAGTGAGTATCAAGCTAAGTAGTCACTAGTGGCTGAGATAAAGGCTTCTGAATCAGATACATACTCTGACATTGAATCAAAACCCGAGAAGGGGAATGACAGAGGGAAGAAGATTATCAATGTAGAGCCCAATGCCACCATTGCCACCACGAAGATCCAAAAGGAAGAATCAGAAGATTCAGAGGAGGAGCGTCTTTTCCACTCCCAGATGTGGGTAAAGGGTTCCCCGCCATAGTTCATTGTCGACAGTGGGAGCCAAAAGAGCCTGATTTTAGCAGAGGTCGTGAAGCAATTGGGTTTGCCGACCACAGCACACCCACAGCCGTACACCATCGGGTGGCTTCACCAAGGATGAGATCTCTCTCATCAGCACGCAGTGCCGACTTTCCTACAACATCAAGCCCTTCACCAATGAGGTATTATGTGATATTGATCCTCTTGATGTTTGTGATGTATTATTAGGTCAACCATACTTATGGAAGTGACATGCTGTGTATGAGTCCTGGCCTCACACTGTTATTATTACGTTGGGAAATAATTTGTACAGAATACCAGAGGTACCACCCCTTGCTGCTATCTCTTTGGTTACTGCAAAACAATGCAGTAAGCTCATTTCCAAAACTGGGAAGTTTTTTTTCTTGATGATCCGCCCTCAGGGAAAGAAGAATATCGTTGCCACAACCTCCAGATAGGGCCCCTCCACATGAAAAAAACAAATGGACAAGGTCGTGGAGGAGTACCGAAACATATTCACCTCACCCACCGAGGTGCCTCTCCACTGTCAAGTCAAGCACCCCATCGATCTGACCCCAGGTGTGCCACTATCCAATGGAATGATCTATCGCCATTCTGTTCTGGAGAATGATGAAATCAAGAGGCAAATTCAGGAGCTATTGCAGAAGGGTCACATCCGGCCAAGTTCATTGCCCTGTGGGAGCCCGATCGTGTTGGTATAGAAGAAGGATGGGACTTGGAGACTCTGTATTGACTATCGGGCGCTAAACTAGATCATTGTCTAGAATAGGTACCCGATCCCATGGATTGATGACCTCTGGACCAGCTTAAAGGGGCGAAATATTTTAGCAAGATCAACTTAAAGTTTAGGTATCACTAGGTACCGATCGAATCGACCGATGTGTGGAAGACTGCCTTCAAAGCCAAGGAGGGCCTTTTTGAATGGTTGGTCATGCCTTTTGGGCTGACGAATGCTCTTGCAACCTTCATGAGACTGATGAAAGACATATTGCATCCATTCACCAACTCATTTGTAGTAGTGTACTTGGATGACATCCTGATCTTCAGCCAGACTTGGGAAGAGCACCTCCACCACATCCGACAGGTCCTCCAAACATTGTGGCAACACAAGTTGTGTGCCAATTTGGACAAGTGCACTTTTGGCATGACCCAGGTTCAGTATCTGGGATACATTATTGATGAATTTGGGGTACATGTGGATCTAACCAAGATCCAAGTCATTCGGGATTAGCCAGCCCCAACTGCTCTAATAGAGCTTTGCAGCTTTTTAGGCCTTGCCAATTTCTAGCACAGGTTCGTGTTGGGATTCTCTCATATCACTTGGCTCTTGAGTCAAGTCACCAAGGGAGGAGCAAAAGAAAAATTCTTTTGGTCAGAAACTCAACAGAAGCCGTTTGCAGAATTGAAACATCGCCTATGCTGTACCCTAGTGCTCACATTACCAGACTTTCAACAGCCATTTGAGATCGAGACAGATGCCTCTAACTATGCTATTGGGGCAGTCCTTACTGATCAAGGGCGTCCAGTGGCATATCACAGTGAGACACTGTCTGCAAATATCCCACTTATGACAAAGAGATGTATTCCATTTTATAGGCTTGCCGACAATGGAAGCATTACATTTTGGGGAAGGAAACGATCATCCACACAGACCACCAACTCCTGCAGTTCATGCAGACACAAGGGAAGTTATAGAACGATCGCCATCAAAAGTGGTCCACATATCTACAACAGTTTCATTTGAACATCAAGTACAAGAAGGGAAGCACCAATAATGTTGCAAACTGCCTCAACCGACCACCAATCTGGCGATAACGACCGTGCTCAACTCTTTTGGGCACGAGACTTTTGATTGGCCGCTTCTCTACAAGAGCGATCCAGAATTCAGCCACACATACCAGATGCTCTTGGAGGGAAACCAAGTTCCAAAATTTCACCTCCAGGATGTACTACTGTGTCACATGGGACAGTTCTGTGTTCCTTCAAGTGAGCATGCCAAGATGATTTGGGAAGTGCACTACAGTTGGGTCGCTAGGCATTTCGGGGTCGAGAAAACCGTGGTAGTACTGCAGAAGTATTTCTATTGGCCGAACTTTCGACAGGACGTCGGGAAGTACATCCGATCCTGCACTTCCTGCGCCATTGCTAAACCATCCATCAAGAAGCAAGGCCTCTATACTCCGTTGCCTACCCCTAGTCAACCTTGGGAATCCATCTCCATGGATTACATGTCAGGCCTTCCTTCTACTAAGCACGGCAATGACTGTGTGTTTGTGGTCGTTGACATATTATCAAAGATGGCCATAATGGCGGCTTGCAAGAAGAATATCATAGCAGAAGCCACTGCTAATCTCTTCTTTGAACGAGTGTGGGTACACTTTGGGATCCCACAGTCTATAATATTAGACCGTAACAACAGGTTCCTTAGTACATTCTGGTCTATCCTATGGTCAATGTTGGACACCAAGCTCACAAAGTCCATAGCTTTCCATCCCTATACTGATGGCCAGATAGAGGTCGTCAACAGGATGATCGTACACATCTTGTGCATGTACAACTCAAAGCATCTATGCACATGGGATGAGATCCTCCCCTATGTACAACATAGCTATAACCGGGCCCTCCATAGCTCAACCAACCACAGCCCCTTTCAGGTGGGCTTGGGATTCCAGCCACTATGTCCCATTAATGTAGCCATGCCATTTGCAGCTTCTCAGGCTGATTCAGCTCATATCCAGTCTGAAGTTTCCAATGCAAACAACTTCATTGAGTGCATTCAGCGCATTCACCTATAGGTTCATGACATATTGGACAGATCCAATGCTAAGTACAAGTAGCGACATGATTAGCATCGGGTGCAACACAACTTCCAGGTGGGAGACAAAGTGTGGCTACATTTACAGAAAGAGGGCCTTGCTGGACCCCACGGCAAGCTTCGCCCGCTCCGATATGGGACATACACCATCACCAAGGCTATCGGGGACAATGCCTTCGAGCTCATTATTCCACCATTCGTTGGTCTACACCCAGTGTTCAATGTGGATCGCCTTCAACCCTACTTTCCACCTCTACTGGACACATCAGACGTGGCAGAACAACTCACACCAACAGATTTAAACCCCGACTGCATGGAAAAAGAAACCGTTGATTGGATTATGGACACACAGATCAATAACACCTTCCAACAGAATATCCAGCTATATCAAGTTGTCAAAGCAGGCCAACTCCTTCACCAGGGAAGGTGGGTCACCAGGGACCAAGTTCAACAGAAGTTTCCTCGTCTCATGGAGGAACTCAACGCAATGGGGACCATTACTTCCTAAGGGGGGAGGAATGATCCAGGAGGATACTGGTGGCCACCCACCTATTCCTCTTAGAGCCCCACCATTTTTTCTTTCAGTTTTCCAGTTTCCTTAATTGTAGCACAATTTACTATTTTTGGCAGTTTTCGGGTCCTAAACTTCTGGAGCTGTTTTGAGGCCCTAAATGATGTTTTTTTGGCATTGAATGGTCGGGAATATATGAGTTTGTTCCGGACTCGTATTCCTTAAACAGACCTTTCTAACGATATATCATGCGCGTTAGACGGAGGTAGTATGCTAAAGTTATGACCCCGAGAAATTGATGTACCAAGTTACCCAACAAGGCCCACATTAAGGCGTTTCACCTCCTAGGGTTAGGTTTTTGGATGTGTAGGGTTTCCATTGTTTCTCAATAATATATAGGCCTTCGAGCCTCATTGTAACACAGAGTTCAGAGGCATGTAGCTACCACATCTCTTCTCAGAGATAAGCTACCAACACTCTAGCTAGTTTATTTCCATTCTGTATGTAAACACGTTTCAGTTATTAATTAATGAAATGAAGTGTTATTTCCGCTGCATATTTGTTTCTATGGTTATTTGTGTATTCTGTTGCGTTGCTGCATAAATTCGGATCATGATTACCTTCAATATTTTTCCCTCTTCCTTCATATGTTGCATTTAAAGTTTGAGGAATACAATATTTACACCCTGTCACATCCCATTAATTATCTTAATAAGACAAAGAAAATCTTTTTATTTTGTTTTACACGTAAATCTTGACTAACATGCCTAGACATATAGACAAAATTAAGTGAAAATATTGTTTCCTTCCCCTTTTCCATCTCCCACCTTTTTACTTAGATTTTCCAGTCTCCTTCTCCAACCTTTTTACTTAGTTTTTCTAGTCTCCTAAATCTTAGTTTTTCCAGTCTCCTTCTCCTTCTCCCACCTTTTTACTTAGTTTTTCCCGTCTCCTAAATTTTTGAGGGAAATGATTAAGTTCCACCATAACCTAGTGCATAATAATTTATTGAATACAAGCTAGGGTTTTATAAAGAAGACCTATTTCTATATTTTCTTAGAAGTGAGAGCATCCCAACGAAACTACTCATGGACCCTCTTAATAATATGCAAACTCTTTTCCGCTTTGAAAATCTAAACATCTTCCTCCCCCCTCAAAAGTTAGTTGCTTTATCTACCATTACACATACTAACATTAACATTCTTTTTTACTACACTGAGGTTTGTGGATGCTAATCCATTATATAGTTTGGATTGGAAAGGTAGTACTTTAGTCCTCTATCTTACCCTAAGTAATCGAGCCTTTTACCTACATTCTAAAAGTAAGATATCCTCAGTATATTTTACTTTATATAAGTAGTGTAAAATTTATATTATTATTATGTCCCCACCCCAGTGGATATATATGAATCGCTCAAGGCGATTATTTGAAGTAATTTGTTGCAACTTTAACAAAATCATATCATTTTTGCTATAGTTTGTATTAAATTTTTTTGTGGAATTATTTAAATATTGATTTATCTTGCTTTTTATTGGTTTATATAGGTGACGTAGGCATGGGACTTTGTGCCCCAAGACCCGACAGCGGTCTAACGTCAACATCATTAATCGGTTAGGTGTATTAATCTTGAGCATTTTAAAGTTTTTTGACAGGCGTCCAGGAATTGCATTGTCCAAAGAAATTTGTAAGTGAATATATTCTTAATGTTTTTGTACTTACCCCTCTTATTGTGAAATTAACTTTTTACTTCAAACTTTCTAACATCTCAGTTATTCCCACTGCTCTCTCTGACATCTTTGAAATCTGGTGCTCTCTCTGACATCTTTGAAATCTGGTGCACCTTCCAGCTGACCTATAAGGATCCTCGGGCCTATCTACATGCATCAGGAGCATGGATATTTGCATGAATTTGTGTGGCATGCATTGGGAGCCTTGAGAGCCTAGATATTTGCATGCTTGCATTTGTCTCAATGCATGTATCTTCTAGCTGTAACACAAACAATCCATCTGGTATAATGTCTTCGACCTGGTGTGTTACAGATCAGGTATAAAATGTAGTTATGCTTCATCTAAAGTTCTTGGATTCCCATTCAGAAGTGCATCATGAATCCTTTTCGATAGATGAGCTCCAAGAAAATTACAGAGCCAAGAATATGGATCTGTAATCTCACCAACTGCGTGTTCAGATTAGATATGGGATTCATAATAGTATTGTGGTTGATGAGCTGAATCAAGGCTTTTATAGCGAAACCACTGGGAACATTACGGAGCAAAGGGCTCAAAATGATGGAGAATCCAGAGAGGATAATCTCGCTGCTTCCTTGCAGGGGTTGCATATTGTCAAAGTTTAATTTGGCTCCCATAAGTTGTTGGGAAATGGACTGGAGTGTAAGGACAAGCAGAGTACGCGCCTGTTTCCCTGTCAGGCTATTGTAAATGGAGTTTATTGATACTACTTACACATGGCACACATTTTCTGAAATAGGTGTTGCTGGGAAAAGGGGATGCGATTTTGTATATGCTCTATTTTATTCCAGGCATAGGCTTACATGAAGAATTATATAAATTCATTAAATCCACATATTGTTGCCTTTCCTCTTGTATTTGGGTTGAAAATCAAAGGAAAAAAAGGTCTGTAAAGGAGTTGTTTGGACAAAAGATTGCATGTGACCTTGGTTTGAAAACGGTTAATTTTAAAGGTAAATACCCTAACTGGTTTACTGTTATTCTGCAATATGATGACAATATTATTTTTTTTTCTAGTACAGTCCATGGCTGTATACTTAATTCCTTCAATTCCTTTCCAGGACATCGCCTTCCTGTGATGATGTTAGCCATAGGGTTAATGATATTAGTGGGTTTTGATGTTGTTATTCTAGAACTCTGATAAAATTAGCAATATATGTCTATGCAGCAGATTTTCCTCATTTTCTGTCCAAGCCTCAAGGTGTTCCTACCAGATATTGTTTAGTTCAGTTTCAAAGCCTATCTTTTCAATTTAGAATATAATTAGGCCTAATGCCTGATAGGCGTTTTTTAAAAGAATTTTTGTATTTATGCCTATTGGTTGTGGGATGTTGTGATGGTTATGGAAATAAACGAAAATCCATGAAAAGCAAAGTGTCCATTTGTTTAAATTTCACTGGGATTCTAAAATCTAAATGCACGCGTGTAGCGCCTAGTCCTTCGGTTTTATTAAAGGAAATGGGCATGAATCTAGGAAAGTGACGAGGCAGAAAGTTGGGTCTTGTAGCAGGCATTGAGTTGTAACATGGTTGGTGCATAGCATATGGCCTCTACATGTGTGGGACATGCAGTGAAAATAGAAAACAAGCTATTTATTCTTCATTTTTCAAGAAGATGGCTTTAATGCTGCTGTAGTAGATATGTCTATATGTGGATCTCAAGTGAAATCCGAAATCCACATACCGAAATCCACATATAGATATGTGGATGTGGATCTCAAGTGAAATCCACATATACATATTTTCATATTTCATATACATATGTCTATATGTGGATCTCAAAGTGAAATCCAAGTGAAATCCAACTTAACTTCTCAAAGTGAAGATCTCAAACAACATAAAATCCAACGAAGAACATGCCTACTACCACCGTGTTAAATAACCTGCAGCAAGCTAATTAATGTTCAGGCAATAGATTTCCCTCAACAGTACTTTCATGTCAATTCATTTGGAAACCACCTTTGAGCTCTGAATGCAAATAATGTGTATATATGTATGTCATTATGTGCTGCTAATTATTGTTCAGAAAATAGATTGCCCTCAACAATATTTTCATGTCAATTCATTTGGAAACCACCTTTGAGCTCTGAATGCAAAGAATGTGTATATATGTATGTCATTATGTGCTTGTTACAGTGGATATGTTTCATATTATTTAAGCTTGTCACCTGCTAATAGTTCTTCTTATTTTAAGCTTGTCACCTGCTAATAGTTCTTCTTATTTACGCTTGTTCCTGTGCTTATATATTACAGTTCTTTAGATTTGTCTTATATAATGTTTCTTTTTTATTTCTCTTTTTCTCTTACTAGATTGTTTGCAGAGGGTGGCCCAACGGCCAACTCCTCCTCCTCCATTGGGAGTTCTCTCTATCAGCAAGCTGTGAAGTACGAAAACATTCGAGATGTTGATGTCTTTCGGAGATGTTAGTGCCCATGACCTAAACCTGAGTGGCACCGACGCTGGCCAAAGTGAGTGAGGCTTCCTGGAAGTACTGTCACTGACATGTCGAATTTCCAGCGACCCCATTGAGAGGCTCCACCACTGGGAAGCGTTGTACACAATTCTTGACCTGTAGGCTCTCTCCTGGATTTCCATGTGGGCGTTGGGTATGAAGATGGTCCTAGTTCATGTCTGGGAAAGCTCCTTGCGTTACATTTCATTCCAAGTTTCCTCTTGGCATTTATCGTGAGCGATTTCAAGGGTGTCGTATCTTGAACTCGGTGTAAAACACAACTAGTATGGGCTTGATTAGGTTTATGTAGGCTTAAAGCATCCAAACTTGATATATAATGCTTTACATGTATGTGATTTGTTGTTATCTGCCCTATGTAATTTGCATTGTTGCTGCTATATATTGATGCATTGAGCACCTAAATATATGGTTGGTTCCATTGGCGGTCTTTGGCATGCAATTGGTCAATTCTTGGTGACACTTCCATGAAATATGGTGACATTAATCAAGTCTGTATTATACTTTGTATTATACTCAAACAAAGCATTTTCAAAGTTTTACAGGGGTAAATATGAGGCTAAAGTAGGAAGAATGATAGATTTTTGTAACATAATTCCTTCTATTATTTCAAAAGTACTTTGTACTACACGGTTGCAAGTTATGTTCACTATATATGAGGGTTCTATGCATACACATTGTTCACAATAAATTTTCTATCATTCTTCTTTGAGTTTTAGTTGCAGGAATTGAGCATGTTTTCCTGGCCTGACAATGTAAAACATATATGTAGCAGTAGATTGAATAGAGACAACTTGTGATGGTGAAATTAATGGAGTACTCCAGATTCGAAGGTCAAACATTAGTAGTGAAAGAAATTTTCTATCATTCTTCTTCGAGTTTTAGATGCAGGAATTGATTTTAAATGGAGGAATTGAGCATGTTTTCCTGGCCTGATATTGTAAACAACATATATGTAGCAGCACATTGAATAGAGACAAATTGTGATGGTGAAATTAACAGAGTACTCTAGATTAGAAGGTCAAACATTAGTAGTGAAAGGATGAGGTGGTGATCAGATAAACAAGTGACAACCATATCCCATATTTTATGGAAAGAGTTCAACGCTTGAGGAGATGTAGCAGATCTCATGTCATCAAAATCAACTCAAAGATTTCAAGCAGAAACCAACATCTGAGGAGATTTCTCCAGCAACTTTTCTCTTTGATCAACATTATTTCAAGATTTCAAGGAAAATGATTTGGCAAGTCAGGTATTTTGGTTGGAAGTACACTTTTAACCAGTTTATCAGTCTTTAACAACTCTCTCATCCTTGGTAATGAGCTTGTAATTTTCTTTGTTATGAGCATTGAAGAATCTCCACAAAACCTGAGGTGGGGTTTGGCTCGGGTGGGATGGGATGAAGAGGGTTTAATAAACTTGTTTGAGTCATTACCAAGTTTGAGTCATTACCAACTAAATTGTTTTCCTGAGAAAGTTACCACCCAAAGGCTAGATAATTGGCATTGTAGGGGAAAGGGCTCTTTTAATTCCTTCACTGTATGCACGATAACGTGAAATCACTAAATCCTGATTAACCACAGTATCATTAACGTGAAGATAAACAATTAACATGGAGAAAAAAAATAATCATAAGTTAACGTGATGAGTACCACGATATCATTAACGTGAAGTTAAACAATTAACGTGGAGAAAAAAAATAATCATAAGTTAACGTGATGATTACCACTATATCATTAATGTGAAGATAAACAATTAACATGGAGAAAAATAATAATCATAAGTTAATGTGATGATGTTGAGCTCATTTGTAGCTACTTAACGTTAAATTATTTATATCATTAGCGTTAATGATTATTATAGGTTGATATCACTAAATTAGATGAAGATAACGTTCTCCTCTTGTCGATTAGAGTTGCATAGCTTTTATGTGCACTTGGAATAAACTCTAACCAATAATCAACATCCCACCCACCAACTATGAGGTCCCAGAGGATTGTTGCGCCCGCCTGAACAATACTCAAAAGCACAAGGAAAATCAACTTTTAGCCTTTTTGTAAACAAAAATTCAATGCAAAGCCTAATATCTATAAAACTGAGAAGGAATCAAGCATAAACATGAACATTAAAACATAAAGATGAATTTCTACACAATTATTCATCCTATGCTTAAATGTGAGAATTCTCAGTAAACATCATATCTATAAAAATTGCAAGAATACAAAAACAAACAAAAATCCCAATCCCATAGATCATGAGGACAAACTCAACCTCAAATCTAACACCCATAAAATAAAAAGAGCAAAAGCTAAACCTTATCAAATTTGGAAGTATATTGGAAACAAAACCGAAGCCAAAGAGCCAAATTTGAATGCAGGCACTATCACAAAGTCTGCAAACTTGAGCAATTATTGACATATATTACCTCCACCCCCTCGATCTCAAGATTGATTTTCTCCCCAGCTCTAATGGAGAACTCTGCTGTAGGTTTGTGAGGACCAAAATCTACATCTTTGGGTGTATTAAGTCCCCCATACTGTATAGGCACATTCTCTGGAGATATAAATCTGCAAGTAAAATCATAGGTTAAATAAGCTTCTAGGAATATTCCATTGAACATATCCTTCATTCTGTCTTATATCAGAGTCTTCAATTGAGGTTAAGCACATTTTCACTGCATCAGAGAAGGAATTCCACATACATGTACAAGGTCTCTCTGACTTTTCCTTCGTGTGCTATGACGAATTTGCTCTTAGTACGCTGTGTCAGGAATGGGCTCAACATGGAGTACAATGCACTGAAATACCATGGGACATTAATGAATACCTGGAAAATAGAAAAAACACAAATTAAGAGGTGATTTGTCAATTTGATAAAACTTAATTCTGAAGCCCTTTGAACTTTGAGGTTTCATTCATTCATTGGCGCATTTATCCTTTATACTTTCATCACAATATTTTATACAAAACAAAGATGCAACTACGGTCTACAAACGACCAAAACCACTGTGCCTAGACTCTACTAATTCGATTGCAACGCTACCCACAACACACTTCAAGTCATGCACATATCAACTGCCACGGGACCATTGAAAAGCAATGGCCAACCATTCTATACCTGAATCTATATACAAGGGAGTGGCACGACTATGAAGTACTTATTATAACCAGCTCTTCTGTTTGTCGCACACAATCTTCATTTTCTTTTTCTGTTTCGCTGGCTTCGTTGTTTGGTTGCTTGCTTTTCACGTGACAGACTTAGAAGACAAGGAATAACAGTTGCTTGCTTCCAATGAGTGAAGAAGTCAGTCACTTCGTTTACTGGCACGATGGAAGTAGCCGCCCGATTTCAACAGGAGGCTTTGATAGGCGTCCAGTTTGGCCTTGCATCGTCTAGGGAAATTGTAAGTGGATGCATGAAATAGAGAAGAATAATGGGAAATCGGGTTCTTGTTTACTGCAATTCTGAGGCAAATAATATATTTTAACTTAATTTTTTTTTCCAATAGC
>LPNX010235805.1:59110-155870 GCA_001517045.1 Pseudotsuga menziesii
TAACGTTTAAAACCACTTTGTATCTACTTAGACCAGGTGCTTCCATAAGCAATTAAATTAAAACCTTTGCAGTGTTCCAATCCATGAAATGGAACTATGCAACTATTGAAATAACCGAAATGGAAACAAAAGTAAATAGCCAATAAACAAAGTCCATAGTCAAGCTGCAATAACACATAAATTATTAGCCAAGTTAAATTAGTCCGATATTTAACCTTGTATCAAGTGTGTATCGAGTCAGATGGTTCTTGGTTTTTCATATATGTTTGCACAAAAGTTTGAAATATATAGCTTTTTTAATGAAATTGAATTATATTTTTAATAGCACAATCTTTACAATGTCTCTATTCTAATGATAAGAGACAATATTTTTTTCTATTTAATTTCATGTTGTTGTTAAGACAATGCTTTTTTCTATTTATTTATATGTTGTTGTTGATTACTATCATGGATAACAAATTATTTGCTTCTGCAATTCTACACTTTTATGTTTTTTTGCAAATAGTGTCATATCGCCCAATGTTCAATGACATAATTTTTTCTCCTTGCTTTCACAGTTTTATGATATTATGTTATGGCATATAGTAATTTTAAGATGTTTAGAAGTGTTGCATAGAAAAAATGCTCTTCCAAAATGCTCTTGAAGTGTTCTTTAAGGCATTTTTCCTTTTGGCAAAAGCATGTGGCAATGTCGGGGACATTGCCACCACGTGGCTCTTAGTTATTTGTAAAAATTAATTCACTTGGTGTTACATTTTATTGCATTGTATTGGAGTTATCCTATAAAAAAAAGTCCATTACTTGATTTTAATTATATTATATATTAGAAATAATAAATAATTCTTTATTAAAATAATTTGAGAATTATAAGTTTTATTTCTATCAATTAAAAATTAACACTTTAAATTTATATTAAAAATGTGTTTTGATCATTTAATTTATTATTTTAAAAGTAAAATACAAATATTATAATAATAATGGTTAAAAATCATATATTTTATTAATTACAAAATTGTAATTAATATTTCTTAAATTGTAAATAGATAGAAATCATTAATGAAGTGTGAATTTTAAATTCACTCATAATATATTTTTATGTTATTATTTTTAATATTTTATTTTTATCATAGTTTAGGTGTTTTGTTAAGTAAATATATTTAAAGGTTTCCACCATAAATTTTCTTATATATTTTTAGTTTAAACATTATGTATTTTTAATATATTTTTGTGAACTTTTTATTTTTATATTAAATAAATCAAGATATGAGAATTCATAGTCTAGAAATGTTATTTTAAAAAACATTAAAACTATTATTATGATTGCAACCTTGGTCATGCTTAATTTTGTTTTATAAATTTATATTTTCATAAAAATCAAAATTTATTAATTTAATTTATATAAATATAAAATAATACATTTTTACTTATTTATGTCAATGTAAAATAATACTTAATCATAAAAAAATTTAACTATCATTAATTTTCTCTTTGACCGAGAAACATAAATACCAATTTTTCAACCATTTCTACGATGTTATTTATCTTATCGAGGAAGATGAAAAATGATAATCTTCCAAACATATATAACATGAGAATCTTGCCATGTTACTAGTCCCTAGTCCCTGCCCTTCGGGCTGGCAGGGACTATTGTAAATGGATTGCCGCCATTTTCATTAACAAGGCCCACACATTAAGACATTAATTTTTTATTTATTTTAACTTTTGTTAGATAGTATAAGACACACCGTTTTATTAGCCAATCAAAATATACAAGAAATTTGGCAACTAATCAATTAAATTTTCTTTTTATTTGGCCTCTGTTCGAGGCGAGGGCTGCTGTTAATTTTCATAAACATCAAAGTTTTCGTTCAATTTATTTCCAAAGCAAATTAACGCTGAAATCAATTTAGCATTAGTTTCATGGCATTTAATGTTTGATTGCATAACTTAGGTGAAACATTTTCGTGTTTTAGCAGTGAACTATAATTCTTTTGTCAATGTGCATGTTGGACGTGTAGCATCCATGTGGTGTCCATTCGTAGAAGCATCCTTTCTATGGATGCATGTCAAGCTTCTCACCGACTTGTTTATCTTATAGGGCGTAAGGTAAATGAGTCAATAACCCATCAAAAATATATGTTCCACAGTGATACATTATGGTTTATCATTATGGTTTACCTAAATTAAAATAGGTTAAAGATATATTCAATTATTTATTATTAAATTATTAAATAAATAGATATATTTAAAGATATATTTAATTTATATTATTTAAAGAATAAAATAAATATATAAGAAAAGTATAGTAAAATTTAATATTGTTTTACTTTTTATTTTTAATGGCTTCTTATAAGAGGATAGGTTAATAATGTAAAGAATGCATGAGGAGTACTCATGAAGGTTATTTCAGAAGGTATAGCTTTCCCATATCTTTGAGATGCATAGTTTTCTTAATCAAAGGTGTGTGAGATAGTATGGTTTTCTTTAATAATAAGGATAATAATTTAATAATAATATGTTTTTTTTTGTAACAGAAACTAAAAAGGAAATATATATAAAAAAGGCTGTGCACAGCCATTCATTACAGGAAAGGTAATATCGAGCACCTATATACAACAAAAAGGCTGCACAGAAGGTCTATCCAAGGGACTGTCCAAAAAACCTTACATAAGACTTGCTCAAAACATCTGAAACTGCAAGAGGGGTATACCCTTATAAACTGATGACATAAAAACAGACAAAAAAACATGCAGACATCACAAAAGAGGGCAGATTACTAATTGCCTCTGTCAGCTCTTGGCTGAACCACAGATTCTTCTTCCATAGGAGCCACAACTTCAGCTACTTCACCAGAGATTCTGCTGGCCTGGTTCATTTCGATGAGGCGCTGAAGATCCTCCTGAATCCTATCTACCTTCCCCATCATCTCCCGGAGATTGCTCTCATTGTCATCAATGCGAGCATCGTTATTGCTAACCTGCTGAGAAGTGTAACTTACTGTATCTGACATTTTCTTGACCTCCTTGGCCATTTCCTTGGTGTCCAAAACGTTGATCGCTAACAGCTCGTACATTCTGCGAAGGTTCTTTTTTATATCCATTAAACCTGCCATTTCTCCACCCTGAGCCATTCTTAAATCTGTAGACGAAATGCTAAGCCGAGCAAAGAGGAAAAGGGTATCACACTCAAGACTGACAGGAACACTACTCTGGTGCACTAACGAGCTGAGCACAGCGAGTTCTTGGAGCAGAGAAGCTGTGCCTTGTTTTTGGCAGACCACCGAGCCCACAGCTTCCCAACCTGAGCAATGGAAACCAAGAACCAGACTTCGCCTCCTTTTATAAAACGCAGAGAATCCGCTATTGAAATTTGCTACCCAAGCCACAGAGAAGGAAGAACACGAACAAGGAGAAATTGCTTCGAGAACCAGGCGTTCCTTTACCACTGTGCGTGTGAGGGGAAGGACCTGCCACGGGAGACCGTGGAGCCACCCTTCACTGATTCCAGAGACTACCAGAGACAAAAGACGCAGAGCTTCATGGATACCAGAGTTCACAAGGGGAAGAGGATGAAGAGACATTCTGTAGTCGGAGGAAAACAAAGGATAAGGATAGAGGAGGAGAAGGGCGTGCGAGGGATAAATGCGAAAGACCCCAGACATGAAGGCCATTAAATCCACAGCAACCGGAGGGTGGAGGGAACGAGGAGGAGGCCACGCGGCGGAGGAGAACGAGTTGGGCGATAAATGAGAGCCGGCAAAGGACGAGCGGGAGGGAGGAAAGGAATGACGAGGGAAGAGATGAAAAGAAGAGACAAGGGGGAGGCATAAGGGAAAAAAAGGGGGACAGAGAAGCCAAGGGACAAATAAGAGAACCTTGAGATAAAAACCAAAAATGAGATGAATCCTTACTTCATGAGAGTGGCTAAGCCTTATAGAGATCTTGTCCAGCATCACGGAATGTGTTTATGGAGTGGAGGAAATCCTTCTTGCTTGAAGACACCTTGCGGAAGAGATGCCCCAATATTTGCCATCTTGTCTACTGCAGTATTATTATTCCGAAGGATATGAAAGGGCTCGAAGGAATGAAGCATTAAAGACTTGACTTTGTTATATAGGCGACGTCATTTGATTGCTCCTGAGGGATAGCCATTGATCAATTTGGAGATGACATGCTTTGAATCACCAAAGATCAAGACCTTTCGATACTTTTTGGCCCTTAATATCTGGAGACCTTGAAACAAAGCCAGCCATTCAGCTTCGTTGTTTGTTCGGATCCCTAACCCCCAGGCATAGGATTGTTCTATGTTTCCTCCAGGATCCAAAAGGATCCCCCCCGCACCTACCACCCCAATTTAATAATAATATGTTAACTAACATTTTAGATAACAATCAATAATATTTATTTTTACTGTTTATTTAACAAGTTTTTTCATCTACTAAAAATATATTAAATTAGCGTAAATCTAAATCCTAAGCTTTATTAAGCGTCCAGAGGGATCAAATCTCTCGATGTGCAAACTTCTTCTTAGGTATTGCACTCAATGTTTAACTATCAACTTTGGTGTGTCCTATATATAATCATTGATTTGATTCAAACCAAAAGACATGTCTTTTGATTTAAGGTTCACATATAATATTTTTATTATTAATATTTAATATTATTTTTGGCAACATATAATATTTATTATTATTTTTTTATTTTGTTAGGAATAACATTACAAAATTTCCCCATACATGGTTTTAAAACCATATGCAAGGTCCTCCTACAACCATGGGTTGTTTAGGAGGCCTTGCACATTGTCTTAAAACCTTATTTTTTATTATTTTGTTAGGTAGGAACATTACAACATCCCCCCCATATTCTGTTTATTTTGTTGACCCACGTTTTTTTAAGGATAATTAAATCTTCACTTTTTTTATTGTTTTGTTAGGTAGGAAGATTACAATATCTCCCCTATATTATGTTGTTTTCTTGGTCGACATTTATTTTGGCTTATAATAAAATTTATTTTCAATTAAGCTTTTATTAAGCTTATAGGATTATATATCTTAGAATTTTCGGAGGACTATCATTTATGTTTTTTCATCTACCAACTATAATGAGACAAGTGTACATTAATTGTATGAGCTTCGTCCAAATTTCATAATTAATCATTTAAAAAAAATAAAAATATCTTAGTTAACATCTCATAAGTACAATTCATTATAATTGGAAAAACTACTAGAAACAACCATATTAAGCTAATATAACAACCACTTAATTTATGGTTGTTAAGCTCATAGTTGAAGTTAGGCTCATAGTTGTATCATCATTGGAGTTAAGCTAATAGTTGTATCTAATAGTTAATTTAAAAGTTAATATAAAGCTTAGACTAAGCCTTATCCACATTAACTCTACTCCCAACTGTCACATTTGCACATTACCTAAGTGATTGTTCTTGGTGCATGGTTTCATGTACCAATGCAATCAAGGTCAACTTATCATGGCAAGAGATGAAGTTCATGCAAATTTAATTTAATAGTGATACAATCAAGGTCAACTTATCATGGTAATAGATGGAGTTCATGTAAATTTAATTTAATAGTTGTATCACTATTGGAATCTCTAATAGTTATCCAAAATAATGGCTATTAGAGTTGAATTCAAGCTAATAGTTGTAAAATCATTGGAGTTAATCTAATATTTATCGAATATAACCGTGATTAGAGTTGAAGTTAAACTAATAATTGTAGAATCATTGGAGTTAAGCTAATAGTTGTATCTAATAGTTAATTTAGAAGTTAAGCTACCGAGTTGTGAATATATTTAAGCTAATAATTGAATAGTTGTATTTAATAATGGAATAGTTGTAGCTGAAGTTTGCTTTTTATACAACTATGAGCTTAACTCCATTGATGAGGAAACTTTTAGCTTAATGTCAGCTCTAATCACGAATTTTACTTGAACTGCAATTGAGGATATAAGATACAACTATGATCTTAACTCAATTGATGATACAACTATTATCTTAACTTCGACTTGAATCATGACTTTTATTTGAATTGCAATTGATGATATATTAGCTTTTAAATCAATTATTAGCTTAACTCCAATAATTCTACAATTATTAGCTTAACTCTAATTATTCTACAACTATTAGCTTAACTTCAACTCTAATACTTCAACTCTAATAGCTTTAGTCTAAGTACATTAGGCATCTAGGAGTCTAGCTAATGTGCACTCATGTAAGAGTAGAAATCTCCATGTTTATTATCTACTACGTGTGATTCAATTCGTATATCACCCACCTCATTTTGGCATGTAATCTCTCCGGATCATTAGGAACAAGGATCCGTAACGGTAAGTGACGAGAGGGAAGGCGGCCAAGGCTATCCAAATCCTAATAAAATCATTTGAACTCCTAATAAACTTATCCATCTCATAGTTGGGCCTCTAACTAATTACACTCATATGTGTTTATATCTTCAAAATTTGGGGTGGACTACCATCTACGATTTTTCATCTATGGATGAGAATGAGACAAGTGTATTGACGAGATTGATTTTATGGGCCTCATTCAAAATTCATAATTAACATTTCAAAAAAAAAAAAAAAACTTAGTTATGTAATAAAAAGAATTAGTTATAGTTAGAAAAGTTAAACTTCAACTTCAACTTCAACTTGTAATTAAAACTCCAATCATGAACTCCAATCATGATGATGCACAACTATTTGATTATTAGATACAACTATTAGATTAACTCCAATGATGATACGACTTTACCTTTTAACTTCAACTCCAATCACGACTTTAACTTTAACACTAATAATAGGCATATTCCAAACGTATTAATCTTCTTAATATGGTTGTTGCTAGTTACATTATAAACACTTTAGTTTAACTTCATTGAATTTGATTGACAATGATACTATTTAATATGACTTCATATTTAATATGATTTCATTGGATTTAAATGACAAAGATGATATTTAATATTGCTAAGGGTTAAGCATGGGTTAAGCTGATAACGATGATCTCTAGGAGTAAGCTATCGAAGCTGGCTAAACACACAAAGGTTTGTGCCTAAGTTTGCCACCACAATCGTGCAACATAAGGTTGGTAAAGTTTCGATTGATCTCGAACTTTACTCAATTTTTTAGTATGATTCATCTATAACTTTATTTGATATTTTAATATCTAGGTCAGTTTAAAATGGTTTAAAAACCTAGAAACAGTTTCATAAATAAATAAAAACTCTGCCATCGTACATTACAACTTTGGCCATAGAATTGTTTTGCCAGAACTATGCAACAAAAGAAAAAATAGTACAAAACATTGCGGTTTTTTAAGGTCGTAAGAAGGTTTCAAAATTGAAGCCGTCACAACCCTTCAAAGGATCCAAAAGGAGTGGTATCAAAAAATTACACATCATTTAAAATGTTGGTTTTTATTTTTGACATTTTTTTAAAAATTGCATCATTTAGATTAAAATGTCATTAGAAGTGTTATGCTTAAAATTGCACGTCAAATATAATATGAACTCTTGCTCAAATCGCTAAGTCAACTGTAATATGAACTCATGTATGCCCGTGACTCAAATCACTAGGTTAACTATGCTTAGGACAAGAACGAGGCAAGATGTACGCTACCATTAATTTGATAGATAGGTTTTGGTGATGACTGGAAAAGCAATTTAATTTGATAGATGTATAAGCTGTAAATTTGAGTGGGGTACATGTTTCGTAGAGATCTACATGTACATTGAAATTTCCCAAATCTAGATTCAGATGATCTAACAAACAAACAAGAGTTGTGGTTACATTTAATTATTTCACATTAGATAAGGCAAGCACGGAATTTCAAGGGAAAATTGGTTTTGTTAATAATTTTTCTCAAAATTGATTATTTTTTATATAGTTTTAGGAGGAGGTAATGCAAATTTAGGGGATCGCTTGTCAGTGGAGTCCAGGAGGAGGATATTGGCAAATTAATACCCTATGTGCTTGTTGATGATGGATGTGGGCCCGATCCATAGTCCAAATTTCCATTGTATTCTATGCAAATAGGGCGAGTAAATACAAACTGTATAGAGACGTCAAATATGTGCCTTGGTACTGATTTTTTTTGCAGCCTCATTTTTGTAATTTGTTTTTATCAAATTTTGTTATTTTTTTTCTCGGTTTGGGAGGACGTAACTCAAATTTAGGGACTATGATCTTGAGCTTCTTCTTAGACACCACCAATATCATGCTCAGTGCCAATGATTTGAGCCTCTCCTTAGAATGGGTTAATAGAACGCTCGAGCAATCTATGCCTCAATCACTATTAATGAAATTCAAATAAAAAAATTTCCCACATCGACGAATTCATGACCTAACCAGTATAGATATGAGAGCCAGTATTATTTAGTACAGATATGAGAGCCAGTTAAATGGATCAAAATTACAATTCAAGGAGCTTCCAAGTTGCATGCCAAGTTTCTCAAATAAAGTCATTGGAGTCATAAGTGAAAAACACCCACAGGATTTGGTGAGAAATAGGCACCCACAGGGAGGTTGTTGGGTAAACTAGGGTTTATCCTTTAGTATAAAAGTGAGCTGGGGTTTATCGAGTAAGAAGTAGTAATGGGTATTTTTTCACCCTATTTTTTCACCCCTCTTCTTTAAGGATGAGCAAATTGACCTGTTGTTGTCATCTGCATAGATGAGAAAAATGATTGAGGGTCCATGATCAGTGCATTCGACCTTGTCCCTAAATGTCATTGTTTTCCCATAGTAAGAAGGCCCAATGATCTATAGGCCAAGTGAGCATCCAATACTATTATTAGTAGCAACACAAGTTCAAGCCTAGGTAGTTAAAACTTATAAAAATTGATGCATAATGGAAGCCTTTGGGGTTTGGATTTAAGTTAGTTTTTGCTAGCGTCAAGCCTGTAGTGTTCACAATCCATTCATTTGTGTGGGAGTTGGGAATCAACGCATGGTAAATTGGTAATGAATCTTAGTTGTCAAATTCCTTGGGCCCTGAATTCGGTGATTAAAGCTATTGCATCTTAGAATTTATAGTTTCCAACAAATCCAAAGTCTCTGGCGTGATCTCATGTAGTTTGCAGGTCATTTCTGGGTAACAAGTTGAGTGTGACAACTTTGGAAGGTTTTGAAACAGGTTCCAAATGGATTTTCATAGAATTAATACACTCATAGTAAATATCTATGTGCGGAATAATTTTTCTTTTCCTATTTGAAAATTTTTGGGATAGATGTATAGTCCAAAATTTCACTTTGTTTAAATTAAAAAAATAATATTTTTGGTGTTATAATGGTTATAAATTTCGTATTGTTAAAATTACAAAATAACATTTTTGGCATTATTTTTTTTAGATATAAAAATTCTGTATTTATTAGCTTTGTGTCATAAATTTTATTAAAAATGCAATATTTTCTTAACATTTTTTTATTATTATTTAGTTTTATAAAATATGCTATAAATTTATTATTATCATTTAAAATGTGTTTTTTTTTTTAAACCTTCATCATAAAAGACAACATAAATATTGAGTTGTTTAAAGAGGAGACGTTTTGATCTTTGTTTTGGGCTGGTTTTTATCATGAATCTCTGTATTTGCCATGAATCTTCATTGAATTTTTCAAAACCTTCAAAAATATGCTATAAATTTATTATTATCATTTAAAATGTGTTTTTTTTTTTTAAACCTTCATCATAAAAGACAACATAAATATTGAGTTGTTTAAAGAGGAGATGTTTTGATCTTTGTTTTGGGCTGGTTGTTATCATGAATCTCTGTATTTGCCATGAATCTTCATTGAATTTTTCAAAACCTTCAAAAATACTGCTAGATCTTATAGAATGTGGGTGTTGGGTTTTCTATCCCCTAATTTTATTTCTGATGTCCCAACAAACAACATAAATTATAGATTTTGTAAACTAAATTCACCAACTTCCCCCAGAAAATCAACCTGAAAGTAGAAAAATCTCCAACTTAGACAGCTCCCATAAATATATAACCTTCAAACTGAAATTAAGACCAACCCTTTAAATTTGATCCCTCGGAAGCTATCTATCTATGGATTTGGGATGGGCGGGAAGATTCGTGTCGATGAAGGAGAAGAGATTCAGATTCACGGGTTCTTGAAGAAAAGAGAAGATATTTAGATTCACGGGTTCTTCAACTCAGAGTTTTCCTGCCAGCATTTGAACAACTTTTCCCATTGAAGGCCTCAGATAAGCTTCACTCTGAATACTACAAAACGCCGTCTTGGTCAACCTCTCCACCTCATCCCACTGGGTCTTTGGATCATCAACGATTCGGCCATCTTCAACTTCCCATCCAGCACCAGCTTGTAAGCCCACATGGGAAAACACCAGCTCATGCTCTCCTCCTCATCCATTCAGGCACCCTTTTTAAACGCGAAATTCTTCCGCCCACTTATTATTTCCAGAAGCACCATTCCAAAGCTATACACATCCGCTTTCGCCGTTATGGGATGATCGAATTCCATCCACTTGGGCGTAAACTACCCACGAGTACCTCTAACAGAAGACACCTTTAGAGCCGTCACTCTGTCAACCAGCTTGGACACTCCAAAATCAGAGACCTTGGGACTGAAATTGTCGTCGAGGAGTACGTTCTGTGGTTTAATGTCGTAATGGAAGATCCATTCCAGGCACTCCTTGTGCAGATAAGCTATTTCTCTGCCCGTCCCCAACGCTATCTGGTACCGCTTCTTCCAGTCTAGCTGGGTGATGGTGGAAGAGAATAGACGTCCCTTAGGAATCTCTGCATAGGCAGAAGAGTGTCTGTAGGATGATCAAAGCTTTGCCAAACAGCTGAGCCGCCGCTGGACACCAAGAGTGCCAAACATCCATTTTCTTGCAAGACGGCCTTCTTTACTCCTCTGTCACTAGTATTTGTGGCCCAAACAACAGTCCCGTTGGAAGTAGATAGAACCATGTTGCCCTTCTTGGTGAGAGCCAGAGAAGAGTTTATATCTACAAGACGGTCTCTGTTGGCAAGCCACACAACAGTGGAATTATCAGGAATGGTAGCGTACCAAATCACAAAGGTGTAAGCTCCTGGCGCGCATGTGGGTTTAAAGCCAACAGAGACGATACGGTTCTCACAGAGCAAAGAGATCGAATCACCCGGTTTGAGAATGGAATTGAGCTCCAGTACCGAGGAGACTTGAGCCACTTCTCCATTTAGTCGAGGCTGGATCCATATCAAAACATAGAGCATAACGATAAACGGCCATGTTGTTGACATTAAAGTCATATTTTTTCGATTCTACAAGACCAATCGTGTGTATTAGAACGAAAGTTGAAGAAACATAAGGGAAAGTGTATTTTGTTAGCCAAAATCAAGCCGAATAAACTTGAGTTTACAGCTTAGTTAATATTAAAATTTAACTTTTTACTTTTCACCTCGACATCTTTTTCTTTTTCACTTGTCGGGTGAAACTTGTCTATCTCCCGATTAGACAGGTCTATCAACTTTGGTCAGACTTTCTACCCAATTGATTTACTTCGACTTACTTGTCAATTCTAAGTTGGTTGACTTCTTTGACTTCTAAAGTGGGCTCACCTCTTCAACCACTTAAGTCAGCTAAGTCAGTTGAATTCTTTGACTTCTCAAGTTGGCTCACCTCTTCAACCACTCAAGTCGGCTGACTCAACCGACCTCTCAAGTCGACCTCTCAAATCGCTTCACTTTGGTCGAAATCTACAGAGTATGTTTCTTAGTCTAAGAGACTTAACAAATTACAAATGCTTTTCACCTATGAGTAAGATAGAGTAAAATAGACACATTAACAAATCCAAATAACTTATAAAAACATATGCCCAAATATGTAGGAAGACTTGAGTCGACCAATGTGCAGTAAAACTCTGGAACTTTCACACAGTGAGAATTTTATGGGTTGTTTGGTTTTTCACTTAACAGTAATTGTAAAAGACATTTACCCAAGTAAATCTGGAAATATGTGCGGCCAAATAATCATGCATTCAACCATAAACTATTTCATATATTTAACTATGTGGAAATAATAAAGTATTACAGATTTGTCGGTCTAAACTTGTCGGTCCAGACTTGTCCTTTTACAGAGCTTCAGATCTTCGACTGAATCACATACACAGAAGCTTGAGCTTCGACTTTTTTTTTTCACCCTGAGTTCCTCTGTCTCTCTATTGTGTCTCTTGTGTCTCTTGACTCTCTCTGTCTAACATAAATTACAATTTGCTTCTTCTATTTATAGGCAAGCTAAAGATTGCTTCTACATGGGTAGACTGACTCACCATTAAAGACTGTAATAACTATCTACCTAACAACTTAACTTCAGAAATAAATTCGACTGGTTTATATGGCTGAATCGTGGACTCTTCCCTCTTTTCAGACTAATCGACAAGATCTTGACTGGTACAAACTCTGACAGAGTCGGCCGAGAGTCAGGTACGGATCTGTGAGTAATTACTTTTTCCAACACTCCCCCTTAATTATGAGCAGATGGAGATTTTTAAAACAAAATTTACAAAATGTTTCAGAGCTTAGACATACTCTATTTATGACAGAGTTCAATGTGTAGAACCTGTCATTCCAAGATAACTACGCAGATATTGGAATGTGTCCTTTGCCAATGGTTTCGCAAGGATGTCTGCAAGTTGGTCTTCAGACCTGCAAAATTTCAAACAAATTTCCTTGTCATTCACCAACTCTCTTATAAAATGAAACCTTGTGTCGATGTGCTTGGTTCTCTCATGAAACACATGATTCTTTGATAATGCTATGGCTAAATTGTTGTCGCAGAAGATTGTTGCCGATTCTTGATGGTTCTGTGACAAGTCTTTTAACACTCTCCTCATCCAGACAGCTTGACATGCAGCACTTGTTGCTGCAACATACTCTGATTCAGCTGAAGACAAAGTTACAATGGGTTGTTTCTTTGAAGCCCACAAAACAACACCTATACCAAAATGAAATGTGTACCCAAATGTGTTTTTCCTATCATCTATGCTGCCTCCATTATCACTTTCAGTGTAACCAATGAGTTTAAAATTTTCTGAGGTTGAATACATAATACCAAGGTATTTTGTGCCACTTACATACCTCAGAATTCTTTTACCTGCTTGCCAATGTGAGTCTTTTGGTGACTCCATCAACCTTGAGATTAGACTTACTCCATACATAATGTCTGGTCTTGTTGCTGTCAAATACATAAGGTTTCCTACAAGCCTTTTGAACAGCGTAGGATCTACAGTGGATCCTTCATCATCCTTGCTCAATTTTTAACCTATTATTACTGGTGTTGGGGCTGTCTTGTAATTAGACATATTAAACCTTTTTAAAACTTCACTTGCATACTTAGACTGTGATATAAAAATACCACTTTCAGGCTGCTGAACTTCAATTCCTAGAAAAAACTTCATAAGCCCCAGATCAGTGATTTCAAATTCACTTTCCATGACTACTTTAAAATCTGTTATGCCATAATCACCAGTAAATATTAAATCATCTACATACAGGTAAACAATTAACATCTTGCCTTGCTCATCGACTTTGGTGTACAAAGTTGGTTCACTTTCACTTCTATGAAATCTATTTTCAGTGAGATAGGAATCAATCTGACTGTACCAAGCTCTAGGAGCTTGCTTCAAACCATATAATTCATTTTTTAGCCTATACACTTTATGCTCTTGACCTAGAACTTCATACCCTTATGGTTGTTCCACATATACTTCCTCTTCTAGATAGCCATTTAAGAATGCCGACTTGACATCCATTTGATGAACATGCCATTTGTTTTGTGCAGCAATGGCCAAAACTGTTCTTACTGTATCCATGCATGCAACAGGTGCAAACGTTTCATTGAAGTCGATGCTGGGTTGCTGTGTGAACCCTCTTGCTACCATTCTTGCTTTGTGCTTTTGCACATTCCCATCAGCATCTTGCTTCGTCTTGTAAATCCATTTGAAACTGATTACATCTTTATCTTTGGTACATCTACTAGCTCCCATGTTTGATTTTCTCAATGCATTCTATTTCTTCATCCATGGCTTGTACCCATACTTCTTCTTCAACAACTTCTTCAAATGTTAGTGGATCATATATAGGGGAAAATAATGCAAAGAGAGAGAATAAATTAGGTGTACCAGCGTCATATATCTCTTGTAGACTTCTTGTCTTCACCGGTTCTGTCGATATCGACTTTGACAAAATGCTTGATGGAGTCTGCTATCCTATTGGTGTACTTGTCGGTGTAGCTTGAGCTACTACTTGTGTCGATAGTCCTTGTGCTGAACCATGTCATGGTGTCACGGGAGTTGAGGGTGCTATGATCGGTTGACTTACATGTGGTATTTGAACCACTTCCTCTTCCATATCATCATTGTCGACGTTCGACACAATCTTGACATTTATGTCGACGGTTCAATCCCATGATTTGTTCTCGACAAATTGAACATCTCGACTGACTATCACTTTCCTTGTGACATGGTCATACAACTTGTATTATTTTGTGTCTTCTGAATAGCTGACAAAAATACATTTTTGTCCCTTCTTGTTTAGCTTCCTTCTTAGCTCATCTGGAACATGAGCATATGCAACACAACCAAAAAATAAATAAATGAGAAACACTATGATTCATACATGTCCATGCTTCTTGGGGAACTTTTTTCTTCACACTCTTTGTCGAACACCAATTCATAATGTAAATAGCAGTTACGATTGCTTCACCCCAATATTCAATTGGCAAATGCTTAGCTGCCAGCATGCTGCGTGCCATCTCCATAATGGTTTTGTTCTTTCTTTCAGCAATACTGTTCTGCCGAGGTGTATACTGTGCAGTGAATTGTTTTTGTATGCCATGGGTCTTGAAAAAATTTAGAAATTCATTTGAAACATATTCACCTCCTCCGTCGGTCCTTAATATCTTGATGCGGTGTCCACTCTGGTTCTCTACGAGTGCCTTGAATTGCTGAAAATAACTAAATGCATCAGATTTATGTTTCAAAAAATATACCCATGTTTTTCTTGAGTAGTCATCAATAAAAGTTAGAAAATATTTGCAGCCACCAATGGATGATGTTTGCATTGGACCACAAATGTCAGAGTGCACAATTTCAAGTGGTGTGTGTGGTCTATATGACTTTCCAACTGGAAAAGTCTCTCTGTGTTGCTTGCCAAAAATGCATCCTTCACAAACCCTCTTTGTTCTGTCGATCAATGGTAATCCCTTCACCATATTCTTTGTGTGCAGTAGCTTCAGCCCACCAAAATTCAGATGTCCAAATCTGAAATGCCACAACTAGGATTCATCTTGAACTTCTATCTGAAATGCAGCTTGCAAATTAGCACTGCAATTTTCTCTCTTGTCGAGGAGCTCAACTATTTCTTCACTTTCTTCCTTGAATGCAGCTCTTGAGTTTGTCTTCCCTTTTATGTCGGGAACTATCCTCAATGGAAACAAGCGGTTGCTTGTCATTGACACTTTTGCTATTAGCTGGTCGCTTGGATGCTTGTCTTTGATCACACAATGATCATCTTCCATATAGACTCTGTAGCCTTTTTGTATCAACTGTCCAATGCTTAACAAATTATGTTTTAGACCTTCGACATGATAGACATCAGGGATATACTCACTCTCCCCCTGTTTGGTTAGAATATCAATAGTGCCTTTTCCTAAAACAGTTACTTGGAAATTGTTTCCAAGTGTAACATCAGTTTTAACTGAATTGTCTAGACTGAAAAACAATTTAAATTACCAGTCATGTTGTTGTTGCATCCTGAATTTAAGTACCATATGTCATGTGGACTTTCTTGAACAGCATTGCATTCAAGTGGAGATGTTGATGCCATTAACATTGCACTTGTTGAAGTGTTGGTGTTGGTTGACTGATTTGGGCTTTTCCTTCCTTGGTCATATTGCTTCTTCATGCATTCATATGCATAATGACCAAACTTCTTACAGTAATGACATTGAATTTTTGATTTATCAAACCTCTGGCCACTTGGCTGACTTGGGTTCTGGTTATCTCCTCTGCCACTGACATTTGCAGGACTTCTACTTCATCCTCCTCTTGAAGAACTTCTTCCTCTGCCTCTGAAGTTATTTCTCCCCCTGCCTCTACCACGAATTATGGATGACTGTGCTGTGAATGCACCTTCCATTGATGTATGTGTTCTGTTGAGTCTATGTTCATGATTGATGAGTGAAGCTTGCAACTCATCAATGGTAAATGTCGTCATGTCTGTGTGTCCTCTAATGTCACAACCAAGTTTTCAAATCTTGGGGGAAGACTTCTGAGAATTTTTTCAACAACCCTTTGGTCTTCTATGGCTTCTCCATAAGATTTTAGTTGGCTTATCAACCCAAAAAATCTGGTGTAGAATGTGTCTACATTCTCTGAATCTTTCATGGACAGAGATTCAAAATCTCTTCTTAGAATTTGCAGCTTGGATGTCTTTACCTTATCTAAACCTTGATAGGAAGTCTCTAATGTGTCCCATGCTTTCTTAGCATTAGTTTTTGCTGCTATTCTTGGTAGTATGCTCTCATGCATAGCTTGATGTATGTAGAACAGAGCTTTTCCATCTTTCTTCCTCTATTCTCTCAAGACATCTTTCTCAGCTTGTGTGAGATTGTTATACGCTGTCATGTCTGTTGGTTCTGCATAACCTTGTTGGACTATCTCCTAGACATATTGACCTCTGAATAAAGCCTTCATTGTTAAAAACCAATATTCATAATTCTTACCTGTAAAAATTGGAGTTTGCAATGAACCAGAAGTAGAAGCCATTTTAATTTTTAATTAACTTTCCTTAGAAAATAAATTTCCACCTTTTAAGACAAGATTTCTTTCCTAAATCTTGGGCTGATATAAACCTTGCTCTGATATAAACCTTGCTCTGATACTAGTTAGCCAAAACCAAGCCGACTAAACTTGAGTTTACTGCTCAGTTAATATTAAAATTTAATTTTTTACTTTTCACGCCGGCCTCTTTTTCTTTTTCACTTGTCGAGTGAAACTTGTCTATCTCCCGACTAGACAAGTCTATCAACTTTGGTTGGACTTTCTATCCGACTAATTTACTTCGACTTACTTGTCAGTTCTAAGTCGGTTTACTTCTTTGAATTCTCAAGTCGGCTCACCTCTTCGACCACTCAAGTTGGTTGACTCAATCGACCTCTCAAGTCAGTTCACTTTGGTCGAAATCTACAGAGTATGTTTCTTAGTCTAAGAGACTTAAAAAATCACAAATGCTTTTCACCTTTGAGTAAGATAGAGAAAAATAGACACATTAACAAATCCAAATAACTTATAAAAACATATGCCAAATATGTAGGAATATTTGAGTCGACCAATGTGCCATAAAACCCTGGAACTTTCATACGGTGAGAATTTTATGGGTTCTTTGATCTTTCACTTAACAGTAATTGTAAAAGACATTTACCCTAGTAAATCTGGAAATATGTGCGGCCAAATAATCATGCATTCAACCATAAAATATTTCATATATTTAACTATGCGGAAATAACAAAGTATTACCAACTTTTCGGTCGAGACTTGTCGGTCTAGACTTGTCCTTTTACAGAGCTTCGGCTCTTTGACGGAATCACATACATAGAAACTTGAGCTTCGACTTCTCTTTTCTCACCCTGAGTTCCTCTCTCTCTCTATTGTGTATCTTGTGTCTCTTGACTCTCTCTATCTAACCTAAATTACAATTTGCTTCTTCTATTTATAGGAAACCCGAATATTGCTTCTACATGGGTCGACTGACTCACCATTAAAGACTGTAATAACTATCTACCTAACAACTTAACTTCAGAAATAAATTCGACTGGTTTACATTGCCTAATCATGGACTCTTCCCTCTTGTCAGACTAATCGACAAGATCTTGACTGGTACAGACTCTGACAGAGTCGGCTGAGAGTCAGGTACGGATCTGCGAGTAATTACTTTTTCCAACATACTTAAGAGCCGAGCAACACAGAATGCAATGGGGTAGAAACATATATGTAATATATAATTAGGTATTTGTTACCAAATAGGAATGTGTCTACTACAGCTACAATAGATTTTTCATAACTGTGGCCACCCATCTATTGTCAAGGAGGCTTAGCAGGTATTGAATATTAATCACATTCACCTTAGCAGGTATTGAAAATTAATGACCGGTACATGCAGGTAGTGAAAATCAATCACCCCAGATACTTGTGGGATTCGACATCGCACAGAAATCGCTCCATTCCCAGTATTCATCGATGGAATCTGGATGTTCAGAGCCCAATTAATTCAATCAGAGTTTGAAGATAGTAAACGTACAGTTTTGCATTGTTGACATTGCAGCTTCAAAATTCAGGTGAAACTACCTGGGAGAAAAAACTCTCTAAAATAGAAATAGACATGGTTTAAATGGCCGTGGTTTTATTTGTCTGGTTTCAAATTCGGCGAAGAAAATTCAAAGTTTCATTGGATCCGGTCCGACAAAGATTTGTGAAATTCTGGGTGGAGAGGGGCAAAGTGGCAATGTGAAACTTGCTTAGCCACGAACAAAACATGAACAAAATCTCTGCGCCTGCCATAATACAGTAATGGAATAGGATGCTACAGTATAGTGACAAATAACTTCTTAATAATATAAATACGATATTAAATTTTGCTCATTGAGGCAAGGTATTGCGACCTCAATTTCCACAATTAGATGGAAAGGCCGTAGCAACGGATTGACTAGTAGCAAAAATGATTAACAATCTGGGTCGTTTCAAGGATGGCAACGAGATGATTTACGATCTCACTCATTTCAAAGATGCTCTTATGATCTGATGAGCAGTTATCCCACATGACGAAATCAACCGTCGACCATAGATTGTCGTTTCCTTTCTTTCTTCTTTCATTCACCATTCTTTTCTGATTTACTGTCATCATCATGGTAGAACAAATCTTCCATAGTGATGAGAAATCATGGAATGAAAGAGGAATTAGCTCAGCAGTGATTGTCATACCCATGGAAAAAAAAGTTGGTTGATCAATAAGAGGTTGATCAATAAGTTGGTTGAAATGTAAATTTTTTTTAATATTTTATGATTGGGTGTGGACTAAGAAGAAACCTTTCTTTAGAACAAATGTGTTGTCAAAGGTTGTATGAAAATGAAACAAATGTGCTTCTAGATGTCATAAAATGATAAGTTTCTGGATGTCATAAAAATGATAAATATATTTTTTAAGATGGAATATTGGGGACATTCAATAAGACCTCTTCATAGCTATCACTAGATTTGACTCAAGACTTTGTGTAAGATAAATAATTTTCAACCACTTGAACTAACACAACAAGCTTCAAATTTTTATTTTTTTTCATAAAGAAAGATAGCTTTATATTTATTGTGTCAAAAACAATAAATACATTCAGTAGTTACATGATAAAAACACTACAACTAGTCTTCCACAGAACATAGAACTGACATATCTCACAAATAATAATGACAGTTTTCAAAAAAGCCAATTCACTCCAAAAATCTATAAGAGTTCTTCAAAGCCATAGAACTCTATAAGAGTTCTTAAATTTAAAAATATATACCTCAAACATATCTTATTTTACATAACTTTAAAATATAAATAAAAGATGTAACACCCTGGTTTTGACCCCGTCACATTAATGTATAATGTATATGATGTAAATATTATATCGAATCATGACAAAGATCTCAAGGCCAAGGCCCCGTCATTGATTAATGTTTGGTATATAGGCGATCATGGTTGATGCCTATGGTTTCTATGCTAAATCAAGCACGTTTGTAAACATCAGGTAAATATGCAAATTAATGAAAAACCCATAGCCAACTATGTCAATACAACGAATAACGAGATGGGGACATGATTTTCCTAAGGATAAGAGGGTGGGAATGTTAACCTTGAGCCAGTTTGGGGAAAATCCAAGTGGCATGGGGAGAACCCATTAGAACTGTCAACTACCCTCTTTCTTGTCTTTCTCCCCACCCATTTATTCTGCCAAAAGGTGGTTGAGGTAGTTATTTCTTGGAAGGGGAAGAGTATGGGAAATTCGAATTGGGCAGAGCACCTAGTCCCAGAATGTTGTTTTTGCTTGCATGGACAATAAAACACCAGAACCATATGCCATTTTGAATCATGCGTTAAAGTTTGGATTTACTCTCACGTTTTGAGAGCTGCGGGACGTGCTAGTTCAGGATCCATATCCCCTCTCCATTCACGAGGAGCTCTTCAGCAGCTAAGCCCTTCCTGTGTGTATCCATCACATCCTGTGAGTGTTTTCCCTTATCAGGACTACGATTGCTCTGTTGCAGTGTTATCCTAAACTATAGAGTGAATGAGACCTATTACTCGTGTTCCAGAGTAAGCTTGTGTTGTAGAGTCTCCATGTGGTTGTCGTATTGTGCACCCTGGTTTGGGTCTGAGCTATGTACAAGACTTAGGAATGGGAGAGACGTAGAATGTGCTTGATAAACCTAGTGTGAAACCTCATGATAAGATAAGAGTGGTTGGTAAGCCTACTATGCACATCTTGAAGAGCACTGGAAGGGAAGGTGTAGCCTGAGGGACTGTGGAGCAGAGAAGGGGACACTTCCTTGTGTTGGGTGTGCAGGAAGTGGGGAATCCAAGTCATATAGGTCTTGTGAAGGTGTTCTTAGCTCTATAGATGAGCTCACTATCTTAGCAGTTCTTCTTTCCCATTGCCTTGGAAACCTGATAAACCCAACTTGGAAGATGGCTTGACTGTTTACAGTCTCATAAACCCATCTGTTGGCTTGGTTGTGTCTTGTTGTGGTTGACCTAGTGAGTAACCTTTGGTTGGACAGTCTGATAAACCCAACTGCGAATGCTGGCTTGGCTAGTTAGCATGATAAACCCAGCAATAAGATGGCTTGAATGGGAACAATCTGATAAACCCATCTGTTGGCTTGACTGATCCTTAAGGTGAAGGTTGGATTGAATGTGAACAATATGTGAAACCCAACTGTGAGATGGCTTGGCTGAGTGGCCTGCAAAAACCCATTTGTGGGAATGTTTTCCCTTCCAGCATGATAAACCCAACTATGTTGGATTGGCTGAGTGTTATTGCACCTTGGCTATGTATGAGTCTTCTAGTGTTCCCTTAGTCTTAAGGAAATCACGCCCAGCTCGGGAGTGGTAGTGTTGCTGAGAAACTAAGGAGCACACTGGCCTATGGTTGGGAGGAACGTTGTAGTGACATAGCTGGTTGCGGGACAAATTTTGTTCAAGATAAGTGTTATTGTTTATGTTACTCTCTATAATTGTATTTCTTGTTTTGCAAATTGCTTGATGGAATGTGATGAACATGTTGCTATGTTGAATTGATGCAATGTTGGCTTCGAATAACTGCAATTATAGGAATCTATGTATGTTTTCCCATCAATTCATTTCAAAATAAGTTGCAGGGTAGATTGTCTAGATCGATAATGGCTTGAACTATTAGATCGATCCAAGAATTCAGTGGAAAATCTGAGTTTCCTGTTAGAAATATTTCTTTGCGCAAAATTGCAGGGTTACGGGATGCGGGATGCGGAATGTCGTTTCGCAGATTTTGGTTTCCGCAGATTTCCCTTCCGCAACTTCCTCTCCACAACTTGCGGGATGCGGGATCGCGGTGTCAAGATTTCCATAATTCCCAATCTCACCATTCAAACCTATGTGCTGTCGATCTTCGCGGGATGATTCTTCGTCACTGATCTGTTTTCGACGCGGGATGTAGGATGCGGGCTGCAGTAAGTGAGATTGCAAGTTTTGTAACTTTTCGACCCTGCAACTTGGGCTTTCCACACCGTTGATTTTGTGGGTGGATTCTGAACCATTGATTTGGTTCCAGCCTATAGGAGCGTTTGGGATCGTTGATTTTCGTTGTGTTCTCTCTCTGCCGTCCGATCTCCTCTGAGATATTTCCTTGCAGATCATCGAACTAGTTAATGGAAGACGGGAGGGAGCATGACAGTGTTGGAAATGTCAAGATGTGGACACAACCATTCCCAGTGTTTCGATGAGCAGTTAAGGCTCTCGATGAAATTTTAATTTCACATGACAATGGGGTATGGGTATGTGACATTGTGGTATCAGAGTTGCGGGTTGCAGCGTTTGGCCTGGATGGGGCCGAAGAAAAGTCAAGAGTACCCTTTGATACCAACTTGTAGTACACTGCAGCGTGGTATCCGAGCTACGGGTTGCAACATTGGGCCTAGATGGGCAGGGAATCAGTTAACCAGAGTTTTCGGTTATAGCATTGGGCCTAGATAGGCCAGGTGATAGTAAGTATATGGTTTTGATTTTGAATTACTATGTTTATAACAAATGGTGTTGATAACACATTTTGTAATCATAGTATATTTTGGAAAAGTAAGTTGTGGTTCAGCCATGAGGACCCATGACGGATATGATTCTCAAGACTCCTACGAGCGTGCATGAGATGCCATGGGGGAAAATGTCCGAGTTGGAAACGATGACATAGAGTCTAAGGGAAGGAGATTCCAAGAGATGCTGCCAGATATTTTCGCCACCATAAGAAGCTTGATTAAAGCTCAAGAAGGGCAGCATCAGTTGAATGCTACTATGTTGCAGAGTTTAATAGAATTGCAAAGAAAGATAGACTCTAGATAGGGTATAGTAAAATCCAAAGGTAGTAAGAGCAGTACTAGAAGGAGAAGAAGGACTTCCAACAAATCATCTGACTCAGAAGAATCAACTGGGGATTCAAGCTCTTCTTCTCGCAAAGGAAGGAGAAAGAGACACCATAGGGATCGCTCTCAGGATGAATTTAAGAAGGATAAACCTCCTATGTTTGATGGCGAGGTAAAGACTAGACAAGAAGCTGAAGCTTGGATTCTTGGGATAAAGAAGTACTTCCAAGTTTAGGATTATTCAGGGAACATGAAGGCAAGGGTTTCCATATTTAGTTTGAATGGAAGGGAATCCATTTGGTGGGAGCACTTCAAGCAAGTAAGGAGGATTAGTGAAAGAAGACTTAAGTGGAAACGGTTCCAGAAGTATTTCAAGTAGAAATACCTCTCTGACAGGTACTATGATGACAAGATCAAATAATTCCATGAGTTGATATTGGGATACCAGACCATGGAAGAGTATGCAAATAAGTTCCTAGAACTGTCGAGGTATGTCAGGTACATCAAAGATGAAAAAGTGAAGATCCAACATTTTTTTAGTAGATTTCCTCAGTCTTACAAAGACAGAATCGAGTTTTATGAACCTAGAACTCTTGAAGAAGCAATAAGGAAGGCTAAATATTGCTATGAGCAAAGAAAAGGAAAACCTGATTACCATAAGACATGGAAAGACAAGAAGAATGAGAAGTATGACCTTAGGAAGAGAGGTTTCAAACCTTCTAGCTTCAGGAATCAACAATGGCATCCATCCCAAGTTGAAAAGCCGCCAGCCAGAGTGATGGGAGAAAAAACAAGAGACCTGCAGCAGGTCAGAGAACCACTCCAATGTTGGATATCTGGAGGACCCCACATGCGTAGGAATTTTCCACTCGAGAATGAGAGTGCCAGCCCAGCTGACAACATTCAAGAGGTAGAAATAGTGGGTCAAGTAGCAAGGGTCGTCCCTAGGATCTATGCAGCACTGAAGGATCGCCAGGAAGATCACTAGTCAACTGTGGTTCAAGTTGCAGGTAAGATTGTTGAGAAATATGTTTCTATATTGATTGAACTTGGTTCTACTCACAGTTACATTAATCCTAGAGCAGTGGATATTTATGCCTTTAAGAAAGTAAAGCATAACAAACCTTGGTTAGTTCAGCTAGCCACTAGAACTAAGAGAAAGGTTAGCGAAGTGGTGGAGAAATGTCCATTGGTTATGAATGGATTGGTCCCTTGTGTATATCTGAATATTCTACCCCTTGGTTCCTATGATGTTCTCATTGGAATGAATTGGTTAGAAGCTCACAGAGTAAAGTTTGACTGTTATAGTAAGACTTTTGAGTGCTTGGATGAAGAAGGCAACACAAGGATTGTGAAAGGCATTCCGAAGGTGATTTCTGTGAGGCAGATTTCAGCGATATAGTTGAAGAAGTTACATAGGAAAGGTTGCCACTTGTATACAGCTCATATTTTGGAGGCACTAGAGAATGAAACTCCTAGGTGGGAGGACTTTCATGTGTTGAAGGAATTCAGGGATGTGCTTCCTGATAAGATTCCAGGGCTTCCTCCAAAGAGGGACATTGATTTAACAATTGAACTTGTGCCAGGAGCAGCACCAGTGTCCAAGACACCCTACATAATGAGTACACCAGAAATGTTAGAGCTGAAGCTGCAACTGTAAGAGTTGTTGGAGAAGAGGTACATCAGATCCAACATGTCCCCTTGGGAAGCACCGGTCTTGTTTGTAAAGAAGAAAGATGGTACACTGATATTGTGTATTGATTACAGATAGCTGAACAAAGTCACAGTAAAGAACACATATCATTTTCCTAGGATTGATGACCTCTTTGATCAAATGAGAGGAGCAAGGGCATTTTCCAAGATTGACTTGAGGCCGGGTTACCATTAGGTGAGAATCAAGGATGAAGAAATTCATAAGACGACCTTCGAAACAAGGTATGGACATTATGAGTTTGTAGTGGTACCATTTGGTATCACAAATGCACCAGCTACATTTATGTGCCTTATGAATAGTGTCTTCAGCAGGTATTTGGACAAGTTTGTTCTTGTTTTCCTTGATGAAATTCTTGTTTATTCTAAGGAAGAACATGAAGAGCATTTGAAATTGACATTGCAATTGCTCAGGGAGCATCAGTTGTATGCAAAGCTGAGCAAGTGTGACTTCTATAGAGATAGAATTCAATATTTGGGTCACATTATCTCAGAAGAGGGTATATCTGTGGACCCTGAGAAGATTGAAGCCATTATGAATTGGCCTACTCTAAGAAATATGACATATGTAAGATCTTTTATGGGATTTGCAGGATACTACAGGAGATTCATTGAAGGATTCTCCAAGGTTGCACATGGCATTACTTCCTTGCAAAAGAAGGGCATACAGTTTGAATAGACAATGAGGTGTGAAGAAATATTCCAGAAGTTGAAGAATATTCTCACCAGTGCACCGGTTTTGAAAGTTTCATACCCAGCGAAAGATTTTGTGGTGTGTGCTGATGCATGTGGACAAGGGCTTGGAGGAGTCCTTATGCAAGACAACCACATGATAGGTTATGAGCCCAGAAAGTTAAAGGAACATGAGAAGAACTATGCTACTCATGATCTGGAACTTGTAGCCATAGTACATGCTCTTAAGATGTGGAGGCATTACTTGATGGGTAGAATATTTGAGCTAAGGACATACCATTGCGATCTGAAGTATTTGTTTGATCAGCCTACTTTGAATGCTAGGAAAGCCAGATGGATGGAGTTTTTATGTGAGTTTGATTTTTAAATCGGGCACATAAAAGGGAAAGAGAATAAGGTAGATGATGCACTCAATAGGAAGGTGCAAGAAATGCATGTGGCATCTCTTAGTATTTTCCAATCAGATTTGAGGTAGCAGATTGTTAATCATTCTGCTAGAGATGAAATGTATGTGCAAGTAAAAGACAAATTGTAGCAGCAAAGTCTTGAGAAGAGATACGAGGGATATAAATTGGAAGAAGATGGACTTCTTACTTACAATAACCGAATTTACATTCCAAATGTAGCATATTTGAGGAGAGTTGTTATGGATGAGATCCATCAAGCTCCATATTCTGGTCACCTAGGATATCAAAAGACAATTGCTACAGCCAGAAAACAATACTTTTGCCCAGGAATGAAAAAGGACTTGGATGAATACATTTCCAGGTGCATGAAATGTCAGTAGGTAAAGGTTGAGTATTAACACCCTACAGGTTTGTTGCAGCCTTCGCCAATTCCAGAGTGGAAATGGGAAGTCATTTCCATGGATTTTATTACAAGATTTCCAATGACTTGGAGACAACATGATTCCATCATGGTTGTGATGGACAAGTTGATGAAGGAAACACATTTCATACCAGTTAAGTCTATGCATAAGATTGATGACATTGCAAAGATATTCATGAAGGATATTTTCAAACTTCATAGATTCCCAAAGGCCATAGTCTCTAACAGAGATGTCAAGTTCACTTCCAATGTTAGGAAAGGGTTGTTTGTAGATTTGGGTACAAATCTCAACTTCATCACTGCTTACCATCCTCAGACTGATGGGAAGACTGAGAGAGTTAACCAAGTGTTAGGATACATGCTTTGCATGTATGTGATGGACAAACCAACCAAGTGGGAAGATTATTTACACTTGGTAGAGTTTTCCTATAATAATGGACAGCAAGCATCCTTAGGGATGATTCCTTATGAAGTTTTGTATGGCAGGAGGTGTAGAACACCAGTGACTTGGGATAATCCAATGAACAAGGTTGTGCTTGGCCCAAAATTGCTCAAGGAGATGGAGTAAGAGGTTTTAAAGATCAGGAATAATATGAAAGCAATGCAGGATAGACAGAAAAGCTATGCTGATAAGCATAGGGTGAACAAAGAGTTCAGTGTTGGGGATCATGTTTACCTCAGAGTGAGGGCAAAAAAGAGTTCCTTGAGGTTTGGGAGTTGTGCCAAGCTATCACCAAGATATTGTGGGTCGTTCGAAGTGCTTGAAAGAATAGGGCCAGTTGCATATAGACTTGCATTGCCTGCTAGCACTAGAGCTCATAATGTTTTTCATGTTTCCTTTCTTAAGAAATATATACATGAACCTAATCATGTGATAAATTGGGACGTGATTTAGGTGGAACCCGAGGTAGAGTTTTGAATCAAACCAATGCGCATCCTCGATAGAAAGGTCACCATGCTCCGGAACCGAGCCATAGGATAGGTAAAGGTGCAGTGGGAGCACTACGATCCTGAAGAGGCTATGTGGGAGCTAGAGGATGCCATGCGATTGGCACATCCATTTTTGTTCAAATCTGTGGAGCACTGAGGCGACGCCAGTGTATCATTTTGTTCAATCTTGTAATCACTGAGTACCGTGCTATTGAAGGGGGAGGGGAATGTAACACCTCGGTTTTGACCCCGTCTCATTAATGTATATGATGTAAATATTATATCGAATCATGACAAGGAGCTCAAGGCCAAGTCCTTGTCATTGATTAATGTTTGGTATATATGCGATCACGGTTGATGCTTATGGTTTCTATGCTAAGTAAAGAACGTTTGTAAATATCATGTAAATATGCAAATTAATGAAAAACCCACAACCAACTATGTCAATGCAACTAATAATGAGATGGGGACATGATTTTCCTAAGGATAAGGGGGTGGGAATGTTAACCTTGAGCTAGTTTGGGGAAAATCCATGTGTCATGGGAGAACCCATCAGAACTGTCAACTACCTATTTCTTGTCTTTCTCCCCAACCATTTATTCTTCCAGAAGGTGGTTGAGGTAGTTATTTCTTGGAAGGGGAAGATTATGGAAAATTCGAATTGGGCAGATCACATAGTACCGGAATGATGTGTTTTTCTTGCATGGAAAAGAAAACACCAAAACTGTATGCTAGTTTGACTCACACGTTCACATTTGGATTTACTCTCACATTTTGAGCATTGCAAGATGTGCTAGTTTAGGATCCATCTCCACTCTCCATTCACGAGAAGCTCTTCAGCAGCTGATCCCTTCCTATGTGTATCCATCATGTCTTGCGAGTGTTTTCCCTTGGCAGGATTGTGATTGATGTGTTGCAGCGTTATCCTAAACTATAGAGTGAATGAGACCTATTACTTGTGTCATGGGGAGAACCCATCAGCACTGTCAACTACCTATTTCTTGTCTTTCTCCCCAACCATTTATTCTTCTAGAAGGTGGTTGAGGTATTGATTGCTTGGAAGGGGAAGATTATTGGCAATTCGAATTGGGCAGAGCACCCAGTCTCGAAATGATGTGTTTTTCTTACATGGAAAAGAAAACACCAAAACCGTATGCTAGTTTGACTCACACGTTCACGTTTGGATTTACTCTCACATTTTGAGCACTGCAGGACATGCTGGTTCAGGATCCGTCTCCACTCTCCATTCACGAGAAGCTCTTCAGCAGCTGAGCCCTTCCTGTGTGTATCCATCATGTCTTGCGATTGTTTTCCCTTGGCGGGATTGTGACTGATGTGTTGTAGCATTATCCTAAACTACAAAGTGAATGAGACCTGTTACTTGTGTTCTAGAGTAAGCCTGTGCTGTAGAGTCTCCCTGTGGTTGTTGTATTGTGCACCCTGGTTCGGGTATAAGCTATGTACAAGACTTAGGAATGGGAGAGACATAGAATGTGCTTGATAAACCTAGTGTGAAACCTCACGATAAGATAAGAGTGGTTGGTGAACCCGCTATGCACATCTTGAAGAGGACTGGAAGGAAAGGTGTATCCTGAGGGACTCTGGAGCAGAGAAGGGGACACTTCCTTGTGTTGGGTGTGTAGGCAGTGGGGAATCCAGGCCAGATAGTCTTGTGAAGGTGTTATTAGGTCTGTAGATGAGCTCACTAGCTTAGTAGTTCTTCCTGCCCATTGCCTTGGAATCCTGATAAACCCAACAGGGAAGATGGATTGACTATGTACAGTCTGATAAACCCATCTGTTGGCTTGCCTGTGTCTTGTTGTGGTTGACTTGGTGAGTAACCTTGGTTGGATAGTCTGATAAACCCAACTGCGAATGCTGGCTTGGCTAGTTAGCCTGATAAACCTAGCAAGAAAATGGCTTGACTGGGAACATTCTTTTAAACCCATTTGTTGGATTGACTGATCCTTAAGGTGAAGGTTGGATTGATTGTGAACAGTCTATGAAACCCAACTGTGAGATGGCTTGGTTGAGTGGCCTACAAAACCCCTCTGTGGGAATGTTTTCCCTTCCAACCTGATAAACCCAACTGTGTTGTCTTGGCTAAGTGTTATTGCACCTTGGCTATGTACGAGTATGCTAGTGTTCCCTTATTTCTTGAGGAAATCATGCCCAGCTCGGGGGTGGAAATGTTGCTAAGAGACTAAGGAGAACACTGGCCTATGGTTTGGAAGGAATGTTGTAGCGACATAGCTGGTTGTGGGATAAGTTCTATTCAAGATAAGTTTTCTTATCTATGTTACTCTCTGCAATTGTATTTCTTGTTTTGCAAATTGCTTGATGGAATGTGATGAACATGTTTCTATGTTGAATTGATGCATTGTTCCTTCAAATAACTAAAATTATAGGCATCTACGTATGTTCTCCCATCAATTCATTTCAAACTAAGTTGCAGGGTATATTGGCCAGATCGATAATGGCCTGAATGATTAGTCGATCCAAGAATTCAGTGGAAAAGATGAGTTTCCTATTAGAAAGATTTCTTTATGCAAAATTGCAGCGTTGCGGGATGCGTAATGTCATTTCGTAGATTTTGGTTTCCGCATATTTCCCTTCCGCAACATCCTCTCTACAACTTGCGGGATGCGGGATCACGGTGTCAAGATTTCCATAATTCCCAATCCCTCCATTCAAACCTCCACGTCATCAATCTTCACGGGATGATTCTTCGCTGTTGATCTGTTTCTGACGTAGGATGTAGGCTGTAGGAAGTGAGATAGCAAGTTTTGTAACTTTTCGACCCCGCAACTCGGGCTTTTTGCACCTTTGATTTTGCGGTTGGATTTTGAACCGTTGATTTGGTTCCAGCTTGCGAGAGCATTTGGTATCGTTGATTTCCATTGCGTTTTCTCTCCGCCGTCCGATCTCCTTTGAGATCTTTCCTTGCAGATCGTCAAACTGGTTAATGGAAGACGGGAGGGAGCGTGATAGTGTTGGAAATGTCGATATGTGGACACGACCATGCCTTATGTTTCGATAAGCAGTAAAGGCTCTGAATGAAATTTTAATTCTGCATGATAATGGGGTATGGGTACGTGACAAAATATCATTCATAACACCTAACTTGCGACTTATAAACATTCACCTAACCAAACCATTAATTAAAAAAAAAATGAAATCAAAAGTTAAATAATTTGTTTTACATAACCAACCAAAATATTTTTCACCTTCACATGGTTAAGGTATCGTAAAGATTGCCATGTATCGTAATTTATTTATCATATGTATCATAAATATTTTTCACCTTACCATGGGAACATGACTGAACCCAGACCTGAAGTCAATAATCTAGCTTTGAAGGAAAAGCTCTTCCAAGAAATAGCTTCTCTAATAATTTATTTTTCAGTTTCCATTTACATGACTGTAGTTACATATGTAACTTAAATTGTCCATTTGTTACCATTGTTTATTTCATTTCTTTGGTCTCCATATTTACATGAGTGGAGTTACGTATGTAACTTAAATGGTTTATTTCATTATATATCGAGTAATCAATGGGGTTTTCACTATAAATGTGATCTGCCATATAATACCTCTGTTTGTGGTAAAAGGTTTTTAATCAATAGGTGCTACAATACGCATAGCGCCCTTCGTCTGCAGACTAAATAGAATTAATTTTTCTGCTAACAATCCAGAAATGGAAATTAGAAGTCAGAAATCAATTTGGAATCTGTGTTCTTTTCTGGTAGTTTAGCTTCAATTAGTTCAATTCCTAATAGTAATTCCATGCAGGGGTCAGGAATCACCAAGTTGTAGTCCCTAGGAAGAAAGCAGGCTCTCTCCCAAAGCAAATTCCATGGGGCCAGGGATCGTATTTGGTATCCTAGCCTCGTGAAACATTCATTGTAGGTTTCTATCCAGTTGGCTTCAACTCTTACGTATTGGTATTATTGTATGCTCAGTACAATACGACTGTAGTATGGATGGCTAATAGAGATAATCCCGTCAATGGATGGGAATCTTCTCTCAGGATAAGGAAAGAGGGCAATCTCAACATCGATAAAACCCTTGTCTAGGAAATCTGAGAAAAATGTCGGCTAAGTAAACAAGCATTTCAACCATAAACTATTTGATATATATAACTTGTACAGAAATAACAAAAAGGTAATGCAAACTTGTCCGCTCTTCGACAGATTCTTTTACAGAGCTTAGGCTCTTAGACAAAGCTTGAGCTTCAACTCTATTATTTCTTCACTCTCTACTCAAAATTCTCTCTCTGAGATCTCTTGTGAGTTCTATTTTAATTTACAATCTTCTTCTTCTATTTATAGGAAAACTGAAAATGCTTCTCCCTAAATCTAGTTTGACTGGTTTACATTTAATTCAACTGGTTTACATTGCAGAGTCATGAACTCTTCACTCTTGTTAGGCCGACTAACAGAGATAGGAATGATACGGACTCTGGCAGAGTCGTCTGAGATGTGGTATGACTTTTGCAAGTAATTACTTTTTCTAGCAACCCCCCTTAATTATGAGCAGATGAGGATCTTAAAACAAATTACTTTTTCCAAGACTCCCCCTTAATTATGAGCAGACGGGGATCTTAAAACAAAATTTTACAAAATGTTTCAGAGCTTAAACATGCTCTATGCATGACAAAATTCACTCTACAGAACTTGTGATTCCAAGATAACTACATAGACACTGAAATGTATCCTTTGCCAAAGGCTTTGTAAAGATATCTGCAAGTTGATCTCCAGACCTACAAAATTCTAAACAAATTTCTTTGTTGTTCACCAACTCTCTTATGAAATGAAACCTTATGTCGATGTGCTTGGTTCTCTTATGGAACATATGATTCTTTGATAATGCTATGGATGAATTGTTGTCACAGAAAATGGTTGTTGGTTCTTGCTAGTTCTCTGACAGATCTTTCAAAATTCTCCGAATCCAAACAACTTTACATGCAGCACTTGTAGCTGCAACATACTATGATTTTGATGAAGACAGAGTTAGTGTGGGTTGTTTCTTTGAATCCCATGAAACAACACCTGTACCAAAAAAAAATGTGTACCCAGATGTGCTCTTCCTGTCATATATGTTGCCTCCATTGTCATTGTCAATGTATCCAATGAGTTTAAAATTTTATGAGGTTGAAAACATAATGCCAAGGTCTTTTGTGCCACTTGCATACCTTAGAATTCTTTTAGCTGCTTGCCAATGAGAGTCTTTTGGTGACTCCATGAATATTGAGATCATACTTACTCCATACATGATGTCTGGTCTTGTCGCTGTTAAATACATAAGGATTCCAACTAGCCTTTTAAACAACGTAGGATCTATAGTTGATCCTTTATCATCCTAAAACCTGTTATTACTGTTGTTGGGGCTGTCTTGCAATTAGACATATTAAATCTTCTTAAAACTTCACTTGCATATTTAGACTACGATATAAATATACCACCTTTAGACTGTTGAAATTCAATGCTCAGAAAAAACTTCATAAACCCCAGATCAGTCATTTCAAATTCACTTTCCATGACTGCTTTAAATTATTATATGCCAAAATCGCCAGTAAATATTAAATCATCTACATATGGAAATACAATTAACATCTTACCTTGCTTACTAACTTTGATGTACAAAGTCGGTTCACTTTCACTTCTGTGAAATCCATTTTAAGTGAGATAGGAATCAATCAGACTGTACCAAGCTCTAGGAGCTTGCTTCAAACCATAGAGTGCCTTTTTCAGCCTGTACACTTTATGCTCTTGACATGGAACTTCATAGCATTGTGTCTATTCCACATATACTTCCTCTTCTAGATAGTCATTCAAAAATGTCGACTTAACATCCATTTGATAAACAGGCCATCTGCTTTGTGCAACAATGGCCAAGACTGTTTTGATTGTATCCATGTGTTCAATAGATGCAAACGTTTCATTGAAGTCTATGTTGGGTTGCTGTGTGAACCCTCTTTCCACCATTCTTTCTTTGTGCTTCTTCACATTCCCATCAACATCTTGCTTGGTCTTGTAAACCCATTTGAGCCTGATTACATATTTATATTTGGTACATCTACTAGCTCCCATGTTTGATTCTTCTCAATACATTCTATTTCTTCATCCATGGCTTGTGCCCATACTTCTTCTTTGATAGCTTCCTCAAATGTTACTGGATCATATAGGAGAAATAATACAAAGAGAGAGAATGAATTTGGTGTACCAGCTTCATATATTTCATGTAGACTTATTTCCTTCACTAGTTCTGTCAATGTCGAGCTCGATGAAATGCTTAATGGAGTTTGTTGTCCTCTTGGTGTACTTGTCGGCATAGTTTGAGCTGCAACTTGTGTCAGCATTCCTTGTGCTGAACCATGTGACGGTGGCATGGGAGTCGATGATGCTGCAATTGTTTGACTTACATGCGTTGTTTGAACCACTTCCTCCGTTATGTCATCATTCTCGACATTCGACACAATCTTGACATTTATGTCAATAGTTCCATCCCATGATTTATTCTTGACAAATTGAACATCTCGACTGATAATCACTTTCCTTGCAATAGGATCATACAACTTTTATGCTTTTGTGTCTTTAGAATAGCCAACAAAAATACATTTATGTCCCTTGTTGTCTAGCTTCTTTCTCAACTCATCTGGAACATGAGCATATGAAACATAATCAAAATTTTTTAAATGAGTAACAATGTGATTCATACTTGTCTGTGCTTCTTGAGGAACTTTGTTCTTCACACTCTTTGTCGGACACCGGTTCATAATATATACATCAGTTGCAACTGCTTCAGCCCAATATTCATTTGACAAATGCTTAGATGCCATCATGATGCACGTAATCTCCATAATGGTTATGTTCTTTCTTTTGGCAACATTGTTGTGCTGAGGTGTATACCGTGCAGTGAATTGCTTTTGTATGCCATGGGTCCTGGAAAAATTTAGAAAGTCATTCAAAACATATTCACCACCTCTGTTGGTCCTTAATATTTTGATGCAGTGTCCACTCAGGTTCTCCACAAGTGCCTTGAACTGTTGAAAATAACTAAATGCATCAAATTTATGTTTCAGAAAATATACCCATGTTTTTCTTGAGTAGTCATCAATAAAAGTAAGAGAGTAATTGCAGCCACCAATGGATGTTGTCTGCATTGGACCAAATCAGAGTGCACAATTTCAAGTGGTTTGCGTTCTCTATATGACTTTCCGATTGGAAAAGTATCTCCATGTTGCTTGCCAAAAATGCAGCCTTCACAAACTCTATCTGGTTTGTTGTTCAATGGAAATCCTTTCTCCATATTCTTTGTGTGCAGTAGCTTCAACCCACCAAAATTTAGATGTCCAAATCTGAAATGCCACAACTAGGATTCATCCTGAACTTCTATTTGAAATGGAACCTAAAAATCAGTGTTGTCATTTTCTTTCTTCTCGAGGTGCTCGACTGCTTATTTACTTTCTTCCTTGAATGCAACCCTTGCATTTGTCTTTCCTTTCATCTATGGAATTATCCTCAATGGAAACAAGCGATTGCTTATCATTGAGACTTTTTCTATTGGTTGGTTGCTTGGATGTTTGTCTTTAATCACATAGTGATCATCTTCTATGTAGAATCTCTAGCCTTTTTGTATCATTTGTCCAATGCTCAACAAATTATGTTTCATACCTTCGACATGATAGACATCAAGGATAAACTTACTCTCCCCTGTTTGGTTAGAATACCAACAGTACATTTTCCTAAAACAGTGACTTGGACATTATTTCCAAGTGTAACATCGGTTTGAACTGAATTATCTAGATTGGAAAACAAATTTAATTTACCAGTCATATGATTGTTGCAGCCTAAATCTAAGCATCATATGTCATGTGGAATTTCATAGACAACATTGGATTCAATTGGAGATGCATATACCATTAACATTGTGCTTGTCAGAGTCGTAGTGTTAGTCGACTGATTTGGGATTTTCCTTCCTTGGTCATATAGTTTCTTCCTGTATTCATATGCATAATGACCAAATTTATTACAATAATGACATTGAATTTTTTATTTATCAAACCTATGACCACTTTGTTGACTTGGATTCTGATTCTCTCCTCTACCAGCGACATTTGTAGGACTTTTGCCACGTTCTCCTCTAGAAGAACTTCTTCCTCTTCCTCTGGAGTTGTTTCTCCCCTTTCCTCTAACACGACTTATGGATGATTGTGCTGCAGATGCACCTTCTAATGATGTATTTGTTCTTCTAATTATATGTTCATGATTGATGAGTGAATCTTGCAACTCATAGATGGTAAACACCGACATGCTTGTGTGTTCTTCCAAGGTCACAACCAAGGATTCAAATCTTGGGGGCCTAAGAACTTTTTCAACCACCCTTTGGTATGTTATGGTTTCTACATGAGATTTAATTTTATTTATCAAATCAACAACTCTGGTGTAGAATGAGTCTACCGTCTCGGAATCTTTCATTGACAGATATTCAAAATATCTTCTAAGAATATGCAACTTGGAAGTATTTACCTTGTCCAAGCCTTTATATGCAGTCTCCAATGTGTCCCATTCCTGCTTAGCATTAATTGCTGATGCTACTCTTGGGAGTATGCTTTCATGCATGGCTTGGTGTATGTAGAACGAAGCTTTTCCATCTTTCTTCCTCTGTTCCCTCAAGCCATCATTCTCAGCTTGTGTTATATTATTATATGCTATCTGATCTGTTGGTTCTGCATAACCATGCTGGACAATTTCCCAAACATCTTGTCCTCTGAACAAAGCCTTCATTGTTAGAGACCAATACTCATAATTCTTTCCTGTAAAAATTGAGTTTTGCAAACTCTACATGTTTGAACCAGAAATGGAAGTTATTTTTAATTTTTAATTTTCCTTAGAAAATTACTTTTTCACTTTTAAGACAATATTTCTTTCCCAAACCTTGCTCTGTTAGCAAAAAACGAGATGGCTAAACTTGAGTTGCTGCTCAGTTATAAAAATTTCACGTGGACCTCCTTTTTCTTTTTACTTGTATAACTCCGACTAGACAAGTCTACCAATATGGTCGGACTTTTTGACTCGACTCTTTTACCTTGACAAGTTATTACTTGTCAGTTTGACCAACTCACTTCACTTTTCACTTCGACAGGTTTACTTTGACCACTTGTCGATTTTACAACTTCGACAGGTTTACTTCGACCGAGCTTAACCAACAGGTTTACTTAGATCGATTTATTTCGACTTAATCACTATTAGTCGAATTTCATAAAGGAATTTTCCTATTCTAAAGACTTATGAAATAAATAATATTTTTCACTAACTGGTAACATGAAGTAAAACTCGACACAACAATACCACAGAATTACAAAATCATATAACCAAACATTAAAAAGACTTGTGTCGACCACTCTTGTAAAACCTGGAACTTTTACTGAGTGAAATGTTTATTGATTCTTTGATCTTTCACTCTGTAAATGTAAACAACATTTACACAAGTAATTCTAGAGAAAATGTCAGCTAAGTAAACATGCATTTCAACCATAAACTATTTGATATATATATATATATATANCAACAGAATCAAACACAAAGAAGCTTGAGCTTCAACTCTATTCTTTCTTTACTCTCTGCTCAGAATTCTCTCTCTGAGTTTTCTTGTGATTTTTTTTTTAATTTACAATCTTCTTCTTCTATTTATAGGAAAACTGAAAATGCTTCTCTATGAATCTACAATCTTGACATTAATGTCTATAATAACTATCTACCTAAAACTTAAGTTTAGAAATTTAATTCTAACTGTTCACTCTTGTGAGGCCGACTGATATACGGACTCTGGCAGAGTCAGCTGAGCTCTGGTAAGGCTTCTACCAGTAGTTACTTTTTCCATATCCCAACTTGTGCTATGGGACACATGAAGTCTTGTTTTAGTTGCTAAAAATGGAAATCTCGTGTGGCAAAGCTTCCAGCAGCCCACTGATACTCTTCTTCCCAATAAATCCATGAAGATAGACCTTAAATCGAGATTCAGCAATTCAAGCTACACGACTGGATATTATCGTCTCTTCTTCAACAATAATAACATTCTAAGTATATCCTTCGACGGAACCAACAATTCTGTGGTCTACTGGCCTGATCCAGATCTCATCGCCTACACGTCTGACAGAAGTCATTATGACAACACTCAAACAACAATGATGGATGAGCGGCAAAAATTCTAGTCCAGTGATGGATATACTTTCAATTATTAGGACTATGGAGAAACGCCGCTAAGAAGACTGATCCTCGACCCGAACGACAACCTAAGAGCTTACAATTGGGACATCAACTCCTCCCATTGGAATATTGTCTGGGAAGCATTTATGAAGCTTTTCAAAATTCAAGGTCTCTGTGGAAACAACTCACTTTTCATCGACACTTCGAATCCCCATTGTGGTTGTCTATTGGGATTTCGCAAGGTAAATAGCAGTAATTGGTTTGTGGGCTATGAGCCTATATATCCTCTTAAGCCTCAAGAATATAATTTTTCAGGCAAGATCAAACTTCTTTATCTTGAGCATGCTGATTTTTATGGTAATGATCTGGACACATACAATCAATACTGCACATTGGAACAGTGAAAGGAAATCTGTATGACTGATTGGAAATGCAAATCCTTGGCATACATATTGGGTGGCATAGGAAAATGTTTTCCCAAAGGTAATTTTTTCAATCGTATCCAATCTGCAATAGCTCCGAACACCGTTTACATGAAAGTCTCATCGGATTTTCCTTACAATTCTTCCAAAGAAACCGTGCTTTCTCCAACCAATGATCTTTCTTTCCCACCGCCCGATATGAATGGCGTAGAGCTTTATAAGCCAGAAAATCGAAACAGACACAGACTCTGTAATATTCCAGTCGGAATCCTCATCGCCATAGCCATTCTAGAGGTTTCTTGCTTTGGAACAGGATGGTGGTGTTTGTTCAAATGGTATGGAATGTCTTCCTCCTTGGGAATTCAAGGGCTTACTACATGGCCACAAAGATTCTTGTTTGCAAAACTCCAATTGGAGATCTTCAACTTCAACGAAATCATTAGGAAAGGAGGCTTCGATACTGTTTACAGGGGAACTTTATCGTCCAACAAACAGGTCTCCATTAAGAAACTAGAAGGGGTGGACAGAGGAGAAGTGAAATTCAAAGAAGAAGTTACAACAGTGGAAAGAATTAACCACATGAATCTCGTCCTCATGTTGGGATTATGCACAGAGGGTGAGCACATAATGTTGGTTTACGAATGCATTCCCAAGGTATTTCTAGAAAACTACTTATTCTCGGAGGATAAGAACGTTCTCCAGTGGAATAAACGACACGCTATTGCTGTGGGAATGGTGAAGGGAATCACGTACATGCACGAGAAAATTCTTGGACTGGGTTCTTCACTGTGACATAAAACCTTAGAACATTCTCTTGGATGACAATTTTGTTCCCAAAGTATGATACTTCGGGCTAGCCAAGCTGTTGGACAGAGAACAGACTTTGTGCTTCTCAACGATCAGAGGAACGCGAGGATATCTAGCACTGGAGTGGGTGAGAAATATTCCCATTATGGCCAAAGCAGATGGTTACATATTCGGCATTGTTTTTCTAGAGATTGTGAACGGGAAGAACAGCTCAATGTTCTGTTCCCATCATTAGACAATTTTGGGTGGTTCTAGCAAACGCACAGGCGATCAGTTTCCACAACGAGAAGTTGAGAAAATGAAGACAGGGAGAATGAGGGAGATGGTGGATCGAAAGCTAATTGCAGGTGATGTAATATCAAGAATAGATTGGGAATAGATGGAGAGACTGGTGATGACTGCGTTGTGTTACGTACAGTTTGATAAGGATTTGAGGCCTTCAATGGGGAAAGTTGTTGAGAAGCTTCAAGGCACAGTTGAAGTGCCAGACATGTTCGACGATGCCCAATTTCTTCGAGACACCGATCATTCCAATTCCAGCTTTATGAGGACTATCCATTGAATACTGTTTATTTGGGCATAAAAATATTGACATAACACATGGCGATGTTTTTTAGTAGACTACCAAATATTCCGCCATCTTACAATAGTAAAGTGATAGTGATACCTGTTTTTCAATGGGAAAAAGTAATGTTTCTTCTGACCATATGCCATTTTAGTGTAACTTAAATACATAGTTGTTCCTTTCGGATTTGAAATCGTGTTCATATTTTTTAAACTGAAATACTACCAAACTTGTAATTCTTCCAAGAACTTAAATCGTACATTGAAATAATAATTATAAAAATGACTCGTGTGTTGTGCATGGGAGAAGAAGATGACTTGTTAACAACAAAGTAGTTTACGAGGCATCTTCAATAAATTCAGATTATGTTAAAACACATGTTATATAGATATATATAAACGTCATGAAAAATGGGACCTAACAAGAGCCACGAGGTGGCAATCTACGTTGGTTTCTTGTTTATTAAAACTGCAATTAATTCTTTATAAGGTTTACAGATACAATTAATGCATCTGTAAACCTTATATTCAAACACAAAACACTTCCCATAACATTTATTTTCTTCAGCCATTAAGCATCCTAGTTTGCTTTAATAATTATTGTTGGTAAGTCAAAGAAGCCACCATGCCAAGTAGAAGGAAGCCACTTTGAAGGAATTAAGTAGTTATTTTGAGCAGTGTTTTATTATAGGATTTGAAGGGAAAATCAACGAATCCATCCACTTAATAAGCAACTCGTGTAAAATATTCAAATCAATTTGAAGAAGACTTTGAAGCAATCTATGCCAAGCAATATAACTTGACTAGTTCGTTAGTGTTTTATATTAATTTAAAATTTGAATGAAAAGATAATGTCGCTATTATTTGATTGCCATGGAACAAATTTTTAACATTGATTGGTGTACTTGAATTCTATAAAAATGGCTAGTTTAACCTATATAATGTTGGAGATTATTCTTTCAATACATTAACCTATATAATGTTGGAGTCGAACTGTTTGAATTTTAAATCATGGAAACATAAAATGATTCTTTCAATACATGTGTTTGAACAAACTTGTATGGGAAAAGAAGTGTGCAGTAACAATCTTATGGACGCCCAAGCAAAGTACGAGGAAAGACTTAAGAAGTAGTGATATTGATCAAGTTCTTTACCAAATGAGATGTTTTACCACAAGTTTAAAATGGTAATGATGTGTTTATCATGTGGGGGCATTTGCGAAAAATGCATGAAACTTCAAATAAAGGTAAATATGTTATTCTTGATTAAAATGAAAGAGTTTGACTTTTTACAATATCATTTATTAAAAATACATGATATTATAGATCAATTGAAAATAAAATGGAAAAGGAAGAAATGGTGATTATAACTTTGAAGTTAAAGTTTTTTTTATGTAAATGTTATTGTGACCTTGAAAATTACTAGCATTGGGATGGGATTTTAAAATTACCCATATTTTTTCCATTTTCTATGAAAATTTGTTTTTTTGGGTCAAACCTTGCTTATATTTTATTAATAAATATGCATTTTCATATTCCTTGAAGGTATAAGACATTGCTAGTTTGCATGAATAATTTACTTGGCCTATTGAATGTGTGTGATGTACTTTGTTTCTTAGGTGATTTTGAGTAGGCTTGCACACATTTCACTTATGAAACTAATGTGGTTTCAAGTCAACGAGTGCAATGATCAAATCACTAATGTCCTCACTAATGATTACAACAACTAGAAGCATAAGGAGTATTCCTAGGGATTTTGTTCCTCATTATCACTCCAAAATATTCCAATGTTCAATGAGACATTTATGGCCCTAGGTAGCCCAAATTGCCTCAAGAGTTCAAGTTGCACAAGTATTCTAAAATTCAAGGATACATCAATGCAAATTTATAAGAGTATCTCCCATCAATCAAGGGGTTAATGGAGCATTTACTTATATTTCCATCTATAATATAAATAAGAGTATTTAATAGCATGAAGATTTTCACAATTGATCACTAAGATATATTTGGTTTTTGGATTTGACAATGTGTAAATTTCAAAGTCTAGCATTTTGGGTGGACACTCCACCTATATTTAGGGATCATGAGAGCTCAGTAAAATGATCCCTAAAGATGGGTGGAGTGTCTACCTAAAACATCAGACTCATAAATTTTCACACAGTAAAGTCCAGAAATAAATATATCTTAAAGAGTATTTAAGTTGATAGTTGAATGTTCATAAACTTCATTTTTATGTTATTATTTCTCTTAGATCTTTTGAAATTATAATTATAAAAGATGGCACTTTGTCTTGATATTCTGAATGGAGTTTGAATAAGAGAGAAGTTATTTTGCTTCATACTTGGTATTTTGTGTTAACGAGGGTTCCAAGAGTATCTTTGAGTAGGGTCCACTTAAGAAAAAGAATGATCACTACTATATTTATCTTTGATTTGCATTTGAGTTATGTTTATTTGTGATTTTATACTTTTGTAGTAAAATTACAGGCCTCTACAATAACATTACAGACTTCTACAATACGGATTTGAGGCCTTCAATGGGGAAAGTTGTTGAGATGCTTCAAGGCACAGTTCAAGTGGCAGACATCTTTGATGAAGCCCAATTTCTTCGAGACATTGATCATTCCAATTCTAGCTTTATGAGGAGTATCCAATGAATATTGTTAATTCGGGCATAGAAATATTGACATAACACATAGCAATCTTTTTTAGTAGACTACCAAATATTCTGCCATCCACTAGTGCAAAATGAGAGATTAGCAACTAGGAGACCAAACATTTTGGTCACCACAATTTTTTTCAAGGGATAAATGACCAAAATTGATAAATTTAAGTGGGATAACTAAAAAAGACCAAAATAAATGACCACTTTTGGTCACATGATAAAAATAAACTAAAAAAGACCAAAATAAATGACCAAATTTGGTCACGCGATATCTAGACTAAAAATGACCACATAACAATTGGTCATTTTTAGTTGTGGATGAGTTCGGTAATGGAAAATTAAAATTTTGACAATGAATTTGTATATTTTACTAAATTCTAACATTGCATATGGATTCAGAGACCCCCTAGATCTTAATAAATTGAAGACCACCTCATGTGTCACAACTCCACTGTTGACACCAAATTAGCCATGACAATGTCCTAGCGGTGAGCTATGGCTTATATATTTGAAAATAACCATACAAATATACCTATATACATTTGTTTTTAAATATTTTATATATAAATAATATTAATTATTAAACTATTTACATTATAAATTAAAAAAAATGTTACTAAGTATTTTCGTCACCGCATGGTGACATATATGGATAGGTAATTAGTTATATTATTTTAACTGTACATTGGAAAAAAAATTCAAAAAAATTCTAAAGTTTTGAAAAGTTATAAAATTTTAATATTTAATACATTTAAAAAAAATATTTATTTGAATTTTGATTGGCCTAATTTGTGGTGACGTAAGTCTCGAAATTTGGTCTCAGCGGTAGGTGATGGAGCAGATGTCATAAAAAGTCTCAGTTACGTGTGAACTGCTACACGCATTTGGCATTTGATTGTGAGGTCTGATGTGAAATGCAATTTTCATTTTCATGTCCCTTCCGACATTACATGATTGTGAAGGTATATTTTATCAAAACCTTGTAGTATGCTTTTCTTTTTGCCCATGGTGATTAGGTTTCATAAACGGTTTAATTTTCTTAATCAGTTTATTTATATCTAATTTGACAATGTATGCCGACATTTCGCATATCTCCCGAAAGTAATATTGTTATTTGATATTGTTGTTTATTAAGAAACGTAACATGTAAGTTAAAATTTAGTTAATATACTTTTAAATTATTAATTTTGTGTTGACCTTTTTCATCTCCCAAAATAACAATGTCTTTATTCAAAAAGCTTAAATGTGATATAATTTTCTTTTAATATTTTATTTAGTATTTGTTATTTATTGGGCAATGTCTTTATTCAAAAAGCTTAAACGTGATATATATATTATTTACTATTTGTTATTGATTAGGATTTTGTATCTTGGCTTCACATATAGGAGTTGATTGCTTGAATATAAAATTTTAAATTCATGTTTAAATTTCAACCATAGTTTTATATCTTTGTACATATATGACCCAAGCAAATCCTTTACAAAGTTGAGGAAACCATTACTTATAGGAGTGAACATGGTCCTAATTTGCTTCTTTCTTACAATTCTACCGATCTTATCATCAGTTTCATACATCTACGAGTAGGTGACCTTGGAAGTCTTAACGTCGATTTAGCCATCCTTATACCCATTACTTTTGAAAATACTCAAATAAGATTCTTAAAGCAGAAGTGCAAGTTTTTCAAGAACAATCTTAACATAAAAGATATTATTTAATATGAATTTTCTTCATTTGCATGTAATGAAAATGAGGATGGTATAAGATTCTTAAAACACAAGTAGCAAGTTCTTTAAAGACAACAAATTTCCATATGAGAATCTTAACATAAATGTGTTAGTCTATATGATTTTTCTTCATTTACATGTGGTGAAAATGAGGACTTTAAGAGAAAGAAATTGTTTTTCTATAGTAAACTAAATATTTTTAATTAGTTGTTAAGTTTCATTTATATTTAGATTAGGCTTTGTTTTACCAAATTTATACATTTGATGATAATGAAAATCTTAACATAAATATATTATTTAATGTGAATTTTCTTCATTTACATGTAATGAAAATGAAGATGTTCAAAGATAGAAATATTTTTTTTTTTCATTCATATTTAAACTTTAATCTATGTTTTATTTAGATTATGTCTCTTTTTAGTTTTTAGTCAATCTAAGCTTTTCTTTTACAAATTTTGTATATATCACTAACCTATCTTTATATGTGGAAGATTTGTTTTTTTTTCTATGAAAGCATGACATATTAGTTTTATTTATCTTCCCTTAATGGAGAAAAAAAAATCTAAGATTTAAATGCTCTATTGTATTGCTCTCAAGAAATTTTATTTTTCTAAAATATGTTTTTTTACATAAAGACTATTCTGTATTCAAAATAAGCAAAATATAAATCATTATAAAGGCTTTATGGCCATTTAATCTATTGTCTTTTATAAAGGTTTCATAGTCATTTAATTTATTGTGTTTTTTCTCTCATTAAAGGATCATCACGTACATAATGAAAATGAAGAATACCTTCGATTATTTTGAGAAAACTAGAATGTACATTATTTGATTTGTTTATCTTTTGAGTCACCACTCTTACCTTTAATCTTAATGTATAGATGTTTTGAAATGTAGTTAAATATAATCAAAGGTATCAACCTTGATTGCATCAACTCATTATGCATCTTGTTTAATAAATTTATTAAGGAGTTGGTGTTGGATGTGTTGTTTTATTTATAGGTATAGACTATACCTTCTTACATGTTTGGTAGGATCTAGGTCGCAATTTTAGAGGAAACAAAATGTCTCCTTACTTTTTAGAGGTCGTTATAGGTGTGTTTATGGGTTTTTTTTGTTTGGTTTCGACACATGTTTTATACCCATCGTAATCCAATCCTAGTTAATGGATTATAGGGTTCTAACCTAATCCTAGTTAGTAGATTAGGAAGAATTGATGTTGCAGAATACCAAAATATTTCCTTGTGAACAATTAAGTAAATACAATGAGATACAAAAGTGTGGCTTTGAGTTAGGTTAGTTTTCCAATGAAGGGTTTCTAGGATAAATTGTGTGTATATTGTATGTGAATGTGTCATTTTTTGTTTTGTTTTAAGAATATGTAGTATTGCTTATATTGAACAATGTTAATATTCACGAAGTGTTCTCAACACATAATTTTATTAATCAAGAAAAGGAAAATTATGTACAGTAGGTGAGATGTTGAGGGTTTATATAACCTTTAAATACTTGTTATAAAGTGTCACGTGTCCTAGACCAATAATGAAAATATAAGAACTATGATTATGATTCCTAACTTCTAGATTACTTTATTCTAGGAAAATATAATTTTGGATTAACTAGTTAATATTCGCCTCTTTATTATGAAAGTTTATTTTTATAAATGCCAAGTTCATCTCTAAACTTAGTGAATTTTATTTTACTTTGGTAAGATATCTTACGTTTGATATCTAGATGGATAATACTATGGCTTGATGATGTTGCCCAGTGTTCTAATGAGGTGATACTTGGTGTCAACTTGCTTGGTCTTAGAATTAAATTTTGGATTCTTGGTCATGCTTATTGCTAATTGATTTTTGATATAAAAAAATTAGTTGGTTCTTTTTTAGTAGCACAAAGATCCTATCAAATCCATCATAACTAGACAATATCACATATTTCTTACCAAGATGAGATGTATTATTCCTCTACTAAAAAGTTTTCCATTGTGGCTTTCTTTTCACAATTCCAAGATATTGTTATTAAACCCATAATCATTAAATAATGTAAAGTACATGCTCCATCATTGATATCAACTTCAAAATCTACATATTAATATTTGACAAGTATAAATGTGTCATTCTAATATAAAGAATACCATAATAGTTTATGACTTGAATGTAGCTAAGGACTCTTTTTGTAGCATTTTAGTGAGTTTCCCCATATTCTTGCATGTATATTGAAATATATTGATTGCATATGACACATTTGGATGAGTATTTTCCAAGAAAGTGAGTCTTCCAATCAATTGTCTATAGTTAGCACTGTTCATAAGCCACTCTTTGGTATGGTGATCTAGAGTGGAATTTTTACTTTCACTTTATGTTACAATTTTGTGTTAAAAGTGTCATATTTATATAGATTGTTTTGTAGCAATAATTTTTGCAATTGCTCTCACATTACCACCTGGTAGCTCTTATTTTACTATATACTAATAAGAAAAAAAAACAACTTATATATTTATATTACAATAATAATAAAAAAACAAAATTTAAAAAACAAAATAAGTTAAACACATAGTTCAACAATTTAATGACACCATTATTAATGTAGTTTAACAATTTGGGTTTTGGCGCCAACCTTAAGTGGTTGGTGCCAATGTAGAACAATCTACCCTTTTCATTACCAGGCGTCAAGATTACATTTCACTCAATGGAACAAGGTATGTTTCAATCTATGGCCATCCCGACTTTTGCCGTGTTCTTAACTCCCCATGGCATTTTGGCAATCACGGGGCCATACCCTACTGCAATCCAATGAAATATTCATCTCATATCTTCAGGATTGAGTCCAATTCAAGGGTTTCTGCAATGGAAATCCTGTTATTTTCTAGGGTATTTTTGATGGGGTTCTTTCCCTTTTGTTCAGCTGAAATTCGACATTCAGAGATTCGATCCGACAGTCCATCATTACCTACGAGAGGCCGCCTAGAAATATATGTGAAGGATGCATTGTACAAGGCCATCAAGGAGAATGATATCGACCTGGCGTCCATGGGGTTCTTCCTAAGCACCAGAGATTCCTGGCTTCACGTCTTGCAAGATCTGGAACATGGCTAAATTCGCTGTGTTCTCGAGAGTAAGCTCATCACACCCTTCCTTACATTTAAGTATTTGGAGAAATCACTTCCGTTCAACAAAAATTTCAAAGAGCTCGAAGCAAACCAGTTTACTCTAGTCTTTGCCAATTGTATCCGTGATGTCGTGGTTTCGATGGACCTAACTACAGTTATTTATAATATTGAGGGGGGCGGTGATGGCACCATGGATTATCTTTCGGTTGGTGAAACCCTTCTGCGGAAGCTCTAATTTTTAATGTCTTTGATATCTGTTGCGCTCTCTGGGGTTTGGATCTACTTGGTTGTGAAAAACCATCTTACGGCCTACCGGATTCATGTATTCATGGCCTCCCTTATCTGTCTGAAAGCCCTAAATCTCCTTTGGGAGGCAGAGGATAAGTCTTTCATTAAGAGAACCGGAACAACCCATGGATGGGATGTTCTGTTTTATATTTTCAGTTTTCTAAAGGGAATTATGCTTTTTACCCTGATTGTCTTGATTGCACTGGCTGGTCCTTCTTGAAACCCTACCTGCAAGGAAAGGAGAAGAAATTTCTCATTGTTGTCATTCCCTTGCAAGTCTTAGCCAATTTTGCTACTGTGGTGATCGATGAGACCGGGCCGTATGCCAAGGATTGGCTTGCGTGGAAGCAGATGTTTCTCCTATTTGACCTGATCTGTTGTTGTGTTGTCTTGTTCCCCATTATCTGGTCTATAAAGAATTTGCACCAGGCTGCACATACTAACGGCAAGGCAGCTGTGAATCTGATGAAGTTGACTCTGTTTAGACAATATTATATTATGGTGATTCGCTATATTTACTTCAATTGTGATGTAGTTTATGCTCTGATAACCATAACTGCTTTACCTGTATGCCTTGACTAGTGTCATGGCTGGAGGATTGGTAACCCTTGCGTTCTATGTGTTCACTGGTTACAGGTTCCTTCCGATTGGGCACAATCCCTAGTTTGTGATCGACCATGATGAACAGGAGGCTACGTCCCAAACATTGAAGCTGGAAGATGACTTTGACTTGTAAGAAGGCAAGGGTTTTCAATTCGAAACAACGTTTCTTCCCAGACTTGAAACCGAGACTGCCGAGGGAGGTAATGACATCAAAACCCTTGATTTTCCTCTTTTTAATTTTAATAAATGGGTCAGTCCAGCTTTTGTGAATTCTTCATATCTGAGTTGTTTGCCTCTCCCTAGTTTTTTATTAAGAAATATGGAAAAGAGCAGGAATATAACACTAGAAACTAAATTTGCAGGAAAGGAAGCATTGTGTACTCCCAAGGGTTTGGTGAAATTACAAGCATTGGTTTGTGGACATATCGTGAGAAAGAAAGCAAACAAAACATTGATATGTATGTAATCCCTTTCTACAATCCAGACTAAACTTCATGCCCTTAGTCTTCGAATGTATGATGGAGGGAAGACAGTTCATAGGGAACTTGTGCAGAGACGCCACCAAGAATTTTGTCCAGAGATATCAAGCGTAAGAATTTCCATTTCCAGTCATGAAAGAAGGATCCATTTTCATCAGTATATCCCAAAATATGTAAGGGAAAGCATAATGTGTATACTCTGTAGAGCGAGAGAGCGTATCTTATATGGTGTAGGAAAATTTTGTCCCCTGTTTTCTTTTTCTTTTGATTACATTTTTTGTTGTGAATATGAAAGAAATATCTTCAACAATTCCTGCGCCTTTGTTTAAGATTGTCTATTTTTAGTTCTTAGACGTGGACTCCAGTGTGTATCCATCGAGTGAGAGCAATAGTGCTAACTAACAAACTGATAGTGAATACACTGAAGAGATTGATGACTCAAATTTGCGCCAGGCTGCACATACTAACGGCAAGGCAGCTGTGAATCTGATGAAGTTGACTCTGTTCAGACAATATTATATTGTGGTGATCTGCTATATTTACTTCACTCGCGATGTAGTTTATGCTCTAATCACCATAACTGCTTACCTGTATGCCTTGACTAGTGTCATGGCTGGAGAATTGGTAACCCTTGCGTTCTATGTGTTCATTGGTTACAACACTTTTTTAAGGTATACTGAGACCAAGGTTTATCAAAGACCAAGTTTCATCTGAATGAATTTTTTTTCTCTTTTCTTAAGATCTTATATAAGTAAACGTTAATCATCATCAACAAAAGACCAAGTTTAATCTAAATGAGTAAACATTAATCGTTATCAACAAAATTTAATAAACAGTTATAACAATTTCATTAATTTGAAAGTACTTGCTATTCTCAAAAATGTTTTCATGTCAATCATTTGATTTTTGTTTTTATATCATATTTATATTTAAATTTAAGACTGAAAACGAATCTATGCTATTTGTAAAAGCTTTTACTATTGTCTCAAATAATTTAATCTTCTCCTTGAAATACTGGCTACATCAAAGATTAAAATAAATCTATACACACCTATAACAACATTAGATTCAGATTCTACTGTACATCAACATCATATTTAAATTTAAATGTCATAGCAAATGTACAACAACATCATGCTGGACTCAGATTTAGGTTAAACTGTCTAATGTCTATTTTTTATATTGAATATGATGGTCTCCTAATTATGATCAGAACACTTCTCGTCCGACACGACAATCGGTGCTGCAAATTATTTTCTGAACTCCAATAGCGAAGAGGTGAACATCTTTTTTTCTCTGCCTGATTTTTATTCCAATGTTAAAAAATATCAGTTTTATATGGTGTCTGATGATATTATGTTGTAAGCAAGATGAATCCAAGTTCTCAAACTGCACTGAATTCTATGATTTCCTTCTCAACTCCGACGCCGCTGCTTCTGCTGAGGTTGGGGTCGAAGTTGAATCCTCTCGGCAAACTCTGTAGTTATTTCCTTCCAGCTTCGATTGAATCTATTGCAACCATGAATGAATGTCATAGGAATTTTTGTATTGTATTTAAGAACTCTAACGTGAAACCTAGGTAACAGATCCTGTTGATCAGAATATCATGGATTACAGTGCATTGATCATTATTTTTGTGTTTGTATTTTGTTTTTTATACAAAGCATTTCGATTTGTGACGATTCTTCTTTCATGTTTTTATAGTTTCATTGTGTTTGTCTAATACTGCGTAGACTGAATTCCTCTAGTTTCAAGAAACATGCTGACTAAATCTCTGTGACTAAAACCTTCTAATAAACAATGGTAGAAAGCATCACAAAATGGCAAATGACACAGCGACATAAACCCTACCACGCGCCCATAACATTGTCGTGATAAGTAATGACAAAAGGCAGACCGACATAAACCCTATCCTTTGACCATACCTTTGTTTTGATCAGTAATGGAAAAGGGCAGAGTCACAGAATGACATAAACCCTATCCCTTAACATTTAGTTATCAACTTCAGTGAGTGATTGATTTGAGGTTGATTGAGGCTGTAACAATTTCAATGGACTCCAGTGTGTATCCATTGAGTGAGAGCAGAAGTGCTAACTAACAAACTGATAGTGAATACATTGAAGAGATTGATGACTCAAATTTGTGCCAGGCTGCACATACTAATGGCAAGGCAGCGGTGAATCTGATGAAGTTGACTCTGTTTAGACAATATTATATTGTGGTGATCTGCTATATTTACTTCACTCGCGATGTAGTTTATGCTCTGATCACCATAACTTCTTTACCTGTATGCCTTGACTTATATTGTGGTGATCTGCTATATTTACTTCACTCGCGATGTAGTTTATGCTCTGATCACCATAACTGCTTTACCTGTATGCCTTGACTAGTGTCATGGCTGGAGGATTGGTAACCCTTGCGTTCTATGTGTTCACTGGTTACAGGTTCCTTCCGATTGGGCACAATCCCTAGTTTGTGATCGACCATGATGAACAGGAGGCTGCATCCCAAACATTGAAGCTCAAAGAAGACTTTGAGTTGTAAGAAGGCAAGGTTTTCAATTCGAAACAATTTATCTTCCCAGACTTGAAACTGAGACTACCGAGGGAGGTAATGACATCAAAACCCTTGATTTTCCTCTTTTTAATTTTAATAAATGGGTCAGTCCAGCTTTTGTGAATTCTTCATATCTGAGTTGTTTGCCTCTCCCTAGTTTTTTATTAAGAAATATGGAAAAGAGTAGGAATATAACACTAGAAACTAAATTTGCAGGAAAGGAAGCATTGTGTGCTCCCAAGGGTTTGGTGAAATTACAAGCATTGGTTTGTGGACATATCATGAGAAAGAAAGCAAACAAAACATTGATATGTATGTAATCCCTTGCTATGATCCAGGCTAAACTTCACGCTCTTAGTCTTCGAATGTATGAAGGAGGGAAGACAGTTTAGAGGGAACTTGTGCAGAGACGCCACTAGGAATTTTGTCCAGAGATATCAAGTGTAAGAATTTCCATTTCCAGTCATGAAAGAAGGATCCATTTTCATCCAATATATCCCAAAATATGTAAGGGAAAGAATAATGTGTATACTATGTAGAGCGTATCTTATATGGTGTAGGAAAATTTTGTCTCCTGTTTTCTTTTTCTTTTGATTACATTTTTTGTTGTGAATATGTAAGAAATATCTTCAACAGTTCCTGCGCCTTTGTTTAAGATTGTCTATTTTTAGTTCCTAGACATGGACTCCAGTGTGTATCCATCGAGTGAGAGCAATAGTGCTAACTAACAAACTGATAGTGAATACACTGAAGAGATTGATGACTCAAATTTGCACCAGGCTGCACATACTAACGGCAAGGCAGCTGTGAATCTGATGAAGTTGACTCTGTTCAGACAATATTATATTGTGGTGATCTGCTATATTTACTTCACTCGCGATGTAGTTTATGCTCTAATCACCATAACTGCTTACCTGTATGCCTTGATTAGTGTCATGGCTAGAGGATTGGTAACCCTTGCGTTCTATGTGTTCACTGGTTACAGGTTCCTTCCGATTGGGCACAATCCCTAGTTTGTGATCGACCATGATGAACAGGAGGCTGCGTCCCAAACATTGAAGCTGGAAGATGACTTTGAGTTGTAAGAAGGAAAGGGTTTTCAATTTGAAACAATGTTTCTTCCCAGACTTGAAACCGAGACTACCGAGGGAGGTAATGACATCAAAACCCTTGATTTTCCTCTTTTTAATTTTAATAAATGGGTCAGTCCATCTTTTTTGAATTCTTCATATCTGAGTTGTTTGCCTCTCCCTAGTTTTTTATTAAGAAATATGGAAAACAGCAGGAATATAACACTAGAAACTAAATTTGCAGGAAAAGAAGCATTGTGTGCTCCCAAGGGTTTGGTGAAATTACAAGCATTGGTTTGTGGACATATCGTGAGAAAGAAAGCAAACAAAACATTGATATGTATGTAATCCCTTGCTACAATCTAGGCTAAACTTCATGCTCTTAGTCTTTGAATGTATGAAGGAGGGAAGACAGTTCAGAGGGAACTTGTGCAGAGATGCCACCAGGAATTTTGTCCAGAGATATCAAGCGTAAGAATTTCCATTTCTAGTCATGAAAGAAGGATCCATTTTCATCCAGTATATCCCAAAATATGTAAGGGAAAGCATAATGTGTATACTCTGTAGAGCGTATCTTATATGGTGTAGGAAAATTTTGTCTCCTGTTTTCTTTTTCTTTTGATTACATTTTTTGTTGTGAATATGAAAGAAATATCTTCAACAGTTCCTGTGCCTTTGTTTAAGATTGTCTATTTTTAGTTCCTAGACGTGGACTCCAATGTGTATCCATCGAGTGAGAGCAATAGTGCTAACTAACAAACTGATAGTGAATACACTGAAGAGATTGATGACTCAACCTACTAAATAAAAAGTATGTAGCACTATTCTCCAACCTATAAGGAGCGGGATAAAGAGGAGACCTCCCATTTTCCATAAATAGTAATTTTGTGGTGTGTCAATTGCACAAGGTACCTTCTGTATTTTATGAGGCTATATATATGTATGGTTTAGATAAACAGAGGTGGAAACAAGCCATTCAAGAGGAGATCGAATCAATAAATAAGAATAGTGCTTGGAAGTTAACAATTTAGAACCACCAAAAATCATATTCTCGGTTGGAAGTGATTATTCATAAAAAAAATATAATGCCTAATGGAGAGGTGAACACATATAAGCCCAAGTTAGTGGCCCAAGGATATTCCCAAGTTCCTGGGTATCCTTCCATGAAACCTATTCCCCCAAAGATATCATCTATCTATGCTAGTAGTTAGTGAGGTTGCGATAGCAACAATGAGGTTAGCCACAACAAATGTTGGTAGGTCCAGTGATATCAGTGTGGCAGTGTTTCTTTTACACAGTTTCCTTTTGTAATATGGCTAGCAAGTCATCTCCCTCAATAGGGCACAGGTTCTCATCTTCCTCGGTCACTCACTCACTGGTTGATCATAACCTTCCTAGATCAGGTTAACTAATACGATGGATCTTAACCTTCCGAGATAGGGCTAACTAATACTAGGGGTTGTTTCTCCATAATCATGGCCCATCTTTTAGAACAACTAATTTATTTACATCAAACTAAATAATTAACTAAATAAATCCCTACCACCGTATTTATATACATAAAGACAAGATTTTTGAACACCAATCCAAAACCAATGCAAAAAATATAGAGCTTTTCTGGATTTGTGTTGTATTACTTTATTTCTAGTTGTGCATCAATGTTGCACTGTTTTGGGACAGGGGAATGAGTTTTCGGGACCACTGGAGCAGACACCCAAATTTTGTAGAGGATGGTAGGTTGGTCATGGCAATAATATACATAATCTTAGTATTGTATATATAGAAAATAATAAAATTTAAAAAGTTTAGAATTCACCATAAACATGAATGACAAATATTACAAGTTAAAGCTAAAAACATTGAAATACAAATTAGAAATGGAAAATTCAAATAAGCTATATAGAGTGTAGACTTAGTAATCTTTGAAATAAAATTCAACTTAGAATGAGTAATGAAGTTCAAATTATGAACCAAATAAAAAATTCATGTAAGCTATTTAGATTACCTTTTAAACTTAAGTTTTAACTTTAAAGTTTAAAGTCTACTAATTAGACCGGAGGGTCTAAAATTACGAGCTTCATGGGCTTGGGTAATTTCAGCTTTCTGTTCACTAGAATAAATGCATGACTTAATGTCATAACTAGAGTTTCCCAATAGATGACTATATGCTCTTGCTCAGTTTGGTGATGGAAAGGTTATTGTAAGTTCAAGGTATGTTCAGCTTTATGACCTTGTCTTGTTATTTTTAGTAGATAGCACATACTATTGCCTATTTATTTTCTCTCAGTTAGGGCCATTTTGTAATGGTTGGCTTTTGCAGGTATCTATATTTCCTTTCTCAGGTATCTTTAATTATTGGTTTTTGTCAACATAAGCTAAAGTAAATTTTAAGAATACATTTAGAATGTCAACATAAGCCAAAGGAAATTTTAAGAATACATTTAGAATGTCAACATAAGCCAAAGGAAATTTTAAGAATACATTTAAAATACGTTCTCCAATGGAAAAGTAGTTCGAATCATTGGTCTCATAACTTGAGATTATCCTTTCCCAGTTCACTCTTGTAGGAGTGGATATCCAGGTTGACTACCATTTGAAAAATAATACAACTTTCAGCCACAAAAAATTAGGTTGTGACCTACTTGTCCATGCGGTGAAACTGAGTTCAATGTTGTCTGGTTTAATATTGGCATAGTACGTTTTGCTTGCTTGCTTTAATTATACTTACACTTTCTCCTAGCTCCCATTTCTGTGTGCCTATCTCTATTTTTGAACCTAACTAAGAGTTCAGTTATTTAATTATACAGGATAATGTTTGTCAATATTTCATGTAGTTGTAACTTCCATATATTTGATAGGTTTCAACTTACAAATTTGGATTGTTGAAGTTGATGTCAATTGTCAAAGTCAATGTTGTCAGCATTGGTCTCTTTGGCTATGGTCCCATAACTTATAAATCTAAGGTGCATTTCCCTGCCTATTTTTTTATGTAATCCAAAAAGATAGAGAATGTGCAACTGTCTCTATGCATCGATTCTATTTATTAAGTTTCATGATACCTCATAATCTTGATTGAATTTTGTCCTATTTATGTTGCCCCCAAAACTAACTTGTTATCTCCTCTTCTGGGTGTATTGTTCATTAAATACATCATTTTCAAGATACTGATGTGCAACAGAGTGGGGAAGCTGCAACATTGATTCAAATGTTGACCGCTTGGCTGGATCTTTTGGAATGTTCCTAATAACAAAAGTGTTAGGAAATTGAATTGGTGGAATCAAAGATTAGGTTGATTGATGCATACCAAAATATTTCAACAGTGATCAACATGATGATTACTACGTGGAAGCTTGAAAGTAATTCCTGTTAAATTAGAATGTGTGTAGAATGGTTTTTAATGCAATTAACAATATATATTTAGTTTTTTTGCAGCAGTTTTACATCTTTTCAACTAGGAATTAAAAGGGCCTTCATGTAGAATACTTTCTACAAACAGATTTATAGCTACTCCAGTGGTATATATAACTTTTATAACTGCCTATTCTTGAATCTTAACCCGATCATTGGCCTAAAAGGATGAAACCCTACTTGTGAGCAGAGAATGGTACTTTGGCTAACTAGAGGTTGCCAAAGACAAACTTGCACTTCTACAAGTGATCATTCAAGACTGAGTATCTTCTAAGATGGACAGTTTGTTACTTTAAAGATATTGAAGTTACGAGACATGGGCCTTAGATGCCTTAGAAAAAAGTGGTTGTGCTGTTCAATGAAAGTCTCATCTTTGTTAAGTGCAAAACATAGGGGGTTCTCCTATGTCAAGCATTTTAAAGTTAGAGAGGCATTTGTATGCCTCAGTTTTATAGAGAAAAAACATAGGAAATCAGCTCTAGATGTACAAAGTTGGAAGGAAATTTCATATGATATCCAAATACTTTTCAATTAGAGTAGAATTTTGAATTTTCATCTCAAAACACAAGAGGAATGTAATATGAACTGTGGAAGATCTCTCAAGGTAACAAGATCCTTTCGATTTTTTACTAGGCATTGGCTGTATTTTGCACCAAGTTTCTATTAAAAGACATGAGCTTTTCCATGGGAAGTTGTGGAATATGAAAAAAGTCTATACTCTCCAAGGGTGTTGTAAGGTATTCTTGAAACTTATTTTTTTCGTGTGTATTTCTTTTGCAATTTAAAGCTAAGGTATTGCGTGGGTAAGAAAGGTGGATATTATTATTCAATGTTATTGAGGTAACTTGTTATTTATGAAATATGTAATAGAACATGCATCTCTGCATTTAGGACACAACCAGGAGTGAAAGGTTTTTCACAAAATAGATGGCAGAAACAAAAAGGTAAGGTCTACACTATTTGTGCAATTTACAAAATTATCAATCTTTGAATTCACTAGTATTGCTAATGAGAATTCCCAAGATAGTTAGTATGGAGTAGGATAAGCCTAAAAGTGAGGTTCAAATTCAATGGCCCAAGTTTGGTTATATTAATTGAAGGAAAATTTGGTTCTCATGGATCCTGAAACACATGCAATTTCATTACCTCGGTTACTGTGAACTTTTCCATGCGGTGAAACTAAGTTCAATGTTGTTTGGTTTAATATTGGCTATTGAACATTATAAATAATTTGTTTATTGTTTTTTCTACTTTACAGTTCATTGCTTTTTTAGTGATATTTTTTTATTGGATTTTGCAGGAGTGAACTTAACTAAGTGGGCCATTGAGTATGAAGAGCCTGTTGCTGAGGCTTTGCCATTGAGTATGAAGAGCCTGCTATTGAGGCTTTCAAGCTGCTAAGTATGGTTTAATTGAAGCTGTTGCGGGATCTAAGTATATTGGCTTAGCAGCCAAGTACAAGTGGGATGGTTTAGCCATTGTAATATTTGGAAAAGTCATCGATGTAATAGTTAATTTTCATATAAAGTTATATGGAGATAGTTTTTGAGGAAACACATATTTATTGTAATACTTGACATTTCATATAATATAATTTGCTCGATTTAAAACTTATATGGTTGTACTTTATATTATTTATAAGTGGTGTAATTAACTAATTAATGTGACATTAATGTGTATTAGATGATGTTAAATAATGTATGATTCTTTTTTTAATTTAAACATAATATCATATTAAAAATGTATATTGATTAATAATGGACACCATTAAAACTACTAAAATATAATAACCACACATAAAACAACTAAAAATGACTAAATTAGTAACCAATAAATGAGATTAATGACCAAAATTTGCATAGAAAATGACCAAAAAATTGAGAGATACGTAACCAAACAATGAGATATAAATGACCAAAACAATGACCAAAATTCGCATATTAATGACCAAAAAGCAGTTTTGGTGGCTAATTTATGGTCTTTTATTACGCGACCAAATTTGGTCATATTCTAGTTTGTCATGTGGTCATTAATTTGGTCATATTTAGTCATTGATTCAAATTAATGATCAAATATATGACCAAATTAATGACCAACTGACAAGCTATAAATGACCAAAATAAAAATGACCAATTTTGGTCGCATAATAAAAGACCGTAAATTAGCCACCAGCGATCGCCAAACCAAAAGTGGTCATTGATATGCGGATTTTGGTCATTTTTTTGGTCACCAATCTCTCATTTTCCACTAATGATCTTACATTAGTAGAGTGATAGTGATACCTATTTTTCAATGGGCAAAATGTTTTTTCTCAGACCATATGCCATTTTTAGTGTGTCTTTTATAACTTAAATACATAGTTGTTCCTTTCGTATTTGAAATCATGTTCATATTTTTTAAACCAAAATACTACCAAACTTGGAATTATTCCCAGAACTTAAATCGTATATTGAAATAATAATAAAAAATGACATTGTGTGTTGGGCATGGGAGAAGAGGATGGATTGTTAACAACAAATAATGAAAAGCGGGTTATTTAACCTGTATGTATGTATATATTAATAATTTCCTTAAAATAGTGTAATGATAGGCTTATTGATTGAGGTTGGATGGTGAAATGAATGAGAAAGAGAAACTAAAACCAAACAGATGTTTTGTAAAGAAAAAAAACCCTTAAAGTAACAAAGTTGTATAATGCAGTGCTGTCTATCTATGAACTTAATTGTTTCATTTCCAGTGACCTTCACTTGAATCGAACATTTCTGAAAATCATGAATCCAATCAATCCATTGTTCAAATTGCAATTATATGATCGTAGTTTTGAGTTGATGAACTTCGTCCAATTTCACAATGATTGAAGTTGTAACTACCAAAGTGGAGCTAAAATTGTGCAAGATAGATGTTAAAAAAACGATAAGCATTTTAATGAACATTTAACCCACACTATCAAATGTTAGCAAAAATACAACTAACATTTACTCTATTTGACACAACTCTTGCAGGTGGTCATTATGGCCAATGGCATTGAATGTGTTTGCTTTATGTTCTTGGTGAAGTTTTGCATAAAGAGTTAACCAACTAACATTTACTCTCTTTATGACACGCCACTCTTGCTAATAGTCACTGTTGTCCATGGAAATGGCATTGAAGGTGTTTGTTTTATGTTCTTGCTGAAGATTTTGCATAGAAACTTAACCAACTAATATTTACACTCCCTATGACACCACTCTTGCCAATAGTCACTATGATCTAGGGAAGTGAAGTTCTTAGCTTGAAATTTGTTTCCTTTTTATTCATGTTGAATACGTTCCCTAGACTCATTGTTGGAAACAGATTGTACCTTTATGTTGGGAGAGCGGCCCTACCTCTTGAGCTAGCTTGCATGGATTGACAAGAAGATTATCGTATTTTATGAAGTACAATAATACACAACACCAAATCTATGCGCCTTTCACTACACATTTCTCAAGCACTTCGAACATTGCACCTCCTCTCACATGCAAAAGAAAATTCTTTACCATTTACACTCATCTTTACAAAACTCTCTTCCCATATCACTTTAACATGACATAGTTTGATCCTTGTATCTCTCCCATACTTGTCTTCCTAGATCACTTTAACATGGATTCGATATATTTGAACATTGCACCTCTTCTCACATGCAAAAGAAAATTCTTTACCATTTAGACTCATCTTCACATATAGGCTCTCTCTTCCTTGAGTGTTCGATGCTCTATTCTTTATCGATTTGATCATCTTCCATATGGGTTATTTTACCTCTTCTAAGCATTCTGTAATTTCATATGTGGCCATATAAATAGAGTTGATAAGTTTAGTTTTCTTTGTTCTTTGTTAATTTGATCATCTTCCCATATGGGATCTTTCTCTCCTAGGCATTTTGTAATTTTAGATGTGGCCATATGAATAGACCCATTATTTATTCTTTTTTATTTTATCACTTTCCTGAATCAATAAAGATTCCATAAATAAAAGAGAGAATTCCATTTTAGAATTGCCCATAAGTTATAATTGATGATGAGGTTTTCCACAAGATATTCAATCCATGAATTATATTGTACAAAATAAATACAAATTGATCCCTTCTAATTAAAACATCGTTGGTTGAAGTTAGGGAAACTTACGAACAATAAAATTGTGCTCTATCTGTAAAATGAACTTGGTTCTGTTTTGGAAGAGGAACATAATACAGGAAGTTAAAAATTGCGCTCTGTCTTTAAAATGAACTTGGTTCTGATTTTTGGCAGAGGAACATAATATCTAGGAAGTTAGGAATTTTCTTAACTGCAATCACCTCCCACCAAGGCTTAAGGCTCAGATATTGTCACACATGAGCCTTCAATTCAGAATAGAGTGCTTGAAACAATGGGAGAATATAGAAGAACTTCCTCAGCCTACTCAAACAAGCATTTTACAACATCTATTCCTACCAATCGTTTGATCTTTATATCTATTTCGGGGTATTTCACGTGAATTGATTTTCTTATTGGAACTTAATGTTTTCAATCTTTAGGAAAAGAATGCAAACAAATATTGTTACAACAATAAAATAGTAAATAAATAGGTAACTATTAGTAATCGTAATTAATAATATTAAATACAATTTATGAAGAGAGTGTCTCTTCAATATTTGATGGCCAAGCCATATTTAAGGGAGCCATATCCATTGTAATCAATCATCCATTCATATATTAATTATTTATTCATTCATATTATGAATATGGAACATATTCCTCTTTAACCCGAATGTGGGTTATCCCATTACACTCGGATATGGTGTAACAATTGGTATCATAGAGGTTGCTCCTCCCCTAATCTTGGATTCGACTCCTCCCACTTTTGAGCTCAGTTTTGTCTTACCCATCCACACCTTCCCTCACTCTTCTCTCTGCTCCCATTGCTCTGCTGCATTCCATGTTGCCCCAATATTTCCAACTCCTCATACCTTACGTGTTCCCCACAAACCTAAACGCTTCTCCTTCCTCCTCACCACTTATTGCACTCTACACATCCCCACCCATGTGCAACACTCTCCCACACGACCTCATTTCCACTTCCTCCTGCTACGCTCCTGCTACTCTCCCTCACCAACTCCCTTAAAAACCATCCTACCACCCCATCGTCACGTTCACTCATGCACTCACTAAGCTCATCTTACAACCCATCCCTCCATATCACCAACTCCCTCCTTCATCTGTGTTTGTCCTCTCCTCCTCTGCATGCCATCTTCCCCCTCCTATCTACACATTTTCTCTCATCCTCCTGCACAACCCTCTTCCCCCCGATGAACTACACCTCCTTTCCCCATGCACTCCATCCCTCCCACTCCTTCTCCTCTCTTTCATCACACCCCAGATCCTATTCCCCACCTCTTTCAATCGCTCTGCAGTATTCCCCCCTCTCATCTGCACTCCTCCACCTCCCTAAACACTACTTCCTACCCCCATTCTCACCATCTCTCTCTCCCATACTTCTCACTACTCCCTAAGCCTTACTCTCCAACCCTCCCTCCTCATGGACTGCGCCCCCACTATCTTCTTGGTCACTGCTCCCTCTTCCCTTATGACTACCCCCCGTCATCTCCACCATTTGTCCACCAATCACATGACCCTCATGTCATTCCCTTCTTGTCATTCTTCACTTGCAACCCCCTTCCTCCCTCCAGTATGTGACCTGCGTGCTCCTACTTGTGGAATTTCCCTTCCATCCACTTCCTCTGCTTGCTCCTCTCACATAACCCACACCCACCATCTACCACTGCCACTCATTCCCATGCTGCTTGTTGCTCCATTCCTCTACACATCTTCCCACCATCTACTGGCTTGTCGACATCAGCTACATCCACTCCATCCTCCTGCCTTCCATAATTCATAAACACTAAAATTCAAATAAAAACAAATAATTATAATATAATAATAAGTTATTATTATTTTTAATAATAATAATAATAATAATTATACTATTTATCCCTTTTTAATTCCATTACAAAACCATATAATAAAAAATAAAAAATAATAATATAATAATATTATTTTGAATAATTATTATAATTATAGTTTTTTTGTTAATCATTAAAGACAATAAATTGTCTCTCATTTCACTCCATAAGCCAAAATAGCGTCCAAATACACAACTCCACATACAAGGACTAAGACCATGGCTAAATTAAAAGACCAAATCGAGAAATTGGAGAAGGGCATCAAGGCCCTCGTCGCTAACAAAAAAATATTGAAGGAAGAAATGAAAAATAACAATACATTGCTTAAGAAAGAAATCAAAGGCGAAGTTGTTCTCGTATTATAAATAAGGATAAATGAAAAATTGGACGTCATGAACAAGAAACAAAAAGGATTGGATGACAAGACGAGTGCCATGACGCAAGACATAAACACCATAACAAAGAACCATAATACATTAATGGAAGTGTTACAAAAACTAAGGTATAGTACAAACCATATCAACAACTTAGATATGTTGGACCAGTATGCCAACAAAAATGAGTGCAACAAAGTCGATCAAGGAAATAAAAAAGGAAATCAGACATAATATCTTAGGGATGAGCAAAATAAAAAAATATAATTGATAAAACTAAAAATGGGCTCATATAAGATCGTAATAAGAGTCAAGCCAATTTTTTTTATAATAATAATGACGATCAATACAATGATAAAATATGAATCCTATAGTATGCAAAGGAATTCAAGTCAAATAAATCATATATTTTAGATTCATCTTCTACCTTAACTGTTCTACCTCCCTGGAGAAACCTAAATGTAACTATCTGTCGATTTCGAGTGTGAGAAGCCTTAGGAGACATCACTTCTCGAGTTAACTCATAGGGATAATAAAAGGAAAACATTACGTGACGATATCTTAAGTATAGAGGGACAAACAATTTCTAAAACAAAGCTTGATATGGTCAGTCACAAAAATATTCCTCGTATTCATGTACATGGAAAATGGGACAACGATAATAAATGGAATGGAGTACAAATTCAAGTTACAAGTGAATGGAAATTGACAAACTATTGTTTAAAGACCAAGCACATACCTAATACAAGTTCTAAAACAAAAGACATAAATGAAGTAATGACGTTTTTTCAACACAAAATGGGAATGAAAAGACGAGAACAATAATCTAAGATTTGAAAGCCCGCACGGGTGTGGCTCATTGGTGGTTCCGTTGTAATGAAGTTGTTTGTAAATTGGAGGTCACGAGATCAATCCCACCTGGGTTTAACTGTGTCCCATGTCTTGCGGCGGATGTGGGGCACCTAGGTTTATAGTGGTAGCGGGAATGGATTCCTGGACCTCGTGTCATGCGAGTACCAACCCGGCCCCAGTTGCCAATTCCCGTAGTTATAAAAAAAAAATCTAAGATTTGAGGACAAAGCTTTCACAAGGGGAAGGCAATGTTACAACAATAAAATAGTAAATAAATAGGTAACCATAAGTAATCGTAATTAATTGTATTAAATATATTTTATGGGGAGAAGTGTCTCTTCAATATTCAATGGCCAAGCTGTATTTAATGTGACCATATCCATTGTAATCAATCATCTATTCATATATCAATTATTTATTCATTCATATTATGAAGATGGAACATATTCCTCCTTAACCTGGATACAGGCTAGCCCATTACACTCAGATACAGTGTAATGAATATTGTCAATACTTCAGTTGGTGTTTATTATCTCTGAAGTATTGTCAATACTTCAGAGATAACAAGCACAAACTTGGCCCTTTCAGTTTTTGCTTTGCAACGCCCACACACATAAACATATATATTTCCAAGAAAAAATTTGTAGAGAAATTTACATTTTGTGGATGATTGAATGATTCCAGGTTTGTGGATAGCATTTGAATGGAGTAGCTATTAAAATGAAACCAACTAAATTCCTAACAATATCGACAAATCTATTGAACTAACCCCTTGAACTGCATACACATGTATATACTAATATAGACACATCTATGCATATGGGATGATGCATAATCATGGACTCCTTTAAAGGCACTTTAGATGCCACATAAATATGAAAAAACATGGAATCACTGATTTTAGGTGACAATTAGAGGTATTTCCCTAACTGATTTGAAGATGAAGTAAACATACAAAAGGTAGGTAACCGCAAAAAGATTTCATAATATATAACTTTTATCTATATAAAATTTGTGTAAATGATTATAAAAATAGTTTCCCTTAAATTAGGTTTTCAAATTTTCAGCACATCATAACATAAATGTTTGCACAGGTGCGACATTATATGAGGTAAATGATGTCATTTTTGGATAAAATATTGTAGACATATAAAAGACAGGTGGTACTAATGCAACACTATTTTTTCAAAACATTTCATGAATTATTTTTATTATTATTAATTATTGAAGTCTGAAAACCTTGAAACGAAAATTTTCTGTGTGGGTGCAACACTTTAGGGGATAAAATTAATGAAATTCTAGATTTCTATATATAATATTGTAGAGCTCGCTCTCCTCTAGTGCACCATATAGTTTTCTTGCAAAATGGTGAAGGAACTCAAAAGTTATATAAAAAAAAATGGATGTATCTATTTTAAAAAACTAACGCGTGTCATTTAGAAAAATAATAATAAATAAATAAAATAGACATCTGTAGGAAAAAATTACATATTCAGAATCGCAAGATCTTATTCTACAATATTCTATATTTTCATAAAAAAATATTGTGTTTGTCATAGTAAAAAGCACCATCGAAACTGAGCATATTCACAGAGTTTTGAAATACAAGAAATAGCCCTAATTTATTTGTCCTAGCCAATAGGTTCAATAGTCCGAAGCTATTTCTGAACATGATGCTAAGCCTTATTCCTGCCGAAATTTTAAATTTTACAAATCCAATATGCGATAAAAAACACATATGCGTTATAACGCATATGCGATACAAAACACATATGCGATATAAAACGCATATGCGATATAATGCATATGCATTTTATATCTATTGATATTAATTTTAGACTGTTCCTTCAAATGTTTATTCAAAGACAACATAGCAGTGGAAACCTATGTAGAATGGGAGGGACAATTCTCAAAAGACACAACATTCCTAGAATTCCAAAGATTCCAGCTAGTTAGGAAAGTAATTTCTCTATAATTGTTTAGATATTGTCATGAAAACCATATTTTTAGGCCTACCTCTACAGACTCATATTGCCAAATATCCTTCTTTTCTAACCAACATTCTATCTTATTACAAAATTGAAGAGAAAAGGGTCATTTCATGAAGATGTGAGATATGTATTCTCCACCTTGCCAACAATAATAACATATTCCAGGACCTTCATTATTTTTCTTTTGATAGAGATCTCCAGTCAAGACTTTTGGGGTGAGAGAAAGCCAGATGAGAATTTTAGACTTTTTGGATCTTTAATTCTCCAAATCATTTCCCACTACCATCTATCTTCCAAATCATTTCCCACCACCACCTATCTTCCAAATCCTCCATATTCATAAGTTTTTGATTGTCTAAATATAATGTATAAACTCATCCATTCTTATTTAACATCCTCATCAAAACATCTGGATCTGAGTTTAACTAAACTTGTATGAATTTTAGTTCTAAAAGAAAACATTTCAATTGATCTTTCAATCGACCTATCAAGTGAAAACTAGTACAAAATGATAAATTAATGACTAAAATCAGGCTATAAACGACTATTTTTGAGTCGACGACTAATAGTAGCTAATTTCCACTATCTTATAACTAGTCGTATTTCACTTAGTCATTAATAGCTTGACTTATTAGTCATTGATTTAGTCATTGATAGTCAATGATTTAGTCATGGATTTAGTCATGGATTTAGTCATTGATTTAGTCACTGATTGCAGCAATCAATGACCAAATATACGACTAAATAAACTACTGGATGATAACATATTAATGACTAAGCTAGATACGACTAGATATGGGAAATTAGCTACTAATAGTCGTATATATGTGAATTTAGTCATTTTTTTAGTCACAAATTTATGATAGGGGACGGAGGAATCGAACCACCAACCTCCTGCCTATAATTAGGCAGGTACTCTACCATTGAGCTAGCACTCTTTAAGAAGTTGTTGTTTCCTGATAATGATGACATTCAAAGAAATTTTTCATTATTCAAGCATACAAAGTAATCATTATCAAGTTACTATAGATCCATAATGGCTTACCCTGTACTAGTCCTTCAAGTCATTTTTGCACTAAAGAAATGCATTTGAAATACTTGAAGGACTATTACAAGGTAAGCCATTATGTATCTATAGTAACTTGATAATCATTATTTTTGTATGTTAATTCATCACATTATACACAAACAAATATTTTCAATGATAACCAATTAACATTGAAATAACGCACCAATTAAACATCCCCTCTTGAAGGGGTAATGCAATTCCTATACTCACCAAATTCCTTTTGAGTACAATCTTAGAACAAATTTTACAACCCCCCAATATAGTGAAAACCATTGGAAAAAATGTGAGAGTTTCAAAAAACTCTATTTTAAAAGAAATAATCATGGAAAATAGAAAACCCTAAAACAATGCACTATTACAAATGTTACATAATAAATCCTTATGGAAACACAAACTATTAATGCAAAAATTGATTGTCAATTGATTCACCAAATGATTTCAATTTTGGGTTGTAAATATTGGGATTAGAGAGAATCGTTGTTGATAGAAAAGAACTTTTATGCATTGTCACAACAATAGAAAAATAATATTATAATGATCATTGTGTAGTATATACACATATTTGGTCTTTAATGAATACAATTAAGAACGTTGTATCACTTGATTGCATTGTAGCCATTGTTGTCCACTACTAAAATATCTTTGGCATGCCTTTACATGACCTCACATAGGACAATCCTTGCATTGTCCTTCACCAAATTTTCTTCAAAGTTGAGAATTCACAATCACATATGGGAAAAAATGTTTGCAACCACATATGGGAAGAAATGAAAAAAAATTGATGGCCATGATTTAGAGTGAAACTGAGGACTTAAAAATATGTTATTCCATAATCCTTTGGCTTGTTATAGGCATTTGGCCCCAATTCTCTTTAGATCCAACTTCACCGATGACAAGACATACACTATCCTTATGTTGGGCTTAGGGAAAACCCGGGTTCTTATACTTTTATCTTCGCACCAACAAACATACCCAATGTGTTGGCCCTTTCGGCAACAACCTGCGACAGGTTGCAGTCTCACCTGAAACAGCTATGGGGTGCCGCAGAATCAGGTTTCTACAGGAAAAAGAGGGATATTACTATACCTTTAGCCTTAACAAAGATTAATCATGCAATACAGAGCTTCGACATTCACTTAAATAGATTCATAGTTTAGATAAAAGGACAGTTTCTTGCTTAAACCTTAACTGGGAATTCATAGCGAAGTTAGTACTTAGCAATTTATCTTACTTTATCATTCATCTACTTATCAAATGCATAAAAGCATAACAGAAGCAACATAAAAGAACCACCACAACACAAGATATACATGGTTCACCCCTAGTGTAGGGGCTACGTCCATAGAACTGCATTTATATTCAACTCTTTACAAAACACACAGTTTTGATCTGCGCACTCAGCTGCAGATCTTCTCAACAACCCAAAGCTGTGCACTTAGCTATAGAACCTTTCTTCAAAACCCTCTGCGCACTCAGCTGCAGAGGTCATCCACGCACTCAGCTGGGACTAACCTTCCTTCCAAAATCCTCTACACACTCAGCTGCAGAGGTTGTCCATGCACTCAGCTGGGACTTAACCTTCTTCAAAAACCCTCTGTGCACTCAGCTACAGAGGTCGTCCACGCACTCAGCTGCTACTTAACCTTAAACCCTAAAATAGATCTTAACTTCTTAGCATCAAATTATTATCATACCAAAATCCCTTTAGAAATCTACTTGACTCCTTTACATAAGTGCTTATTTATACAAGTGCACTATTACAATACCATGGGCTTAAACCATGGGCTTAAACCATGGTTCATTTACAAAAAGAGGGGCTTTGACCCAACCCTGAAGCCCCTAAGACTATTTTGGGATGCAACTCTGCTTACAAGCTTCACACCAAAACCGCGGAGTTGCCAAAATTAAGGACCTTAAAGGTTCGAACCCCAACATGCCCCTAAGACTCACCAGTGTCCCGTCCCGGGACACTTTGCTGCTTTTCTGGTGGGAGAATCTTGTTGGCGAAGATAGTAAATTACTTGTTGAGGTTGCACATGATATCTTCGGCTGCTTGCTCCTTCTCCACTATCTCCTGCAACGTTGCTGCAGATGCTTCCCTGGCCTTTTCTTGTGCAAATGCATCATACTCCTTCAAAATTTTGAGCTGGTTGTCCGTAGTAGTGCTCAACTCCAAGGCCTCGTTAATAAGGGGCTGCACAGAGTTCACCAACAGTGTTTCTTTCCTTCTTCAAGACTCAATTTCTTGTTGGAGCTCATTGCTCTGCTTCACCTTAAGCATCTTCTGCATGGGAGGCAGTGTCTTAATTTTTTCCTTAATTGCGTCCAGCTCTGTCTGCCGTTGCTTGATGGTTTCTTGAAACTTTTCAACTTCTGGGTTGTCCTGCAAGTTTTCCCAGGCCTCAACACTTTCATCTAGAAGATTTGATGCACTGCTCACAAGATCTGAGATCTTCGTTCTTGAAGCCTGAATATCTCTGCGACGCTGCTCCCTGACCTATGGTGGACTCTCAGGAATGATGCGTAGCTGAAGCTCTGCAATATGAGCCTCATGTTCTGCTTTTATCTTCTCTATCTCGCTTCAAGACTGTTGTGCATAGTCTTTCAGCTTGACGATTCTTTTCTCTGGTTCTTCTTCAGGCTGCATGTCGAAGTCAGGGAGACTTCGACATGCCTCATCCAATACTCGCGCTAGTGCAGCCTGCTTGCTTTCTGCTTCCCTCTTCTTCTGCTCGGCTTCTTCCAACTACGCTATGAATCTCTCACTCTTCTTTGTGGTGTTCTCTAACTGCATGTGTGAGTAGCTATCTCGTTCTTGGATCTCGTTCATGATTGCCAATTGAAAAAGATGCAGCTTCGGCATAGACAACTTGGTGTATTCTATTTCAACTGTCATGCTCATCTGTGATCGAGATGCTGCGTTAGTTATTATAAGGGTTGCACTTGGTACTTTCCCTCTGTTGTTTCTGGCTGGCCATTGCCTTGTATCTGGCTGCACGCTTATTGGGGCACTACTTGCTGCGGCGCCAGTTGCTGATCTTTCTGCTAACGCCTTAAGTTCTGTAATTCGTTGCACTATGCCAGTGAGTGCATGAAGGTGTGTAGCTGCAAAATCTGACCATTTGTTGGTTAATACTTCTATGGACTTCGTTAGAGCTTGATCAAGCTCTTCCATCGTCACGGCGGGCTCCTTGACGATGTTCTTGCCCTTCAACGCCTTAGCTTTCTTTTTGGGATGAGGCTTAGCGACTTCCTTTGCTTCTGGAGACTTGCGCTTATCTGGGCGATTAGGGTCTGAGATGTTTTTGACTGATTCTTCTTATTCTTCATCAGCTCTGTCATCTCCACCCTGGTCACCTTTGCTCTGCTGCGACTCACTTTGTTCTTCACTTTCTTCTGGTGGGTCATCCTACTGCAGTTGATTAGGCCCTGTGCCCACATCTGTTACTAGAGGAACTGGTATGTTGGGCCTTGTTCCTACATCCTTCATCCATTCAGCCGGCCACTACTGAACTACTGTGAGGATGTCTTCCTGGTTCACCACGTATGGCAACTTCCACCATTTATGCTTGTTATCTGCGTGGGCCTGGATGAAGACATGATTCATGTCATCCCTGAAGTTGGCCACTCCTGCATATTGAGAAAATAGCTCATTACTGAGCCGCGGTGTTTTTAGGATCTCATATGAGATACTCATCGAATAAAAGGTGAACACATAGTTCATCATCTGCTGTAAGGCTTTATCCTGCGAAACCCAAAGAGATGCGTACCTTGTTGCACCAGGCATCTGCGGAGGCACATCAACAAACTGCGCCTCGGTAGGTTCTCTCCATCCTACCAGTGCAATAAGAACTATCAACCATGAGTAATGAAAGGGTCTACCTTTCTCCTGCACATCGCAGACATCTTCGAGGAATTCCCTAGCAATGTACTTTTCCCATTTGTAACTATAGCCTTCGTCATAGTTCGCAGCAATACTGACAATCAGGGCAGGTACTTCATTCAGTATGCACTTTCGTATTAGCTTGCATGCTAGGAGCTCTATGGCGAAGTGAATGTTTTGGTGCCAAATTGTTGAGGTTTGATACCCTCGCTTTCCTTTTGTCAACCCGAAGCGGTCCTTCATGTGCTGGGCCAGCTTCGTGTCTTCGTGCTTCCCAACGAATTTGATCCCAGGATCAAGCCCTTCCTTCGGCAAACCTGTAATCCTGTGAATCAACTCTCCATCAATAGGAATTCTCTGGTTTCCTATCCATAGGTTCCCATCATGCACCAATGCCAATAGCTGCTTGACCACCATGGTAACCTGCGTGCTGCGACCAAAGTGGGGGACATTCAGCATCTTCAACAAACCAGCTTGCTCCAAGCCAGCATCCCATTGTTTCACTTCAAGCAACGTCACTCTAGTCTCTAGATAGTGGATGGAGTGCAAGTATTTCCCAGGTGTGAACTGCGGAAAATTCTCACTATCATTCGTATCGTGGTCTGCATACTTGAGCCGGTCTAATTTTCCTGTCATTGTGCTGACTAGCTTCACACCCTGTGGCAGCGAAGGGGTGCGTAATGTGAACTTGCCTGTTCGCCGAGGTGGTTGAACTCCTGGTCGAACAGGAGGAAGATATGGTGGACGCTACGATGCAACGTTCTCATCCTCACCGAAGTCTTCAAAACCTTCAGGTGGGAGTTCTGCTGAACCAGAAGGATTCATCTTGGGATCCTCAGGTGTCTTTCCTAATGGCTTGTGCCTTTCTTTGTTCTACTTAGAGCGAAATTCTACCTTAAATTTCTTTCTGGTTGATCATGTCTGCATTGGTTGATCCAGCGCTGGGGGAGTCTCTTTGCAAGGTGTAGATGTAGGTGGATTTCTCATAAGGTTCTGCAGACCCCTCTATCTGAATTCTCTCAACAATTCCTGAACGTCGCGATCAGCTGACATGGACTTAACTCAAGAAAATGCGTAATGCGAAATTTGTAGGCCTGGGTGTCTTCTTATAGAATCCAACGACCAAATCTACCATAACTATGCATTAAAGACACCAAATCTAACAGAGCGGCTATAGATCTTGTCCAAATGGCACTAGATTTCAAAAAATCTCATCATTACAGGCAGTTAATGCAGTTAACGTACTGGCGCCACCAAATCTGATTATTTTCCAACGTCGCATTTTAAGCTTCGACACACCTTTCTTCTTCGACACGACCACTAACTTTAGCTTCGCCACAATAAGGACCTTTGACACAGTATTGACCTTCGACACTGTGTAACAATCTACTGAAGCTCTCTAAGAACAGCTTCATTATAGTCTAATACCCAATTTCAACTGTTCTTGGTACTTAGACTCTCCTTCTTGGTATTACTTTTGATCAGGGGGTACAGGCTTGTCCTTGTACTTCTTTAATCTACTTCCATTCACCATGGAGGGAAAAATTTCTCCATTCAATTTAGCTAATTGAACTGCACCACCATCAGTAACTTTCTGAACTATGTATGGTCCTTTCCAATGTGTCTTGAAATTACCTAGGAACTTCATGAATTTACTGTCATACAAGAGCACAAGATTACCATTCTGGAACTGCTTCTTCTTAATGTGTCTATCATGCCATGCCTTTTCTCTAGCTTTCTGTACTTTCTACTGGAAACCTGCAATGAATCTGTCTTCTTCTAATTCTAGTATCTTTGCCAGCCTTTCATTCAACATAGTTGGATCATCCATCTCTGTGAAGGCAGATATTATGAGGCTAGGAACAATGTACTCCATGGGCATAACTGCTTCTTGTCCATATACTAGCCTAAAAGGTGTATGGCCTGTCAACTTCTTGCAAGTGGTTCTATAAGCCCATAATACTGCTGGAATTCTAATATCCCAATCATTTCTGTTAACATTGCAAACCTTCGTCAAAGCGTGCTTAAGAATTTTGTTAAAGGCTTTGACAGTTCCATTTGTTTGAGGATGGTAGGCAGTACTCTTCTGATGATCAACTTGAAATTCTCTAGTTAGTGATTCAATAGTCTTATTCAGAAAATGTGATCCTTGATCACTCATAAGAATTCTAGGACACCCAAACCTTGACAAGATGTTATCAAATATGAACTTCGCAGCTGTAGTAGTGCTACATTCCTTGACTGGTTGAGCTTCGGCTCAACGAGTAAGGTAATCAGTTTCTGTAATAATGTATCTTGCTCCAGATTTCTTTGCAGGGGGATTGATTGGTCCAACAAAATCAATAGCCCACTTGTCAAATGCTTGTAAAGTTACCTGTGGAACCAGAGGCATCTCATCCCTCCTAGATGGTTTTCCTGTTCTCTGACATATATTGCAGCTGTGGCAATACTTTCTTGCATCCTTATGAATTGTAGGCCACCACAATCCGGCTGTCAGAATCATCTGTGTCATAGCTTTTCCTGCATAATGACCTCCTACTGCTCCAGAATGTGCCTCAACCAAAATCAATGGCTTTTCATGCTCTAGGACACATCTGCGCAGTATTTCATCTGGTCCCATCTTATATAGCTGTCCTGCTATCAAGGTAAATTCATCTGCTCTAACCACCAGCTGCTTCTTCTACTGTGTTGTCATCTCAGAGGGTGCAAAACCTGTAGACAAGTACTAAACAATATCCTGAAAATAGTTATCAACCATCTGCATGGAAAACAAGTGGGCATCAGGAAGACCTTCGTTAAAACTAGTGGGCGCTTCTCCTAACTCGAGCCTCGACAAGTGGTCAGGCCCCAGGTTAAGTCTTCTTGGCTTAACTATGATCTCAAAGTCATACTCCTGAAACAAAATCATCCATCTGCATATCCTTCCACCTAACACAGGATTGTTAACCAAATACTTCAAAGCAGAATGGTCAGTGAACATTTTGAAATGAGATCCTAACAAATAATGTCGAAATTTCTGCAAAGCATAAACCATAGCTAGACCTTCTCGTTCTGTCGTAGTATAATTATTTTCTACTGTGGACAATTTTCTACTTGCAAAAGCAATAGGGTGATCAATATTACCTTCATTTGACTGAGCCAATACTACACCTAAAGCAATGGAAGATGCATTGACATGAACATGAAACTCCTTACTCCAGTTAGGGAATACTAAGATAGGGGCAGTTACCATATTTTCTTTCAAAATGTCCAAGCTCTTCTGACATTCAGGTGTCCATTCAAACTTAATATCTTTCTTCAATTTCTTTTCCATAGGGGCTGTAATCTGAGCATATCCTTTAATTAATTTCCTGTAATATCCATTATGACCAAGCATAGTGCGAAGTTGCTTAACAGACTTCGGAGGTGGCAAGTTCACAATAATGGATATTTTCGCAGGATCCACCATCAATCCTTGCTTGCATACAATGTGACCTAGCAGAATTCCAAAAGGTTCACAAAAGATACACTTCTTCAGGTTCAATGAAATCTGATGCTGTCTACACTTGTCCAGCATAAGCCTTAAACTGGCTATATGATCTTTCAATAACCCAAAGATGGTCCAATCATCAAAGTAAATTTCCAAGAACTTATGAATAAATTCCTTAAATGCAGATATGACTACTCTGGAAAACATAGCAGGTGCATTCTTCAATCCAAATGGCATAATAGTATACTGAAAAGATCCCATTTCTATAGCAAAGGTTGTTTTATGTCGATCCTCTGGAGCAATTCTGATCTGATGGTAACCTGAAAATCCATCAGTGAAAGAATACACCTCTTGACCTCTGACATTGTCTAAAACTTCATCTGTAAAGGGAGTAGGAAAAGGATTATGTAAACAGGCATCATTCAGCTTCCTCAAGTCAACACAGATTCTGATTTCTCCCTTGGTCTTCTTTTCTTGTACCACCATAGGGCCGACCCATTTAGACTCTTCGACCGGCTCAATGATTCCTACAGCGAGCATCTTATCTAGCTCCATCTTGACTGTTTCTTTATACTTAGGTTTTAGCCTATAAGGGAATTGCTTCATAGGCTTAGCATCAGCTTTCAAAGGGATTTTTATCACTCCTATATCACCAAGGATACCTTTCATTTTTGAGAACTTCATCGAAAATAAGTCTTGATACTCATGGAGAAGTTCAGTCACTTTGCTCACCATTTCTTTGTCCCAATAATCTCCAATGGTAGCATACTTAGGCATTTCTCCTAATCCAATGTTTACTTTCCTTGTCTTCAAGGGCTGAGTTACTTCAAGTGATTCGACTGCTGGTCCATGTACTTCGCAATGTCCTTCTGACTCAGGAATATTAATGTTGCGAGGGTCATCATCTTCATCAATGGTGAGGTTATAGCATTCTACTGCATTAGCTTCTTCTTCCTTCCAATCAGGTTGGTACTCGGCTATTTCTTTATCATCAAACACCTTAGTATGGATCACCCTAATAGCTGTGTCCAAAGCAGGGCAAACCTCATTAATAGAAAATGTGAGCACAAAACTATCAGTAAGGCTAACCCAAATTATAGTACCATGGCGAAGCTCAACCTCTGCATACCAGTTCTTTGCTACAGGTTCCAGAGTGTGTACAAACCTATGTACCCATTCTTCACAAGGTATATGCTTCCATGCTTCATAACACTGTTCCAAATGTTCCTAAGGGCTAGTCTTACCATTAAATTTGCTTCGTACCTCCTGAGGTTGATCCATGAATCTCAGGCGAAGTAAATTTTGACAAGCCCCCCAACTATGAATATAATTTTTATGACCATTCCACCATCTGGCTGTTGTGGCTCTGAATACTAAATCTAGAGTCTCCATTTTCTGTGAATCAGGTACTTGTTCTGAGAATTGTACAATAAAATCTTCTGGGTCTGTCAAGCCATCAAAAGTAGGTAAGACTCTTTTCTGTGAGCCAACCCATCTGAGAGACTTGGCAATTGTTGCACATCGATGTCCGTGTAGCTCATGAAGTCTATTCTACCAATTCTCTAGGCCTTTGTCTGAATTAGTCATGCAAGAACTGTCACACTGCCAATCCATTATACCTTAAGCAGTAGGGTTAACATAGTCTTCTTCTTTAGCTGTGATGTTGTAAATATGATCCAAAACATCCTGATATTCATCTTTGACTAGTTCTGTATACCTTTCTCCTTGAGAAGGGTCCAACGGTACTATGACTCTCAAGCCTTTTCCTTCAAAAGTCATCTGTCTATTCTTAAGGTTGATTACTGCATAATTGTCTATTGCCCATTCAATTCCTAGAAATGCCAGATAGGGGTTGCTATCATCAATTATTTCAATGACTTCAAAATCTGCTAAGGTACTAACTCCATCAATGTCCATTGGTACACTAGGGAATCTTCCCAAGGGCACAATCTTCTGTTGATTGGCTAATCTCAACTGTATAGGGGACCATTCAAGCATAGGTTTTTCCATTTGTTCCCATGTTTGCTTAGTTAGGACATTCACTTCTGAGCCCAACTCTAAAATGATATCAATCATGTCATAATCTCCTATCTGAGCATGCAATCTCATTTCTCTTCCAGTCCTTCTAACTCTATTAACAGTTTTTCCTCTATCAGAGCTTCGTTGAGGTTTGCAAGATGCAATAACTTTCTGTAACTCATTCAAAGCATTCTGATTTCTTAATAGCTTCATACAACTCTGTAAAAATGATGTTAGTGTACTTACTTGATCAGGCGAAGCTTCTTGAAACTGTAACTGTTGTTGATGTTGTTGCGTAGTTGCTACTGATGTTCTCGGATCAGCAAAGTCTTTTTTAGCTTCCATAAATGTTCCTTTCTCTCTTCCAACATCGAAGGCTAGGACTTTCTCTGGGGTCTTGCAGACCCAAGCCTCGTCAGGCTGTTTCTCCTTATTCTGCACCTGCGTCGTAGCTCCACTCCTTGTAACAATGTTAATGGCTGGGATAGGTCTTTTCTCTACAGGAATCATTTCAACATTCTGGGTAGGAGCACCATTTCTTTCTTATATCTTGGCTATCAACTGTGGGCATTGCTCAATCACATGATTGACTGCTCTGCAATATCGACATGTCGTAGTTGGGTTCTGACAGTCTCTAGCTACATGTCCTACCTGATTACAGTTATAGAAAACAACCTGGCCTCGACCTCTTCTAGGCATACCACCACGACCATGACCTCTGAAATTACCTCGACCTTGTGTACTACCACGGTAACCATATCCATCATTGCCTTGTGCATCGGGTTGTACCCTATAAGCATCATAGGTTCGCTCTCTCATGAGGTCAGAGCTGCGACATTTGTCTTCATTGTGTCCAACTGACTTACAGAACTTGTAGTAGGGATTCTTAGGTAATTGGACATATCTCTGTAGTAGATAGAAATCTTCAGGTCGATGCTGGCTAGTTGTTCTACAGATCTCACAATATAGGACATTAGGGTTAAACAGGTTTGGTGCACCAGTATTCAAGTAATTTCTTAATGCACGACACTGTTCTTTGTCATGACCTTTTGTCTTACATCGTGTACACCAAACCTCTCTGCGAATAGATTTCCCTTTTTTCATGTCGTGAAGCTCCAAAGCCATTTCTGCTAATTGTGCTTGTATTTGGGCTATTCCAGAATTATCTCCAACAGGAGCTGTTTCAAGTTTCATGGAAATTTCCAAAGCCTCTTGCTGATCAGCAACCTTCTGTTGCAGAAGTGGAGTCCTGATATGAGGCAATAGTGCTGCAATGAACAATTCTTTATGTTGTTCTGGTCCAATAGTGAAGCTAACTTGATCCAACAGAACTTTGAACCTCTAATCAAAGTCCCAAACTGATTCGCCTCGCTTATACTGAATTTCTTTTAGTTTAGTTATACACTGTGACTCTGATTTAGGCTTCTTGAATTCTTTGATCATTGCTTTTTTAATATCAGCCAGGGAATAGTTCTGAGCACTGGAAAAATTCATAAACCAGGTCAAAGCTTGGTCTCTGAAAGAGGTGACCAGCTATGCTTTTCTTGTATTTTGATCCATAATATTCTTAGCAGTCCAAATAGCTTCGCATAAGAACCAAAACTGCTCTGGATCCTCTGATCCAGTTCCTTTAAAGACAGGGAGCTTGATATCATCATTCACATGGGCCATAGTGGATCGAGGGGGTGGGGGGAGGGGGAGGAGGAGACAGAAGACTGGTAATAGGAGGAAGGGAACTTTCTGAAGTAGACTGGCCTGCGACAGGACTACTCAGGCTAGGGTTACTTTCAGACTACGAAGGGTTCTCAGGGGTAACAGATCTGCGCTGTGGAGTTATAGGAGGGTTTCTAACAAAAGGGGTTTCTTCAGATTCATATTCTTCTTGACTTAATGGGGTATAATCGATATTCTGGCCTAGGATATAGGATGCAATATTTCTCTTGTATCTTTTACCATTGCAAAGAAAACCACTTTGCTTATCGAAGTCACTTTCGCTTCCAAACATAGGTTAGTAGCAATAAATATAGCAATCTGATTGGATAAGCAATATGCCTTTCTCAGCCAAGAGCATTTTAATTTTTAGACTTAATGAATTCAGGTACTCACCCCTAGGTCCTTTGGAAAACTGTCTTTCTGCTTCACTGAAAGAAGTATGTGTGTCGATGGCGAACTCCGTCACAAATGCGTCAAGGGTTCACGTTATCCAGAAGTCAACAACTCTTGATACTGCATTGTTCGTACTTTTCAATAGCTTAATTCTTTATGGGGTCCAGGCAGGAGACTGATCTTCTTTGAAGTTTTTCTTTCTTTCTATCAACCTGGATAACCACTGGTGCAATTCTATGTGAATGCTACCAAAGAAAATTTCATAAATATCAGAAAAAAATGTACCTTTGCAAGAAGTCGTCTGAGCTACGACGAGGATATTTATTTTCTTGTTCAACAAATTTTAGATAGGTATCTTTGATCCAGTCACTGATTTATTTTACTGAGGGCCTCCAAAACATATACCTCTAGGTACGACGTAGATCCCTCTTAAAGCAGATACTGGTTCAACCGGCAATGGAACCAATTTGTTGGGGCTTAGGGCAGACCCAGGTTCTTATACTTTTATTTTTGCACCAACAAACAAACCCACAGTGTTTGCCCTTTCGGCAACAACCTGCGACAGGTGGCAGTCTCACCCGAAACAGCTATGGGGTGCAGCAGAATAAGGTTTCGGTAGGCAAAAGAGGGATATTACTGTACCTTTAGACTTAACAAAGAATAATCATGCAATATAGAGCTTCGACATTCAATTAAATAGCTTCATAGTTTAGATAAAAGGACAGTTTCTTGCTTAACCCTTAACTGGGAATTCACAGCGAAGTTAATACTTAGCAATTTATCTTACTTTATCATTCATCTACTTATCAAATGCATAAAAACATAACAGAAGCAACATAAAAGAGCCACCGCAACACAATATATACGTGGTTCACCCCTAGTGTAGGGGCTACGTCCACAGAACTACGTTTATATTCAACTCTTTACAAAACACACAATTCTGATCTGCGCACTCAGCTGCAGATCTTCTCAACAACCCAAAGCTGCACACTTAGTTGTAGAACCTTTCTTCAAAATCCTCTACGCACTCAGCTGTAGAGGTCATCCACGCACTCAGCTGGGACTTAACCTTCCTTCCAAAACCCTCTGCGCACTCAGCTATAGAGGTCGTCCATACACTCAGCTGGGACTTAACCTTCTTCAAAAACCCTCTGCGCACTCAAGTGCAGAGGTCGTCCATGCACTCAACCAAGACTCAACCTTAAACCCTAAAATAGATCTTTTAGCTTCTTCGCATCAAATTATCATCATACGAAAAGCCTTTTAGAAATCTACTTGACTCCTTTACATAAGTTCCTATTTATACAAGTGCACTATTACAATACCATGGGCTTAAACCATGGGGTTAAACCATGGGTCATTTACAAAAAGAGGGGCTTCGACCCAACCCCAAATCCCCTAAGACTATTTTGGGCCGCAACTCCGCTTACAAGCTTCGCACCAAAACCGCGGAGTTGCCAAAATTAAGGACCTTAAAGGTTCGAACCCCAACACCTTGTAATGTCATCATGAGATTGAGTCCTTCATTTAATGGGAGAATAGAAGTTAACATAAAATATGGTTATCTAGAATATAACAAATTAGTTAATTTTCAGTTATTATCCCTGGAATATTTTACAAGGAAAGTTGAAGAGAATGAGACAAACATGTTCTCCCATAATTTAGCCTCCCTGCTAACATGAACTTCCCCAATCTTCTTGATGGCCTTCAAATTATTTTGAACATTTCTATCATATCTCTCAAGTCTGTTTCTTCTTAATAGAACCTGAAATAGAACCAATTGCCCAACAGAATGTGTTCAAGTTGTTCCACGTCCAATCTTCCCCATTAAGTTGTTTACTGAGTTTTTTCAACATCTGCATCCACCAATAATCAAAATGTACTATAAAAAACCAACCTCAAATAACATGTTGTATATAGTATTCAAAACAAGTACATAAGAACTATCTAGCTCTATATAACTATAATATGTGATATGGAAACAACTGGAAAATTCTATTCACTGTGCTGAATTCGATGCATCAAACAAAGTCAAAGTAGGTCATATTTGGGAGATGGGACAGATAAAAAAACACATGAATTGATAAATCAAATCCCTTATTTCCCACAAAGAACACATTTCTGTTCATTTTTCATTCATGTGTGGTCCTTTACAAGTGTTATCAGAACTAGCTGGTTTGGACCAAGTCTGACCAGTCTTTCCCTTGCAAACCAGTCGAAAGTAGTTTAGGTCCAGTGTCTTCCCAAACCTAGTTCAAATCAGAACCAGTCAATCCAGCTAGTTAGGGACCCCTTTCCCCTGCAACACTTGAGCTCTTTCTGATTCTAAGAAAGAAGCATAGAAGAAGAGGATGCTTAATGACACCAACTAATTAAAACACATTTGATTCCCAAGAAATACAGTAGTTTAATCATCTTAAACCATTGTTTGGAGCATATATTTATTTGAAGGAAAAAAACCCAATGGATTGAAATCCCTCAAAACTGTGGCCCCACCCTCTAGAATGTTTTATTAGTGAAGATCAGGTCGTCGGTATTAAGCCAACACAAATTACAAATTAATTGCCCACAGCCTACATCAATGATCTAGCACAAATCCCAACAAGGCATGTATTATGGTGACATCTTATAAGGCATGTCCCCAAAAAGAGGTGGCCCAACTGCAAGCCATAACCATAGATCCCATGCAAGGGAGGAGCAAGCCTGCCATGATTTGAACCTGGGTTTTCTTCATGGCAACCACACCAAGTTGCCACGAGACAACATATTGATGGACATGTATATGTGTGCTTGTGTGTGTGTGTGTGTGTGATGCAAGGTAGGAGAAGCCCTGTCGTGATTTGAACCTGGGTCTTCTTCACAACAACCACTTGAAGATGCCACTAGTGACTAGATTGCAAATTGATGGACATGTATATATGTTTGTGGGTGTGGTGTGTGTGGGAGAGAGAGAGAGAGAGAGAGAGAGAGAGAGAGAGAGAGAGAGAGAGAGAGAGATATTAGAAGTACATATTTTAGTGATTTATTTTTGGATCCAATAGTAACAATTACCAATTCTTAAGAACTTGGCATAAAAACCATCAGAATACCTTATGCAAGACACACACGTCATGTATATAGTTTACACAGGGTAGAAACCAACTCATATTAAATTTGGAATGGATCTTGAATTTGTAGGTTGCATGTGGTGCATGTTACAACAAAGAGTGAAAATTGAACTGATATAGGAAGATAGTAATATATGGTTTATTTCCTTTTCCTGGACAATGTGTGTATTTATTAAGATACCATATTCATGTTGATAGCATTGTTTGGTTCTATGTTGTATGACTTAAATTGGTTTGTCAATTTTAGGTAAGCTTACCAGATCTAGGTGATTCAACAATTCATGCTATGAAGGCCATGTATTCAGTCATGAAGCCCTTTCTACAATCCTACAACCTTTGGCAGGTCATTTCTTTAACTCTGATAGGAAAAAATAAATACATGTACAAGCTAGGTGTTTTTGAATATTTATAATGTATACAAAGAGGCATGTACACTTCCATGCAATCAAGTATCTGTTTCACTTTGTTTTGTTTTTCTTCATCCTTTTCACGATCTGATTTTCCATTGATTTTCATACCTTCGTAGGGTAGTAGAACTAAGGTTTAATAGTGGTGGAAATAAGGATTATGGGACATTCATTATGTAGGAAATATAACAACACACTATTGCCACACAACATGGTTACAATTCATATACATGAAATTTACTACTATAGCCAAAGTATAATACCATATTCGTGGCCAAATTTACCACAAAATCTCCTAGTTGCTACTTAGAGGCTAGATCCCTACTTGAATCTTTCGTCCATACCTAAAGCAGAATTACAGATGCCTTAAAAAATGGTCTATCATCCTTACACATATACAATACTTCATCGATAATTTCCTTTCAGAAAAATCCCAATCATGAGTCCTTCCTTCCATAGCCCAATTTTGATAAGATAATTATATACAGATAGACATACCCTTCTGAATAGGAAAGAAGGTCAATGCAACCTTCAAATCTTGGGCATATTTCTGGGAAATGGATTTGGGAGGTCTTGGTGTTATCCCTAAAGTTGAACCTAGACTACAGGGGTTCAAGCTTAAGGAAATCTTTTTCAGAAATATAAATCAATGAAGTCAAAATGAAAACTAGGCTGGTATGTCATCAAAGCTATAAAACAATCACAAAATCATACAAGAACTGGGCTGGTATGTCATCAAAGCTATAAGAGAATCACAAAATCATACAAGAACTGTATAACATAAAACAAGATACAAAATCCCATATCCAAGTAACTAGGATCATGAAATTATGAAATGAAACTGCCTCTATTTTTAAAAAAATATAAAAGATAATTGTATTTCAACATAAGAATCATTGCAATGGGATTCAATGGACCATATACATGATAAATTATAAGAAACACAATTCATAATACACACAGACAAATCATAATCATATTCATATCAAGGTAGAACCTGTATTGAAGATGTAGAGTATTTTATGTCATACAGAAAGACATCAAAATTGGATCTTCATAACTCCAAATTCCCACCTCTGTCTCATCTAGTGACTATTCTTATATACAAAATATTTGTTTTTCTAAGATAACTATAAGCTCCTACTTCTATGGATCGAGCCCTTTCCAAAATAGAGAAGTCAATCTCCTTTAAAACTGTCTGCCTTCATTATTTGGGGCTCGTTCTGATTTTCTGCCTGAATAATTGGATCTAGAATTAATATACTCCGCCATTTGGTATTTGTGTTGACACATGGGTTTTTTTTTGGATGCTTGAACTCGGTTTCATGATTTAATACTTGGAAGATCATGGATCCTAGATCATGTGACTCATGCCAGCCATTTCATCAGGGGTTGTGTCTCGCATACATCAATTAATTGCAGGAACCAACAGCTTACAACCATGCTAGATTCTTCAAAGGAGAGACAATGACTTTAACTTAAAATCTAAAATAATTCCAGATCTACAGCACATTTCCAATGCTGAGATTTTTTGGAAATAACTTTAAACATTTCTAGGAACCAGCATCTATAAGAACTTCCAACTGAATTTGAAGGGAAAAATAGATAAAACTGAAGCCATTACTCGAGAGTTGGACAAGCTGGTCCAACAACATAGCTACCAATCTCTATCCACAACCATCCTCTAATCAGACCCAATTTCTGCAGCTTTTATATTTAACAAGTTTACTGAGCAAATCATATAGTAACATTGCAAACGGATTTGTGCTCACAGTTTCTTTATATGTGGGGCACTAATGTTTTGGTGTAGAATTTCCAAATGACCAACATTATTTAAAAGACATGATCTACAAAATGACTTATCAGAGATTCCAAGTTCCGGAATTAGAAATGGTGGTGGTTTTTCTCTGATGAATGCCATTTAGCGCTATGTATAGCTGCTTCCTCTAAACGGGGCGTTTTGGCCAGCTTACAACTCCTGCATAAACCTCAAATTGAGACTTGATACCTCTGGCCCAGTTTGGATCATGGCTAATTGCAATTTCACATGGATCTTTGCCCCTCCCTCGATAGGTTCCTATTTTTCATTAAGAAGCTCAAGCCACTGCTCGAACTCATGGCCATCTAGGAGATCCTTTACAGGTACATAGGCTCTTCCAACCACCGTTGTGCCAACTGAGTTATCATCTTTAACACTAAAAACCACATTGCCAACTTGATGAGCATAGTAAATGTGAAAGGACTCATACCATCCTGGGTTCTTGGGTTCATTGTGAATGATCCGAGTTCGACCCACAAGGGGTCTCTCTAGATCGATGGTTGCATACAGTCTATTAGATCCTTTCCCAACATTCTGCCAAGCCAAATACTATACTACAGATGGAATTGGAATCGAGTAACCTAATTCATATCGTAGTTCTATATTCTAACACACACAGTAAGTATTCATATAATGATGCTACTTATTATCGGTCCAGATAGCCTCATTTATAGTACCATTATTACTAATTATCTTGCCCTTCAGCTTTCCTCATTACTTTTCAACAAGAGCTCCCAAACCCTCTTTGCTGAAGTGTTCTGCAAAAGCTTCAGTAGTGCGCTTCTGAATTGGGAACAAATCAAGAAGATTATCTTCTATCTTCCCTCGCTTCAGCAATGCTATGAGATCATCAAGATTGTTATCAACCAAATACTCCTTGAAAAAATCTGTGATGAATGAGAGCACAATTCCCTTGGAAACAAGGTTGTCTTTAAGCAGAGGCTGAAAAATGATTTCTGGTGGAAGCCCTGATAATTTCTGAGAGAATGTGAGTGCAGTAAAAATGGCAAGCTTTTTCCTTTCATTGTCCTCAAAAAGCTCAAGGGATTGCAAAAACCGTCGCATAACATTTTCAAGGTTCTTGCTGAGGAAAGGCCTCCTGCGTAGTATCTTCTATATATACAGAACACTTGGCAAAATATTCTGCCTTGAAGGTTCAAATCCTTGCTCCAAAACTAGACTCCACATGATTTATTAATAGGATCTTATCTTCAGACATTTGGAATGCTGCCAGAAACTGAAATTTTGTTGGAGCAGATATGATGATAACATCTGGCTTTGTCTTGGGATGGCATGCTCCCTGTGAGCTGCCAAGAACAAGTAGAACTGTGCCTTTCCAATGAAACCATCTCTGATAACTACACCCTGTCCTGCCATTCACTGCTTTGAAAAAAAGAAAAAAACAGTGCCTTGTTTCCATTGGGCTGGAGTCTTCATCACAAATCTCTGCTACTTAAAAAGCTTAAAAACGAACTACTGACTGAATCTTTCTGCAAATTGAAATAATCTTCTCACAACAATCTGATCACACTGTACAAACTTAAGGAAATTCTTGAAGCATCAAGATTATTTATTTACAGCTCCCATTCTAATCATCTGCTTTCTTTTGATTAGGTAAAATCATGCTTCCAATGAAGCCATACAAATATTTGACTAACTGGTAAAACTTCTAATCTGGAGATGATGAATAAAGGAGCCCATGGAATATCAAAATTCATTTCAAAAGAAGGGAAAAGCCAACCTTCATTTGACAAAAACAATCTGACATTTGAGCTGGTCAAAGAATCCATATAATCAATAAATGGATCAATGAAGCTATAAAGAAATACCTTTTGCTGCAGTTTAAGTTGAAGATCAAAATATCTTTGTATATCCTCTTCCTCATAATGGCTGCCACTTTCAGCTACCTACAAATTGAATTGCAAACATGGCTGCTCAATGTCTTCTACGGATTCAGGATGGTTGATTTCCACACAATGTTGTTCCTCACCAAAATTTGATTCATAGTTGTCATACATCCGTTGGCTACTCCTCAAATCAACAAAAGGTGATGTAGGGATCTGCTCTTTTTCATCTGAATACTCAGCATAGATTGGCATATCTTCAGAGTGAATCAGTTGATGCTGATCCCAATCTAGAACTTCAATGTATTCATCATAAAATGGAGCATTCTGATCGATTTCTAAAGATGAAGATTTCTGTTCTATGATGCTATCATCAACTTTAATATTAGAACTTTGAAAATTTTCTTGTTGTAAAACAAAATTAGAGGAAGATAATAGATCTTCTTCCTTCTTCATAGCATAACCACCAGCTTCATCTTTACTACTGGAAGAATCTACTTCTAAACCCTGGATATATAATGCATATCCCCTACAGCAATGCTCAAAAAGGCACTCAACTGGGTAAATCCTCTTACAATATAAATAAAAGGCATCATGAAAATATTTCAAAGAGGAAATACTAGAAGCAAGAAGAGTTCTGTACCATTGTCTCACGCAACCATCTAATGAATACATAAACATTTTCATCAATACATCTTCATGATGTATACTCAGCTAATCCATGTATTGATGAAATTTAATTACATGATGTGTCGGATTGTCCTCTTCCTTTTCTCTGAATCGGGGAAGAAAATCTCCCCATTCATCAATGATAGGTACTGTATTTGGAAATCCAGGAACATTTGAGAAATTGAGCGGAGCAAATCTCTGTGCCAACATGGTTTCAAAAAGCTTTGACATCTTGTACAATCGCCTCTGGATTCTTCAAACATGGAGTCACCCAGTGAATAAATATGTAGTCAAACTAATGCCCTGCTCCTGTCCACCATCAAGAGCTGGATATGATCTTTGTCATTCTTTCTCGGGGAAGATATCTTGACTCCTCCATCCCCGACAATGGCGCCAGAAGATGTTATCCCTAAAGTTGAACCTAGACTACATGGGTTCAAGCTTAAGGAAATCTTTTTCAGAAATATAAATCAATGAAGTCAAAATGAAAACTAGGCTGGTATGTCATCAAAGCTATAAAACAATCACAAAATCATACAAGAACTGGGCTGGTATGTCATCAAAGCTATAAAACAATCACAAAATCATACAAGAATTGGGCTAGTATGTCATCAAAGCTATAAGAGAATCACAAAATCATACAAGAACTGTATAACATAAAACAAGATACAAAATCCCATATCCAAGTAACTAGGATCATGAAATTATGAAATGAAACTGCCTCTGTTTTTAAAAAAATATAAAAGATAATTGTATTTCAACATAAGAATCATTGTAATGGGATTCAATGGACCATATACATGATAAATTATAAGAAACACAATTCATAATACACACAGACAAATCATAATCATACTCATATCAAGGTAGAACCTGTATTGAAGATGTAGAGTATTTTATGTCATACAGAAAGACATCAAAACTAGATCTTCATAACTCCAAATGCCCACCTCTGTCTCATCTAGTGACTATTCTTATATACAAAATATTTGTTTTTCTAAGATAACTATAAGCTCCTACTTCTATGGATCGAGCCCTTTCCAAAATAGAGAAGTCAATCTCCTTTAAAACTGTCTGCCTTCATTATTTGGGGCTCGTTCTGGTTTTCTGCCTGAATAATTGGATTTAGAATTAATATACTCTGCCATTTGGTATTTTTGTTGACACATGGGTTTTTTTTGGATGCTTGAACTCATTTTCATGATTTAATACTTGGAAGATCATGGATCCTAGATCCCGTGACTCATGCCAGCCATCTCATCAGGGGTTGTGTCCCGCATACATCAATTAATTGCAGGAACCAACAACTTACAACCATGCTGGATTCTTCAAAGGAGAGACAATGGATTTCACTTAAAATCTAAAATAATTCCAGATCTACAACACATTTCCAATGGTGAGAATTTCGGAAATAACTTTAAACATTTCTAGGAACCAACATCTATAAGAACTTCCAACTGAATTTGAAGGGAAAAATAGATAAAACTGAAGCCATTACTTGAGAGCTGGACAAGCTGGTCTAGCACCATAGCTACCAATCTCTGTCCACAACCGTCCTCTAATCAGACCCAATTTTTGTAGCTTTTATATTTAACAAGTTTACTGAGAAAATCATACAGTAACATTGCAAATGGATTTGTACTCGCAGTTTATTTATATGTGGGGCACTAATGTTGTGGTGTAGAACTTCCAGATGAACAACATTATTTACAAGACATGATCTGCAAAATGACTTATCAGAGCTTCCAAGTTCCAGAATTAGCAATGGTGGTGGTTTTTCTCTGATGAATGACATTTAGTGCTATGTATAGCTGCTTCCTCTGAACTGGGTGTTTTGGCCAGCTTACAACTCCTACGTAAACCTCAAATTGAGACTTGATACCTTTCCCCCAGTTTGGATCATGGCTAACTGCAATTTCACATGAATCTTTGCCCCTCCCCCGATAGGTTCCTATTTTTCATTAAGAATCTCAAGCCATTGCTTGAACTCATGGCCATCCAGGAGATCCTTTACAGGTACATAGGCTCTTCCAACCACCGTTGCGCCAACTGCGTTATCATCTTTAACACTAAAAACCACATTGCCAACTTGATGAGCACAGTAAATGTGAAAGGACTCATACCATCCTGGGTTCTTGGGTTCATTGTGAATGATCCGAGTTTGACCCACAAGGGGTCTCTCCAAATCAATGGTTGCATACAGTCTGTTAGATACTTTCCCAACATTCCGCCAAGCCAAATACTATACTACACATGGAATTGGAATCGAGTAACCTAAATCATATCGTAGTTCTATATTCTAACACACACAGTAAGTATTCATATAATGATGTTGCTTATTATCGGTCTATATAGCCTCATTTATAGTACCATTATTACTAATTCTCTTGCCCTTCAGCTTTCCTCATTACTTTTCAACAAGAGCTCCCAAACCCTCTTAGCTGAAGTGTTTTGCAAAAGCTTCAGTAGTGCGCTTTTGAATTGGGAACAAATCAAGAAGATTATCTTCTATCTTCCCTTGCTTCAGCAATGCTATGAGATCATCAAGATTGTTATCAACCAAATACTCCTTGAAAAAATCTGTGACGAATGAGAGCACAATTCCCTTGGAAACAAGGTTGTCTTTAAGTAGAGGCTGAAAAATGATTTCTAGTGGAAGCCCTGATAATTTATGAGAGAATGTGAGTGCAGTAAAAATGGCAAGCTTTTTCCTTTCATTGTCCTCAAAAATCTCAAGGGATTGTAGAAACCGTCGCATAACATTTTCAATGTTATTGATGAGGAAAGGCCTCCTGCGTAGTATGTTCTGTATATACAGAACACTTGGCAAAATATTCTGCCTTGAAGGTTCACATCCTTGCTCCAAAACTAGACTCCACATGATTTATTAATAGGATCTTATCTTCAGACATTTGGAATGCTGCCAGAAACTGAAATTTTGTTGGAGCAGATCTGATGATAACACCTGGAACATGCAAGACCTGATGGTGTGAATGCTTCTTAGAATGTTGTATTTTCAACATAGCTACTGTTACAACAAATTTTTCTATGCCCAGTGAGAGAAACCACCATATCCATCCCTTCAAGTTCATATTAATTGAGCGTAGAATATATGTTATAATAAATATATTAGATTTCGTTGCAATAAAAGGAATTTAGCTCACCTTTTACGATACATCAAATATTTCAATCCTCGGGTTCTCTTCTGTACACATCACATTGGATAAGTGCAGAGGCTTCCAGGGATTAGCTTGATTGGGAGGCCTTTGGTTTGAAAGACATAAAATCAGTAATAGAAAACTAATTCCATGTTTATATGATCAATATACATTAAATGACCTTAATGTAATGATAAGGGATGACATTAAAGCACAATGAATGCATTTATGAAAAGTTAATAAGGATTACCTGCACCCCAGCATGGTTGTTGTCCCAGCTGAAACAAGTTGTAGCAGCTCCCCATTGGGAAAAGCCTTGGCCATTCCTGAAACAAAAGTAGTTCAAGTATCACTCATTGTGGGTTGCGTGATAAAGCCAATCTGCTTCCCACAGAAGCTCATATTTATATCCAGTATAATTGTAGAATATTTGAACTGAAGGTATGCTACTTCTATATAATCCCCTATGAGAATCAGAAAACTGAAACAATTATTGTGCATGACTAATCAATATCTGATTATGCAGAATCGGTCTTGCAGAACACTAATGAAGCAGATGCCATTGCTGCTACTGTCTCTACTGCTACATCTGACCTAGAACTTGAATCATCCACTTGGAGAGTTGGCCTTTTCTCCATCATATTTTATGGCCTTTCCCAAGACTGATGATAAATTCTTGCATTTCCCACCTAAAACAAATAAAAATATACATAAATATAACAAGTTGGAGTACAAAATAGAGCAATATACATGACTACATAACGTTGGAATATAAAATACATTTTTTTGATAAGTGGCAATATATGACGAAATAAATTATTAAATAAATCTATGTGTGAAACTAGCACAACAAGTTGTTGTCTATTTATAGATTATAGGTGAAGGGAAGTGTCCTAAATCCCAACATTTTTGTCATTTTAAAATATGATAAAAGTTTGTTAAAACTTCTAGTGCAGAATTTAACAGTTTGATATTCACCATTGAATGAATGACACGAATATATGTGTAGTAAATATGAGTTAAATAATAGCATCATCACACTTGTGACTTCAATAACTAATGGAGATAGATAACATCAATGAATCGAGAAATATCCTAACCAAAATAAACAGAAGAGCTCTAATCAATGATAATAAACTGGCATTTATAGTCAATTTCTTTCTACTTTGGCTTGAGTAACTATAAATGAAGGAATATATTCTATCAAGGTCACTTCAGCACCAACCCAACTTCCTTCTTCCTTATTTGTTTGAACTTTGGAATTTCAATATTGCTTCCATAACTATTGTAGTTAGCATTCTAACAGGTTTACAATATGAAATTTTGTGAAGTAGCATTGACAAACCTCTAGACCACAGCCAACAATAAGAGGAGGGCAGGATGTTTTCCTATGACTAAACTTGAAATAAACCACCTGATGGGAATATGTAGATGCAATATCCAACCCACAACAATTTTTTAGCTCTACAACACAAATCACCATAATTGAGTACACGTTTGGTTAACAAAAACTATATTAGTATCCTAAAGAAATTGCCATATTTTTCCAAAACAACCCTCCATATTGAAAGAATGAAACTTCTTAACAACAACAAATAGTGCAAATATAGTGATTTACAATAGAGGATAATTTCAACAAGACATTTACAATCTCATTCCCATACTCATATTGCACTCTCAAGTTTGGAAGGTGTTTGTGTGAAAAATCTATATGCAAAGATCAAATTCATTTTCAAGAGCATGAAAGGGATGAAAAGTTTGAAATAGAGGCCAATATACCTAGAACCTTCTATTTGGGATCACCTTTCATTTCAAGTCGTGAACCCATTTTCCACAAAATGACCACTATATTGTTTGAACTAGCAGTCATTTGGAAAAAAAATTGTCCTCACAAACTTTGGATGAACCCCAACTTTTTGGCGAGCCCCAACCTTTTGGCTAAGAATGGGTAAACAACCATGTTTCTAGGACCAAAATAAGCTAAAATGTAAGGTAGTGGTATTCCATAGTAGTAGATTTATTAGAATTAGCAATCAAATTGGCTTACTTCACCAGTCATCCGAGATGCAAATTCAATTACTTCGCCAATCATCCCAAATGCAAACTAATCAACAAAGATGAAGAATTTAAGAATTGGATATTGCTACACATTTAGTGTGCTAACCTTGGGGTAACCGGTAACCTTGTGACTAAACCTGTCACTATCTAAACTGTCAAGAAATGGGATTTAAGAGTTGGGATTTACTTGGACTTAAATAGTTAGAGGGGTTCATTTCACTTGTTGATATTCAATGCATGCCAATAAATTATAAGTTGTTTAACTAATATTGGTTATAATTTTCAGCTGCAGGCTACAACACCTGGAGATACGTTGCACAACTAGTAAATGCATCGACACAAGTTGCTGCTAAATACTGTACAATGTATGAAAAACCAAGTAGAAAAAATGTGTAAACCTGGATCTAGTTATGATTTCAAATAGAGAAATTGACACACAGGAAAAAAAAGACGGGTAAAAGTAAAAGCTTAAGAGATACAGGATGGCATGGCATACCTGGATATACAATACATTGCTTGAAGGATGTGCATTGATCAAATAATATGTGATCGATCTTATGGAAGACTGGGTTTCCCCTAGCTAATGAGAAACATCCATTTGATCCCCATACTCCAACACACTCCAACACAAAAGAGTTTCTGTAAAAGCCATGGGTAGACCAAACTTGATGTGATCCCCTGCATCATACATTCCTCTAGACAGGGCTGCACCCACATCATTACCATTTTGTTACAAAATGACGATTTCTAGTACACTATTTGACTTTAGTATGGTTGGAAAATCATACAGAACACCTCCAACCATGAACTAAATCAAATGCAAGACAAATCAAAGTGATCAAGGAGTTGTTGAATACATCAACTTGTATTTTTTTATATATTCCATGTATTAAGTGATCAATTCACCACTCATATGACCAACTTGTAACCATTGTGGGTCATTGGTAAACATGGGGACCACTGACCCTGTTGAAACCACTTCATTTATTATCAGGAATCCTAATTTCTAACATATTTAGCATTGCCTTTGTAACATCCATAAATCCCAATCGATACATACTGAAACATACATAGAATTCCTTAAGAGAACACAAGATGGAATTTGCATATTTTCTATCATCAGTATTGCATTATAGAAGAATTTGAGAGGTGGTCCCAAGGCCTCTTACTTATCCAAGCTCTTAGTAATGTCCTTGTTAAATTATACAAGTTTATATTAATAAGCATAACATCTTAGTTATTTATAATTCATGAGATATGATCAACATTATGTTGATATCATAGAATTTTTGTCATGCACATATGGTTATATTATGTGCATAATTCCATAAACTTAAATACCAATCTATCCTCCATACACTAGTACAAAATGAGGAATTAGCTACTACGTGACTAAAAATTCTAGTCACCACAGGTTTTTCAAGTGATTTATTAGTAAATATGAGCAATTTTGATTGACCCAACTATAAACGACTAAAATTAACGACTAATTTAGTCACCAGTTAACAAATATGACTAGATAATAAGTGACAGAGTTAAAAATGACTAACATAAACAACCAATTTAGTCACGACATAAAAAATGACTATCTAGTATGAATTAGTCATTTATGTTAGTCATTTTTAATTATGTCATGGAAAATTGCAATTTTGACAATGAAGTGTAAATTTTGTATATTGTCTACCTTTTATTAGTAATATTGGTGCCATGCACCTTGATCTTCAGAGATCCAACAAATCAATTGCATGAATTTGCTCTTGACCATCTTTATCCCTGCGGCACCATTGAAGCAAACCGTTAAGCGGATGCCAAAGAAAAATTTCTAGGACGTTAAAATCACTGGTAAGTTTCTTGGTTTACTGTGAATTTTTAACTTTTGCCTGATAATATTGGTTATAATACTGAAGCTAATTAGGTAAGCAAGTTAAAATCACATGATATTGGTTTCCTGTGAATTTTTAACTTTTGCTTGATAATATTGGTTATAATACTGAAACTTAGGTAGGTAGGTTAAAATCACAGGTAATTTTATTGGTTTATTGTGAATTTTTAACTTTTCCTTGATAATATTGGTTATAATACCCTAGCTTGTGGGTTGGTCAGTTACTATGTGAAGCTGAACCCGACTAACCCAATGTTGTCCCCTCAAATCAAAATGTAATGAAAGAGAGTCAATCCCTTATTAATTGAATCTTGTTTATAGTATGAAGGTTGAGAACATACAATACATACCCCATAAAGATTCCTTGCTACCATTTCTTGTGCAAAGGACTACCAATTGTTGGAGAAATTTTAGCACATGAAGGTTATAATTGAGGATAAACACTGCTTGTTCAAAGATACATGAACAAGTCCTTTTACCATGGTTTAAGGCTATTTGAGGCATGCTTGATGGTGAATACATACATATACTTTCCATATATGCACAAAACTGCAAGACGAGAGGATTTGTTGCTACTATAGGATAAGTAAACGAGGTTAATGTCTCCCTAACTTCATGAACATATACTAAAAATGGATTGAATGGGGTTTTCATAGAGGGTTTATATGGTTTGGAGATCGATACCTTCAATTTTTGTCAAGCTGCCATGAGGGCCTTCCAATTGAATCTGAAAACCATTGTGGCATTGACGATATTTATTGGGTTTAGAGAATTTGAGCGAAAACAATGCAGAAAATGAAGAAGAGGATCCTTTGGGGGAGATCCATAGTTCAAATCATTGAGAGAAGAGGAGGATAATTGAAGCTGGAACATTGATGAATCAAGGGATTTGGACGTTTTTGAAGAAGAAAATTGTGATTTGAAAGCTAAGGAAAATGTGGAATTGAAGCATGATGGTTTGGATAATTATGAGGGTTTTGGGAATGAAGGTTGGGTGGATTCGTATTTGGGGATAAATATTTTCCATGAGAGGGTTGGTGGAAGTGTTAGGCGAATTCCCTTTGACAACCCACTACTTTGCGGTCAATTGCGATGGTTGTTGCTCTGTTGGGGATTATTTTTTTGGGGCAGCGCTGGTAGCACGAATGCTAAAATGACAAGCAGCTATGGCTATAGCTCTGTGTTAATGATGAGGTATCTTTAACTTCTCATTTTATTTATGTATATGCTTGTTTTTTAATGTGATTTGAGGCCTACATGCTCTATAAGACTGTTTCTATTCGAATCAAAATGGAAAACTGAAATTAATCAATATTTAGTCAAACTTTTTAGTTTGTGTTTGAAAATTTGAGTCATGAAGTCTCTTAGTTCATTTAGGTTTTTTCTATAAAATGTGCACTGAAGAGAAAATTAAAGTTGTAATTATGAATTTTGTAAAATTGCATGAGATTTGTATCAAGAAAAACATATTTGTAAATAGTTAGTACACCAAGATGATGGCATATATCTCGGGTGGAAGAGATGTGTAGCATTTGTATTTGCATATGGGATTTTTTTATTCATATCTGCAAATTTATGGATTCAGGGTTAAGATGGACCTATGCTATTTTATAGTCCGGTTCAGTTGGGGTGATCCTTTAACTCCATGTATACTTGTAACATCGCATTGAGTATAGATGGTGAAATGGGTGCATGGGATATTGAGTATGGACATGAGCCCATATCCATGTTAACCTAGGAATGATCAATCCAAGATTGAGAATGCATATTCCCCTCACCAGATTTGCATTCATGTCTTTGATTGACCATTGGAAATCCAATGATGCTTGAAAGACCAAGTGATGACCTTGAGTGTTTTGTGGTTTAAGAGGGGGAAAAGAGAAGGATCCTTCAATCAGTACTTCCATATTCTTCTTTCTCCTCTCCAGATTATACTTAGGGTATGTTAAATCTTCCACAAGAAAAAAATCCAAATGAAAAAATCATAATTGAGAGTGCAATGAAAGTAATCCATTGTTGTCATCATGTACACTTAAAACATACTCATAAATACATGATGTTATTTGCTTTAATGGATTGCTAACCTACCAAAAATATATATTACAAAAATGTCTCATGAATGAGGTCATCATCAAAAAAAATATTCTCATCAATTTTCATTATTCCATCCCTAAATCTAGAATTTGGAGAGGAATATTTTAATTAATTTTCTTATATATATTTGAGTTTTTGTTTTTTTCATTTCTAAATTTAATTCAAGACTATGTAAACATGAAATAAATATACATTTTAAAATTTTTTGGTATATATTATAAATAATTATATTTGATTTTAATTTTTTTAATAAAAACATAATTACATAAGCTATTAATAAATAATTAACCTCTTATCTTATATGGTATGGTAGTGAAGAAAACAATGTAATTTTACAGACATACAATATATTTGATGTGCATTGATTTTCAAATTGGATCTTGGCAGATCCAAAACAAAGATTTATGTTCGCCAAATACATCATGTTAAAATTTGGACTTATCTTGAGAAAAAATCGAAGAAATTCCTCAATCTGGGACAAAACACATCTCCATCCGAGCCAAGGCGGCCAGTTCTCTCTGTGCATACACCCTGCATATCCGACATTGATTGTGTTGGTCTCGATACCTACATGAATCTGATGTGGGTATTGTCCATATTTATACCTGGAGCATCGATTAAACCTGCACGATCCAGCTGATTGATGGGGTCATGGGAATTTGTGTCTCTAGAAGGTCAAAAGTAGACACTTCGATCACTAGCACAGGCACTCGGTCTGGTAAGTAACCATTTTCTATGCCCTTTGTGTATAATATGTCATGGGATTCATGTAGTTTTTGAATTTATTGGATGAAATTCTCACAAGGGTAGCGCTGATCTTGGTCAAATAGAGGAAACCCATAAGGGGTTTGTTCTTAAAATTGTAATTGCAATTCAATTTCTGGTTTTTGAATTCCTCACCAATTTTCATTATTCCATCCCTAAATCTATAATTTAGAGAGGAATATTTTAATTAATTTTCTTATATATGTTTGAGTTTTTGTTTTTTTGCATTTCTAAATTTAATTGATATATGCAAAACCTACCAAAACCCAGAGATATATTGAGCATTCCAATAAGTGACCATTGAAGTAGTGCCAAAATGGTTCAGCATATTTTGATGTGCCCCCTTCCCACTGGTCTATTCCTTGCTTCCACTCATTGAGGTAGTTGTCATGTTAATATCTGAGTTGGGGTTTGGGCATTGCATAGGTTACTGAAGACCAACTAAGGAAGGCCTTAGGATATGTCGTAGTCCATAAAATTATGGATGTTTTCAACATTCGACTTCATGCTGATATGCAGCCTGCAAATTCTAGCTTTGAGTGTTTGAAGTGTGGAAATTCATGGTATGCATCTAGAGATTCAATCTCTTCTGTGAATCCCTTCCTTGATGATAGAATTTATAAATCCTGCCAATCTTGTTGGCACAACACCAGGGACAACTGAAAAAATTGAAGAAGTGGAAAAAGCAATGGTGAGCCCTCACGAATCAGACAAGACAACAAATGGAGACTCTGGACAGAAGGAAATACCAGCAGCAACACCCATTCAAGGTCCTTGGAATGCTTTTGGTGATGTTGCACTTGTACCTCCTGATTCAAACCCTATAGAGAATTAACTCAATATTTACTAAGGGAACACACCAAATAAATTGGATGCGCTGTAGAAAGGTTGGTTTGTGAAAATGTAAAGATGGTAGGCAATTGTTGTATATTCTTGTATCTTCTGAGTCATGAAAGACTGTAGTTTCAACACTGTAGCATCCTGAGTTGTTTTATGTCACACTTTAGGAAGACGTGTAGAAACAAATTTGGGTCATTTTGTTGTAGGTATTGTAACATGTTATTATTGAAAATCAATTACTAGATCTTTTAATTCCAAATATAACAATTAGGTTACAAAATCGAAATAGATACATGGTGTAGAGGGAAAGATTGCATTCAGTTTCTTCTTAGTAATTACAATATTAGATAATTACTATAGGAATTCATGCACGTTGCTGGAAAAAGAAAAATACTTGGATGAATTTGATATTGTATGATGGATGGTGTTCTAGAACTATAACTTTGAGACGTTTGATATTTTTTGATGTACATTGTGTGCATGACATCGGTTACTATATGGATAGGCTTGTCAGTAGTTTGTCCATGTATGTTTGTCTGGTGGCTGTCCTATTTTAGTGTTGTGTATAGCCACACATTGTTTTGGTGCTATGTAGTGTCAGGACCTGGAATTGTCCATTTTTCCACCACTTATTGACATACTTTTCATCCATTTTTCATCCATTTCTTACCATTATTTCTCATTTATCATTCCATTTTTCATTCATTTGTTGCAGCTGCGCATTGTACAGCCGCTACTTCCATTTGATGTTTTAAGTGGTTAATAGTGACTATTTTTCTTTATCTTTGATGAATTAAAAGACTAATATGCATAATTTTACTAATGATGGTTTATGGAGTGATTTTCCACGTACAGGATGCTCACAGCCAGCTGTTACAGCCTTAACCAAAAACGCATGCCACATAATAACACCTTTATTCGCGTCTTTATTTTCTGGCAGATGGAAACGAATCTCAAAAATCTGAGACATGGGTTTTGTGCGTAACATCCTCATTTACCTGACTTTCGAGGAAATAGCCAAACAAAGCTACGGTTTGCGATATGCAGGTGGTTCTTCGAAAGGGTATTTTCCAGATTTTGTGTTGTGGCCGGTTCCAAAGTTGCCAGTAGTTACGGCCATGTTTCAGCTGTTACAGATCACAAGCTGGGGGTTCAGTTATTCATTTCCAGGAGATAATTTTATGTATAAATATGTAATCAATCTCATTAATAAATTATTATTGATGATTGATTGATGATCGATTGATTGATTAAGCATGATAGATTAGGCAGGATAGGAGATGGATGATAGGAGATAACACAATGTTGTGATGTAGGATTTGATCCAGATCTGTTGTAATTCTTCCATTATGATAATACATGCTGGTAGTTTCTTAATTCTGGAGTTGTAGATTTCTATTGTGGAGATCCAGCTCTGTTCAGTGGAGAAAGGGCCCTCTTCCCTGAGCAGATGCTGGTAGTGTTAATTGTAAGTGATTTATTGTAGATCTGTTATTTGTTAACTCATGCTTTCATTCATTAGATTTATCATAGTTGTTTTATTATTCAATTCATGTTTTATTAATTTGATTTATCATAGTGTTCTTCTGTTAATTCATTTTGATAGATCGTTGGCCAACATAACAATTCTTTAGATGTACGTAATCAGATCTTGTTTCATAGGA
>LPNX010235805.1:159564-185438 GCA_001517045.1 Pseudotsuga menziesii
TTGCTGTTGCCACACAAGAACCAGCGGTAAGAAAATTCTTGTTGCTGCCACACAAGAACCAGTAGTAAGAAAAGAATCATTGCTGTTGCCACACAAGAACCAGCAGTCAGAAAAGAAGTCTTACTGTTGCCACACAAGAACCAGCAGTACAAAACGGTCCTCTGTTGCCATATAAAAATAATGAGGAGAAATAAGGCAGCTGATACACTTATTGAAAGAAAATAATAGGCTGGACACAAGAACCTACAACATGAAAAGTTGATGTAGAAGCCATTCCTTCTCAAGAGTATGCTATCACTCAAGCACGATAGAAAACAAATGCATGATTTCTTTGATTTGTTTGATTTGTTCAGTGGTGCACATAATGGTTCACATCTTCATAAGTCTTGAGCATGAGCATAAGCATGATACATGCACAATGGAAATCCTGTAGCAGCTTTTCAGGGTCTGATGTGAAGTGTATCTCAGCAGCATGAAGGTAATGATTACTCTCAGCATTGGTCATTTGTTAAGTTCGACATAATTTCTGAAATGAGTTTGATTGTTGTGGGATGTGCAAAAGAATGCTTGGCATTATTTGAAGTGTTACAAAGCACTCTACGATAAGGGCATAACCAAAGAAAATTCTAGCAGCCTTCATTCAACCATGAGAATGGATGAAATTTACTGTGGTTTATTGCAATAAAATTTGATGAAAAAATGGTTTTAAAACTCTTTTCTTTTCCATGAATGATAATGCTGGTAGTGAGTTTGGCTTGTGAAGATCACTGGTATTTTTTTTTTTTTTGCACTTGTGACATATGGAGGGTCTACAAATTTTGTGATTATCAGATGATATTTGAGCAGCTTGGGTCATCATAAAAGAAAATCTGCAAATGCGATCTCTTGCTGGTATGAAGATTTTCTGTGCATCATCATTTTATTTTATTTTTACAAATACATTATAAGCACTTAATTACAACCATGGGGAATCAAAAATCGAGCTCACACAGTCAACTTCAAAGAATATATAGTCACTTTTCAGGCAGCCTACAGTCATTTTTATAAGTTTGAGATGTGTTTCCAGCTAGCACATATATAAAAAACTTGGATGTTGACAGTGATAGTGCAGATACAAGAAAACAACAGTCCCAAAGCTCATTGATTTCATGAATGGAAGGTAAAATACTCAGTTTGGGGGAAATGGTTGTTCACAATTAAGATGACAACTCCTCTTTTGCATGAGGACATGCAACATATTTAGTTTGGGGGAGTGGTTTTTGACATTTTTGTGCATATTGATTTCTTTTATTCATCCACAGTTGGCAAAAATGAAGAATTTGATTTGAGTATATCTCACAAACCACGAATTGGATCCTCATGAAATTTGTACAGGAAATGCATAGCAGCATGATGAACAACCGTGACAAGTTTCAGCTCAATCAAGTGTACGGTTTTTGAGAAAATGACTATCATCACCTACATCCAATTCACATTTTTCTCAAAATCCGTGATGTGGGTTCATCTAATTTTTGGTGAGGAGATGCACTATAATGGTAATTACCTGCTTGAAACATTTTATCCCAACCCAGTTTGTATTTTTTGAAATATTGGCTCTGGAAGTTCAGTTGCAATACATTGTTTTCATGTTCAAAAGTACAGAATTTGATTTGGGCATATCTTTCAATTGGTAAGCTGGATCTTCATGAAATTTGGACAGGGGATGCATAACATCATGAATAACAACCATAGAAATTTTTAGCTTAATCCAGTGCACGGTGTTTGAGAAAATGACCATAATCACCTACATCCAATTCACATTTTTCTCGAAATCCGTGATGTGGGTTTGTCTAATTTTTGGCATGGAGATGCATTAGAGTTTTTTCTACCTTCCTGCAAAATTTCAGCCCAACCCAGTTTGTCGTTTGGGAGAAAATTGCTTCAGAAGTTTCCCGTTAAAAAGGCTAAAACGCTGTAAAATATTGTCATTTCCAATTTTCCGGCGGCTGAACATAGTTTTCCGGCGGCTGAACATAGTTTTCTGGCGGCTGAACAAAGTTTTCCGGCGGCTGAACATAGTTTTCCGGCGGCTGAACAAAGTTTTCCGGCAGCTGAACATAGTTTTCCGGCGGCTAAACATAGTTTTTCGGCGGCTGAACATAGTTTTCCGGCGGCTGAACAAAGTTTTCTGGTAGCTGAACATAGTTTTCCGGCGGCTGAACAAAGTTTTCCGGCGGTTGAACATAGTTTTCCGGTAGCTGTGAGTCCGCCAAATCTGCCGCTAAATTTAGTGCAGTTCCGCCAAATTTGCCGCTAAAACCTTCGCCAACTTCTCTGCTAAAATAAGTTGACTCCGCCAAATTTGCTGCTACATTTAGCGCTGTTCTGCCAAAATCGCCGCTAAAACCTTCGCCAATTCCTCTGCTAAAATAAGCTGCGACTTTGCCAAATTTCTACTAAAGAGCTGCGAATCCGCCTAATTTTCTCCTAGGTATTGGGTTGTATGAGGACATGCAACAAGTTCAGTTTGGGGGAGATGTCAGGACCTGAAATTGTCCATTTTTCCACCACTTATTGACATACTTTTCATCCATTTTTCATCCATTTCTTACCATTATTTCTCATTTATCATTCCATTTTTCATTCATTTGTTGCAGCTGTGCATTGTACAGCCGCTACTTCCATTTGATGTTTTAAGTGGTTAATAGTGACTATTTTCCTTTATCTTTGATGAATTAAAAGACTATTATGCATAATTTTACTAATGATAGTTTATGGAGTGATTTTCCACGTACAGGATGCTCACAGCCAGCTGTTACAGCCTTAACAAAAAACGCATGCCACATAAGAACACCTTGATTCGCGTCTTGATTTTCGGGCAGATGGAAACGAATCTCAAAAATCTGAGACATGGGTTTTGTGCGTAACATCCTCATTTACCTGAATCGCGAGGAAATAGCCAAACAAAGCTACGGTTTGCGATATGCAGGTGGTTCTTCGAAAGGGTATTTCCTAGATTTTGTGTTGTGGCCGGTTCCAAAGTTGCCAGTAGTTATGGCCATGTTTCAGCTGTTACAGATCACAAGCTGGGGGTTCAGTTATTCATTTCCAGGAGATAATTTTATGTATAAATATGTAATCAATCTCATTAAGAAATTATTATTTATTATTGATGATTGATGATAGATTGATTGATTAAGCATGATAGATTAGGTAGGATAGGAGATGGATGATAGGAGATAACACAATGTTGTGATGTAGGATTTGATCCAGATCTGTTGTAATTCTTCCATTATGATAATACATGCTGGTAGTTTCTTAATTCTGGAGTTGTATATTTCTATTGTGGAGATCCAGCTCTGTTCAGTGGAGGAAGGGCCCTCTTCCCTGAGCAGATGCTGGTAGTGTTAATTGTAAGTGTTTTTATTGTAGATCTGTTATTTGTTAACTCATGCTTTCATTTATTAGATTTATCATAGTTGTTTTATTATTCAATTCATGTTTTATTAATTTGATTTATCATAGTGTTCTTCTGTTAATTCATTTTGATAGATCGTTGGCCAACATAACAATTTTTTAGATGTACGTAATCAGATCTTGTTTCATAGGAATAGATCTTGTTTGAAGTGTATTTGATTTACAGTTCGATTTATGAATAGGTTTGAGTATTGATTTCTTTTCAAGTAAATGTGATCTAGTTTACAAAGAGTTTCGATTGCATACCAATAGATAACAATGTCAGGTAGAAATTGTGCTTGCATATATTTTGCACGATAGCTTTGAAATAAAAGACTTTCTCGGGTTGACAATAAATATTGTACACTCTGTATGTTGATAATAATCTACTTGCATATTGGGTGCCCAACATGTAGAACTGTTATTGGTTTCTTTGCATTATTGCATTGTTGTGAAAAAAGATTCCAAGGGAATTCGATTTCCATGACTCATTGCCTTAATTGGAAAAATATTTTTCAATGTATTATCAATAGTTTTCTGTAGTATATGGACTTAACTGTGGAAATGAGAGTCTGAAGGGAATTAATTTGGAGAGGACTATGTGGAAGAAAACGTCAATAGCCTTATAGACGAGGAAAGGAACATACGGTTCCCTTTGCTTTATCTATTACCTATTTACAGTCCACCATTAATTATGGGGCCCATGTTTAACATGCATATGATGTTTCACTACATGGATTGAGCTCATGAGTAGTGGTTATAACCACAATAGGAAATGGGTCCATGTAATAGTTTGTTATAGTAAATTTTGTTAATTTATTTCTCTTTATTAGAGTTCGAAGTTCAGTAATATAATTTTTTTTCCAAGAAAAAAATTATATTTGATATTTCAAGAGTGAAATCAAAATATACATTCACAAGCCTTCCGGCTCCCTTTCAAAGTCCAGAAATGTCTTCATCCTTATATTATGCCTACAAATTACATTCTTATGTATATCAAAAGATAATGTAATAATTGTACTTGCCTTCCAAAACACCAATCTTCCTTAGATCTACACAAAGAAATATTTCTTGACAAATACCCCTAAATAATTAAGTTGCCTGAAAGTTGCAGCCTCGTAAGATTCAGGAGAGATCACCTCTCCCCATGGTTTCCTGAATTACCAAAGTCCCTTCCTGCAATGATAGGGAAGCCTTTGAGACAAAGTTTTCCTTTGTATTGAATTCTCTGTAATGTCAGAAAAAGTGATAAATTCATACCAGGTCTTTACCTCCTTGACACTGCATAATTGGATATAAATCCAAATTTGTAAGTGACATTTATCATTTTCCTAGTCCATCAATAGTTTAAAGTTACCCAACACTTGCAAACGTCTGATACTTCTTCCTGCAGCATATTTCAACAAAATTCATATGGCAGAGAAGTCATCTTGGTTGTTAGTGGCAAGACCTGTGTCATGTATGAGAAAATTTATGCTGACTATCTAGGAAAATAGTTGCATTGTCCCAGCCCCACACAAACCTAGAGTTCCTTGGCATGCACCATCAAAAAATCCCTAGGCTTTAATAGTATCAATTCTAGGCACTTTTAGTATCTTTTCTGTCTTTTGTTTAGGTGATTTCCAGCTTTCCTGTAGGAAAGTCTGATTTTACTAGACACCAGGCCTATGGTCACATTTTTTTTCTTGGAATATCATCTCATTCCTTGAGAGCTAGTCCCCAAATTACATAGCAAGCTAAGAAACCGGGCACGCTAGTTTTGGGCTATGTGTCTTGTGTCCATGTTTTGGACACAGACACGCTGACAGAGTGTGCTCGACATGTCTCGGCAGTGTGTCCCATTTTCGGACACACATGTCCCATGATTGTCACTAGGTGTCCCAAAATAGGACACACAAACCAGAAAAAATATGGTTGAGACCTCTTGAAAAACGAATTTTAACTTGTATTTTGTCATTTGCAAATGTTGGGAGAGCTCAAAGAGTGTTTTTTTTGTAGGAGAAGAAGATTTGAAGGATTGATTATGATTTATATTGAATATTTGTAAAAATTTGGAGCTATATGTCTATATTTTTAAATTTTAATATATATAATTTTATTTATATATATATTTATATAACGTGTCTTGATTCCCGAGGTCACCGTGTCCATGTCGGACACTCGAATCCCCATGCCCTTCGTGTCCCGTGTCCCCATGTCAGGTGACTTAGATAGCAAGGCATATCACTATGGTTCTTTAATGATTTGTCTGTCATCCATGACTCAAAATAGTCCAACAAAGTACTTTTATCCCATTTGTTCCTTTCATTAACAATATGCAACACTACCTTCCAGAAAAATTTGGAGAAAGGACATAAGACAAAAACATGATTGACAGATTCTCCTTCTTCCTTGCACAGGATACATCTGTTGGAACCATTCCAACTCCTTTCTTCCCATTTTCCCAAGTGAGAAACTTATTGGATAATGCAAGCCAAATAAAAATTATGATTTTGAGAAGGCATGCTAGCTTCCAAGTCTACTTCCACCACCAGAGTATGTCCCTTTCTAAATCTTCCTCCATCAGAACCTCATATCCTAATTTTCCTATGAGGGTTCCTGTGGCTTTATTTCTAGTCAACTTGAGCTTATCTTCATGATTCTGAAGGACTATATCTTATGAGTTAACAAATAAATATAATTGGACCATTCATTTACCAGGTTATCCCGCAAATTCAAGTCCTATGCATCAAATCCATTCAAACAGGTTGATATTAGTTAACTATAGAGATGCTCTCTATTTTAATATATGGATCATACTAATATAAATTTAATTGCATTGTTTTATTTAGGTCAGCACTTTGATCTTATTCAATCACTTACTAATTAGTAGGTTATGTTAAGAGTAATTTCTTTTGTCAACAAAGAAATTTCTAATGATCTTATACTAAAGAAAACATGGTGTTTATGTTGAATGATGGTAGCATTTTGAATGCATTTCATTATTACAATCCTATGATAATTGCATGTTTGCTAATTTCTTCTCTTTTATCTGAAAAACTCTTAAGGAAAGTAATGGGATGAAGTTACTTTCAAATGTTAAAACTTTAAATAATATGTGGGATGTTTTATATGCAGAAGTAAGCTCTTTTTTTGGCTATATGTGAATGGATTAATCTATGTCAGATTCAAACATGATTTACTGGAAAGAGAATTTCTAGAAACCGATTTTTTTAATTCATCTTTTGTTTTCCACAGATCAAAGTCTGATGCAAAAGTCCTCAACTCAGTTTGTTGTAAATATGCAATCTGGAGAATTTTATTCAACAACACCACAGAGTCAATATTACGATTTCCAAGGGTCATCTTGGAAACTTGACGTACCAAATTCCAAGGTAAGACACATCTATCTAATGTAAGACATTGTCTTATACATGCCAATGCAAAGATATCAAATTTGCAAAAGGTCATATGCTTTTGCTGATGGGAACCCTTGGGTACTTGTTTTCTTAAAGGTTGGTCTTCTCATTGGTACAGGTGGAGAAACTATTAAGTATCTTCAGCAACACTCAAGTGCCAGGATTCAGATAACTAGAGATTCTGATGCAGACCCTTTTTCTCTGGCCAGGCAAGTGGAGTTAATAGGACCTTTGGACCGTATCAACAAGGATGAACAATTCATCAATGATGTCATTGCACAGGTCTAAATATTTTCTTGTACATGCTTGCTTTCTAGGACTTATAACTCATCACTGATCAACAAAGCTCACTTTTATTATAGTTTCTCTATATGCGATAAATTGTGTAATTTTGCACCTTTAATGTTCAGTAAAACAAAAGTTTGTTTGCATGTGATGAAGGTTGATGCAGGGGGTTCTGGTACACAAATTGCATAAGGATTGAATCCTTTGCATTCTGGAGGGGAGAAATTCCAATTAAAGGTTCCAAATAATAAGGTGGGACATTCTTATATGAATTTAGAGCTTTTGCAATGACTATTCATTGTTTGCCATATGCTTAGTTGTTTCATACAGTGAATCTAAAAATAATACTCGAATTTTGTTGGATCACAAACAATGATGAATTAATTTTCCCTGCAGAATTTTTTGTGTTTCAAAAATAAATGTTAAAACCATTTGTATGTATGTATTCAATCTTGACATTTAGTTTTACATATTTTTGGGTCAAATATGAAGTTAAAATGGAATTTTCTTAATTGTCTTGATTGAACATAATGACAAATTTTGTCATATTTAACAGTAGTGGATAAGAGTTTGTATTAATAAGGCTGCAGCTCAACTATACAATAGAGTAATAAAAAAATAGAGGTTGTCTTGGTCACAAATGCCAGTATATCCAAAAAGCAAGAAGCTATCAAGAAAGGACTACTAGATTTCGCTGAGAAGTACTTGAAATTACTGAAGGTATACAAACATTAAAAGATAGCTAACAAATTAACTGATTTAAGTAATTTTACATAAATTTAATGAAATAAGTGCTGATTGTGAGCTTCTCTTGGCTTAGATACCTAACAAATTAACTGATTTAAGCAACATTACATAAATTTAATGAAATAAGTGCTAATTGTGAGCTTTTCTTGGCTCTTCAATAACTTGGTGCATTTACTGGTGCATTCACTGGTGCTCTAATTTGAGGTCTTTGAAATGTTGAGAGATTGTTTCTTCTTCCTTGGTGTCAACTGGGGTGGATCCTAGTGATGGCAGTTAAAATGAAATTTTCTTAATTGTCTTGATTGAACATAATGACAAATTTTGTCATATTTAATAGTAATGGATAAGAGTTTGTATTAAAAAGGATGAACTATACAGCAGAGTAGTAAAAAAACAGAGGTTGTCCTGGACACAGACGTCCGTATATCCAAAAATCAAGAAGCTATCAAGAAAGGACTACTAGCTTTCTCTGAGAAGTCCTTGAAATTACTGAAGGTATAAAAGCATTAAATGATACCTAACAAATAAATTGATTTAAGCAACATTACATAAATTTAATGAAGAATTAGTGATTGCGATCTTCTCTTGGCTCAGATACCTAACAAATTAACTGATTTAAGAAACATTACATAAATTTAATGAAAGAAGTGTTAATTGTGAGCTTCTCCTGGCTCTTCAATGACCTTGTGCATTCACTGGTGCTCTAATTCGATGTCTTTGAAAAATTGAGAGACTGTTTCTTCTTCCTTGGTGTCTACTGTGGTGTATTTTAGTGATGGCAAAGGGTTAAAGATGTTGAGTGGGTGTCTTTGTTGATACAGTCAATGGATTCTTTGAGTGTCAAGTATATTAATCTTGCACATTGATCTAGGGACTAGACATCAGTCTCATCAAAGATTAATCAACATATAACTCATGAAATGCTGTAATCGATCTACAGAATGAGTAGCCGCTCTGTATAATCAAATGAAAAAATGATAATACAATTACAATGTCATGCTACAAGCATGAATGAATGAGAAATTTGAATCCTAAAGGAGGTCATTTGAATTGAATGAGTGAGTCTAGCTTAACTAAATGTAATCCATGGTCAACACTCCAGTTAACCACTCATCAAAACCCTAATTGACTCAACTGAGCCCTAACTGAAGTCGGAGTGCAATAAATGACTGAGTCTCAACTGAAAGAGATCAGACACATGTCATAGCAAGCCAACCATCAAGTGCTAGTGCTTCAATGACTCCAATGAACCCCGATGAGGTTAACTGAAGTTGAACTGAACATCATAAGTTGGTGGAGGCACCCCTGTTGACTCCATTTCATTAATTAATCATTAAATAATCAATTAAATGAAAGGAGTCACCTTCACTTCCCTGTTTAACTGATTGTAACCATCAGTTAGCAATTAGGTGCATTAATATCCCTCAGATCACCCCCGAAGTGCTCCAATTAACCTCCCCGAATGTAGGAGAAGTCTAAGTTAGCCTCCTTGACTGAAGGTAGGTGTGGGTGTGACTGGATGATGTCAATTAATGATCCACTGATGTCAATTTATGTCAATAATACTTAGGATATTGGTTTAACTAGGCCAATTTGACCAAAAAGAGTGTGTATGGTGGTAAATGTCTCCAACACCCCCCCTTAAGCTATACTCATGAGGAGTTAGAAAACACAAATGCATAAAAATGCTAGGGCCACAGCAACTAAGGCCATAGGTCACCTTGTACAATACTGAAACTGAAAATATGCTCAAAACAAACTAAGTGAGGAAAAGAGGGAAAATCCAGTGGGAAAACCCCCCCCTCAATCTGAACACTGAAAGTAGTCTGAATCACCCAGATGAACTCACCCCCAACAGTGAATGAAGGTAAGTGAACTTCTTTTCTGAAAAGCACTTGGTGAAGATGTCTGCAATCTGCTCATCAGTTGGGCAGTATTACAGGATGATGGTCCTGTCATGCACTAGCTGTCTGATATAGTGCATGTGGATCTCTACATGCTTGGTCCTATGCCTAGTAACTGGATCTGTGGAAATATTAATAGCACTTTGATTGTCACAAAAGAGGACAGTGGACAAAGTACTACAAAGATCAAACTATGAAAGAATGCCTTGCAACCAAACTGCTTGGATGCAAGCATTCACCACTCCTCGATACTCATCCTCTGTTGAATATAGTGCTATGGCAGCCTACTTTTTGCTAGACCAGCAAATGGGGCCACCACCAAACATGAATACATATCTGAAAGTAGACTTCTGATCAATAGAATCACCCGCCCAATCGGAATCTGTGTATCCAACCAGCTCTAACTTAGAGTCTGCAGCATAGTGAATGCCGTAGGTCCTAGTTCCCTGAATATACTGGAGGATCCTCTTGGATTTCTTCCAATGAAGATCATGAGGCTGCTGCATATTATTAATCTTGTATATTGATCTAGGAACAAAGCATCAATCTCATCAAATAATAATCAACAAATAACTCATGAAATAGTGTAATCGGTCTACAGGAATAGTAGTCGCTCTGTATTCACATAAAGAATGAATGATTACAATTACAATGTCATGATATAGGCGTGAATGAATGAGCAATTCAAATCCTCAATGAGGTCATTCGAATTGAATGAGTGAGTCTAGCTTAATTGACTATAAGCCATGGTTCATAGTCAGTTAACCACTGATCAAAACCCTAATTGACTCACCTAAACCCTAACTAAAGTCAGAGTGCAATAAATGATTGAGCCTCAACTAAAATAGATCAGACACATGTCATAGCAAGCCAACCATCAATTTCTAGTGCTTTAATGACTTCAATGAACCCCGATAGGTTAACTGAAGCTGGACTGAACATCAGAAGTTGGTGGAGGCACCCCTATTGACTCCAGTTCATTAACTAATCATGAAATAATCAATTAAATGAATGGAGGCACCTTCACTAAGTTGTTTAACTTATTGTAACCAATAGTTAGCAATTAGGTGCATTAATATCACTCAGATCACCCCTGGAGTGCTCCAGTTAGCCTCCCCGAATGTAGGAGAAGTCTAAGTTAGCCTCCTTGATTGAAGGTAGGTATGGGTGTGATTGGATGATGTCAATTAATGCTCCAATGATGTCAATTAATGTCAATTATACTTAGGATAGTGGTTTAACTAGGCCAATTTGACCAAAAAGAGTGTGTATGGTGGTAAATGTCTCCAACACCCCCCCTTAAGCTATACTCAGGAGGAGTAGAAAACATAAAGTGCATAAGAATTTGGGTGCCCTAGAAATAGAGGCCATAGGTTATCCTGTACAATACTGAAACTCAAACAATGCTAAAAAACAGAGTAAGTGAGGAAAAGAGGGAAAACCCAGTGGGAAAACCCCCCCTCAAGTTGAACACTGAAATTAGATGGATCACCCTGATGAAATCACCACCAATAGTGAACGAAGGTAAGTGAAATTATTTTCTAAGAATATCTTGGTGAAGATGTTCGCAATGTGCTCATCAGTCGGACATTATTACAGAATGATGCTCCTGTCATGCACAAGCTCCCTGATATAGTGCATGTGTATCTCTACATGCTTGGTCCTATACCTTGTACATGGATCTATGGATATCTTAATATCACTTTTATTTTCACAAAAGAGGACAGTGGACAAAGTAATACCAAGATCAAACTCAGAAAGAATCCCTTGCAACCAAACTGCTTGGATGCAAGCATTCACCGCTCCTCGATACTCGGCCTCTACTAAAGATAGTGCTATGGCAGCCTTATTTTTGCTTGACCAGCAAATGGGGCCACCACCAAATATGAATACATATCCAGAAGTAGAATTTTGATCAATAGAGTCACCCGCCCAATTGGAATCTGTGTATCCAACCAGCTCTAACTAGGAGTCTGCAGCATAGTGAATGTTTTAGGTCCTGGTTCCCTTAATATACTGGAGGATCCTAATGGCTGCCTTCCAATAAATATCATGAGGCTGCTGCATATATATTGATATAGCATTCATGGCATAACAAATATCATGCCGAGAATGTGTCAACTACAACAAGATACCAATCAGCTGTCGATAGATAGTGCAGTCTATGGGAGGTGTGCTTTTTCCTTCTTCAAGGCTAATACCTGAAAGGAAAGGGAATGGTGCAGGCCTACATTCAGCCATGTTAAAATTGACTAATAGTTATGAAATGTATTTGGACTGAGTGACCATAATCCCATCATAATTTTGCTCAATTTTGAGCCCCAAAAATTGTTTTAAAAGCCCCAAATCACTCATTTCAAAGGCATTGTGGAAAGCAGTTTTGATGGCTGAAATGGAGGCAACTGTGCTACATGTGATCAGTAATTCATCAACATATAAAAAAAATGATAATTATATTACCATCAAACTACTATACATACACATTTGGATCTGATCTACATTAGAGGAAATTTCAACTCAAAATGGGCCTTTTAACTTTTATTCAAATTCCATGTCATCATGTGTTAGCCAATGAAATTGCTTTAAATTTGAAATACCGTATAGATCTTAAGCACTTTTTTAATATAAATTTGGGGATAGGTATCATACAAAAAAATACTTTTTTTGTTTGTATTTTTGACATATCTCCCTGTGTTTTTACTCAAATTTCGATCGGGAGAGCTCGTTGGATGCGGAATTTAATTCCGCATCCAACGAGTACCCACTTGGCATACTTTTGATGGACCTCTCTACCCCAAAAACAAGAAATACATGAAAAAATGGAATGATGATGTCATCATTCCATTTTTTTCATGTATTTCTTGTTTTTGGGGTAGCGGGGTCCGTCAAAAGTATGCCGAGTGGGTACTCGTTGGATGCGGAATTTAATTCCGCATCCAACGAGCTCTCCCGATCGAAATTTGAGTAAAAACACAGGGAGATATGTCAAAAATACAAACAAAAAAGTAGTTTTTTTATTTTCTTCCTCCAAAATTAATAAATATTATTTTATTATTTTAACTATTATTTTATTAGTTCATTTTAGGAGGCCCATTTTGAGTTGAAATTTCGTCTAATGCACCTTTGAAATTTTTGCGAGAGAAGGAAGGCATCCATCTTGGAATACCACTCTCTTAGGGCCCGTTTTAACCTGTATAGTGACTTCTTTAGCTTGCAAACCAAAGATGGATCAGTGATGTAGCCCTCAGGTTGCTTCATGTATATCTCCTCATGAAGATATTCAAGAAGAAAGGCTAACTTAACATCCATGTGATGCACTTCCCAGTGGTTGGATGATGAAATTGCCAAAACAAAGCGGATGGAGTCCATTTTTGCAACCGGTGCAAAGGTGTCATGGTAGTCCACACCTTGGACCTAAGAGAAGCATTTTGCCACAAGCCTTGCCTTATATTTTTAGGTTCTTCCATCATCAGCAACCTTGGTTTGAAACACCCACTTGCATTGAACCAATTTCCTTCCCGAAGGAAGAGAAACTAGCTCCCAAGTAGTGTTTTTCTGAAGAGAATTCATCTCTTCATCCATGGCAACTTGCCATCTCGGATCCTTCCAAGCATGATAGTAGGATTTTGGATCTGAACTAATCATCAAATAGCAAGTTTCAAACAGCAAATTTTTAGGACAAGAGAGCACAATACCTTCTCTTTGGAAATCAGACCGAGTTCTCCTTAGATCATCCAGATTTCCAATGTTGTCTCCTTGCGGAGGAGAGTGTCTGTCGAGCCCATGTAGGAAGATGATTTCACACTTCAGGTTCTGATTCAACATCTAATGATTTCTGCACACTAATATCAGAAACCAGAGGGTCCAAATTAGGGTCATCACCCCCAATTTCATCATCCAAATATTCAGTAGAATAGGAAGGAAATTCAACAGTTTTCTCCTTCACTAGTTCCACCTCCTGAAGAGGCTCATCGAACTTGAAAATTCTCTCGATGATGATCTATTTGGTATTGATATCCAGTAGCTTGAAACCTTTAGATTCATTAGGATACCCAATAAATAGACATTCTATGCTTTGCGGTTGCAAATCCCTTCTTTTATCAAGCGGAATCCGGGCCCATGCAGTGGACCCAAACACCCGCAGGTTCGACACATATGGCTTGTGTCTGAAGTATGCTTTGAAAGGGGGATTCCCTTTCATGGATGAATGTGGAACCTTGTTCTGAATGTATTCTGTAGCATGCATGGCTTCAGTGCACAAATTTGTAGCAAGCTTCTTAGTTTCCAACATACAAGTGGTCATCTCCTTGAGAGACCGATTCTTCCTTTCCGCTACTCCGTTCTACTGGGGAGTGTAGGGAATTGAATGTTGGACCTGAATACCACTTTGGGAGAATATGTGTAGAAACTTATTATTGACATACTCCCCTCCATTATCAGATCTCAATATCTCGATCTTAATCCCAAAGGTATTTTCGATCAAGGCCTTCAATTCAGAAATTTTTTCACATACTTTTGATTTCTTTTTGAGAAAGAAAACCCATGTATACCTTGAAAAATCATCAATAAAAGTAAGGAGATACCTTGATCTATTCATGGATGTGATAGGAATCAGACCGCTGATATCACAATGTATCAGCCCCAATATGCATGTAGCTCGGTTTTCCTTCCCCTGATCGAACTTGTGCTTAGGGTGTTTTCCAATTACACAGCCTTTGCAAATTCCCGTGGTTGCCTTGATGACCAGGAGACCTTCAACCATGGAGTTTTTCTGTAATTGCTACAAATATTTGAAATTAAGATGGCCAAACCTCTTATGCCACATCCTACTAACCTCATTTCCATGAGTTAACAGAGTGGTGGCCTTTGCATCCGCAACAAAGTGAGAGAACTCATAGGCTTTTGCATTATGGTTTGCAAGGCCTTTAGCAATGAGTTTCCCGGATGCAATTTCTGTTATCTCAACATCATTTGGGCTGAAAGAGACTCTCTTAGGCACTCTTGTATGTGTCATCTGATAGACACTAAGGAGATTTGATGCTAGAGATGGTACATACAAAACATTAGAGAAAAAACCATTTTCAAGATCTATAGTACCTTGTCCTTCTAAAATGATGGTGGAGTCATCTCCCATGTGGATGGGGATGGATTTACCGGTCTCCAAGGATTAAAAGGAGTCTTTTTCAGCCATCATGTGGTTTGAAGCTCCAAATTCAATCAACAGTGCTTTGGACTTCAAAGTGGTTTCCATGAGGGCATGACCTTTTTCATGCTGTGGTTCCCGATCGTGCTGATCTCTCCTCCGAAAGCTCTCCAGAAGATTGATGTGATTCGTGTCAAGGAGAGAGGTTTCTTCATCAAGATTATTCTTCATGCAGGCATGTTTAGGGTGGAAGCCCTTCTCATAATAAGAACACTTGAATTTCTCCTTGCCATGGTGTCCTTTTCCTTTGTTCTTCCTTGAGCTGGAAGACTCATCATGCTGCTGATTTTCAACTCTAGGTTTAGGAGCATCAAATTTAGTTTTATGATTCTTCTACTGCTTTCCTTTACCATTAAGGTATTTGGGTCCCAAGACATGTAGGGCTTGATCACGGGAATATCTGATGATCCCCATCTAGACAAGATTGTCATGTTCACATGTTAGGGACTCAATGAAGGCATTGAGTGTAGGCATCTTCCATCCAGGGGTTGTGAGCTTCCCCGCACGGAATGTAGAAACAATAAATGAATAATCAGCCCCAATTTTGGAGAGTATGGTGAGGATGAGCTGATCATCTCCACTTTGCATTTCTTTAAGAGTAAAACAATATGCTTGAACTTTGTGAAGAAATCATTCAGAGTCTCAAAGTTTGAGGGTTGGAGAGACATGAGTTAATTTTTGAGCTGGTAAACCCTCAATTCATCATGCTTTCCATATAGAGTCTCCAATTTGTCCCATATTTATTTCGGAGTCTTCAATCCCGCAATATGGAAGAGAAGGTCTCGGGAAATAGAGAGGCACAAGAAACCGAAGGCTTCATCCTTCTTGTTCAAGAATATTGATTTTTCTATGGTGGATCCAGGCTCATCTTCAGTGTCCATGGTGACTCTAAAAATTCCTTTGGAGCACAGCTGAATCTCCATATCACCTTTCCATGAGTGGAAATTGTATGGAGTCAAGAGATCTACTGAGGAGGCCATCTGGATGTGCTCGAGCGAATGCTTCACCTGTAGAAACCTGAAAATCAAAACAGAAAGGGCAATGTAAGATTGGATAGCCTGCACATTTTAGGATTTCATCACACCCAGCATAGTCAATCAAGCAAGCTTGATCAACAAGTTCTTTACTTGGGGTATTAAGTGGTAAGCCTTGGCTTCTGGTGTAATGCTGGATTTTTGAGCTATTGCTCAAATTTCATGCAGAAATATGTCAAAAAGCTTGTTTTTGAGAGATAGAGCTTCATCCTGCTGTAAGCTCTGATACCATATTAATCTTGTATATTGATCTAGGAACAAAGCATCAATCTCATCAAATAATAATCAACAAATAACTCATGAAATGGTGTAATTGGTCTACAGGAATAGTAGCCGCTCTATATTCACATAAAGAATGAATGATTACAATTACAATGTCATGCTACAGGCATGAATGAATGAGCAATTCAAATCCTCAAAAAGGTCATTCGAATTGAATGAGTGAGTCTAGCTTAACTGACTGTAAGCCATGGTTCACACTCAGTTAACCTCTAATCAAAACCCTAATTAACTCACCTAAACCCTAACTAAAGTCAGAGTGCAATAAATAACTGAGTCTCAACTGAAAGAGATCAGACACATGTCATAGCAAGCCAACCATCAAGTGCTAGTACTTCAATGACTTCAATGAACCCCAACGAGGTTAACTGAAGTTGAACTGAACATCAGAAGTTGGTGGAGGCACCCCTGTTGACTCCTGTTCATTAATTAATCATTAAATAATCAATTAAATGAATGGAGGCACCTTCAATGAGTTGTTTAACTTATTATAATCACCAGTTAGCAATTAGGTGCATTAATATCACTCAGATCACCCTCGGAGTGCTCTAGTTATCCTCCTCAAATGTAGGAGAAGGATAATTTATCCTCCTTGACTGAAGGTAGGCGTGGGTGTGACTGGATGATGTCAACTAATGCTCCACTGATGTTAATTAATGTCAATTATACTTAGGATAGTGGTTTAACTAGGCCAATTTGACCAAAAAGAGTGTGTATGGTGGTAAATGTATCCAACACATATATCTTAATACAACATTCATGACATAACAAATATCAGGTCAGGAATGTGTAAAGTACAACAAGCTACCAATCAACTGTTGATAGATAGTGCAGTCCATGGGAGGTGTGCTTTTTCCTTCTTCAAGGATGATCCTTGAAAGGAAAGGGAATGGTGCAGGCCTACAATTAGCCATGTTAAAATTTACTAATAGGTCTGAAATGTATTTGGATTGAGTGACCATAATCCCATCATAATTTTACTCAATTTTGAGCCCCAAAAATTGTTTTAGAAGCCACAAATCACTCATTTCAAAGGCATTATGGAGAGCAGTTTTGATAGCTAAAATGGAGGAAATTGTGCTACCTGTGATCAGTAATTCATCAACATATAAAACAATTATAATTATATGACCATCAGACTACTATAAATACACATTTGGATCTGATCTACACCTTTTAAAGTTTTGCGAGAGAAAAAAGGCATCCATCTTGGAATACCACTCTCTTGGGGCCTGTTTTAACCCGTATATTGACTTCTTTATATTTCAAACCAAATATGGATCAAAGATGTAGCCCTTAGGTTGCTTCATGTATATCTCCTCATGAATATCTCCATGTAGAAAGTGATGCACTTCCTAGTGCTTGGATGCTGAAATTTCCAAAACAAGGTGGATGGAGTCCATTTTTGCAACCGGTGCAAAGGTCTCATGGTAGTCCACACCTTGGACCTGAGAGAACCCTTTTTCCACCAGCCTTGCCTTATATTTTTAGGTTATTCCATCAATAGAAAACTTGTTCCAAAACACCCACTTGAATTGAACCAATTTCCTTCCCGAAGGAAGAGAAACTAGCTCCCAAGTAGTGTTTTTGTGAAGAGAATTCATCTCTTCATCCATGGCAAATTGCCATCTCGGATCCTTCCAAGCATGGTAGTAGGATTTTGGATCTGAAATAATCATCAAATAGCAAGTTTCAAACAGCAAATTATCAGGACAAGAGAGCGCAATACCTGCTCTTTGGAAATCAGACCAGGTTCTCCTTGGATCATCCGGATTTCCAATGTTATCTCCTGCGGAGGAGAGTGTCTGTCGGGCCCATGTGGGAAGATGATTTTGCACTTAATGTTTTGATTCAGAATCTAATGATTGCTACACATTGATATAAAAAATTGGAGGATATAAATTAGGGTCATCACCCCCAATTTCATCATCCAAATATTCAGTAGAATAGGAAGGAAATTAAACAGTTTTGTCCTTCACTAGTTCCACCTCCTGAAGAGGCTCATCGAACTTGATAATTATCTTGATGATGATCTGTTTGGTATTGATATCCAGCATCTTGAAACCTTTAGATTCATCAAGATACCCAATAAATATACATTCTATGCTTTGCGGTTGCAAAGCCCTTCTTTTATCAAGCGGATTTCGGGCCCATGTAGTGGACCCAAACACCCGCAGGTTCGACACATTTGGCTCGTGTCCAAAGTATACTTTGAAAATGGTCTTCCCTTTCATGGATGAGTGTGGAACCATTCTCTGAATGTATGTTGCAGCATGCATGGCCTCAACCCACAAATTTTCAGCAAGCTTCTTGGATTCCAACATACAGGTGGTCATCTCCTTGAGAGACCGATTCTTCCTTTCCGCTACTCCGTTCCGCTGGGGAGTGTAGGGAATTGAATGTTGGAACTGAATACCACTTTGGGATAATATGTGCAGCAAATCATTACTAACATACTCCCCTCCATTATCATATCTCAATATATTGATCTTAATCCCAGAGGCATTTTCGATCAAGGTCTTCAATTCAGAAATTTTTCACATACTTCTGACTTCTTTTTGAGAAAAAAGACCCATGTGTACCTTGAAAAATCATCAATAAAACTAAGAAGATACCTTTATCGATTCATGGATGTGACAGGCATCGGATCATTGATAATAAGAAATTCCAAGGAAATAAGAACAATACACCCAGCAATTAGAATAATTCTAAGGGTAAGGAATTTGGTAATAATCATGGAAATTTTACCAAGAAATTTGAACGCAAAGAGACGATCAAGTGTTGGGAGTGTAATGGCCCACACTATGCTTCACTCTGTCCTAACCAAAAGAAGTCTGTTAGCAATATTCATACCATACAGGAGGAGATGACCATTGGGGAACGCGTGAGGACCATGCCTAGAATCAACGCAGCCTTGGAGAATCGACAAGTAGAATATTAGACTTCCATGGTGGAAGTAGAAGGTATGATAAATCAGACCCCTGTAACTATTTTGATTGATCCAGGAGCTAGTCTCAGTTATATTGCACCTAAAATGGTAGAAAAATGTAAGTTATCTGTTTAAAAATTTGAGAATTCTTGGTTAGTTCAGTTAGCGATTGGTGCTAAAAGAAAGGTAACTTGTTTTGTAAAAGAATGTGCAGTAGTTATGGATCATTTTGAAACTATTGTCAAGCTTAATGTATTGCCTCTTGGTTCTTATGATTTGCTGATTGATATGGACTGGTTAGAAAAACATAGAGTAATCTTAAATTTTTATGATAAAATCTCCACATGTTTAAACAGTGATGGAAAACTAGTAAGTGTAAAAGGAATCCCTAGAAAAACCATTATAAGGCAGATTTCTGCCCTACAGCTTAAGAGAGCTATTAGGAAGGGATGTAAAGCTTATGCAGTAACAATAACTAATGAAGAGAGTCTAATTAAATCAGATAAGTTAAAAGTGGAAGACATACTAGTCTTAAGAGAGTAAGTTGATGTATTCCATGAAGAAATTTCGAGACTACCTCCAAAAAGGGAATTGGATTTCACCATTGAACTGGTACCTGGTGCAGTACCTAACTCAAAGGCCCCTTATCAAATGAACATACTTGAACTTAATGAATTAAAATATCAATTAAAAGAACTAATTGATAAAAAGTATATTCAACCAAGTGTGTCTCCCTGGGGGGCACCTGTCATCTTCGTTAAGAAAAAGGACGGAACCATGTGACTTTGCATAGATTACCATCAGTTAAATAAGATGACCATTAAAAATCGATATTCATTACCCCGCATTTATGATATATTTGATCAAATTCTTGGAGCCATGGTCTTTTCAAAAATAGATTTAAGATTTGGATATCATCAAGTCAGGATTAAAGATGAAGACATCTTTAAAACAGCTTTCAAATCTAGATATGGTCATTGCAAATTTGTCGTCATGCCATTCGGGCTTACTAATGCCCAACTATTTTCATGTGTTTAATGAACAATGTTCTGCATAAGTGTTTAGATAAGTTTGTGTTCGTATTTATCGACGACATTCTAATCTATTCAAAAACTGAAGAAGAACATAAAGAACATCTAAAAATTGTTTTACAAGAGTTACGAGATCATCAACTCTTCACAAACTTTAGTAAAAGTGATTTATTTAAGGATAAGATTCAGTACTTAGGTCATGTGGTGACCAAGGAAGGGATTTTCGTAGATCCTGACAAGATAAGGGAAATCGAAGATTTACCATTTCCTAAGAATGTGAGAGATGTTCGATCTTTCATGGGCATTACCGATTACTACCAGAGGTTCATTGAAGGTTTTTCGAGGATTGCAAATCCGATAAATTCTTTGAAGAAGAAGGGAAAGAAGTTCGACTGGAATCAAAAATGTGAGGAAAGCTTTAAAAAGTTAAAAACTTTAATAACCAGCGCACCTATTTTAAGAATAGCTGATCCTAATAAAGAATTTGTAGTGTGCACTGATGCCTGCAATGATGGCTTAGGCGATGTTTTGACTCAATAAGGGCATGTTATTGCCTATGAGTCTAGAAATTTAAAATTTCATGAAAAGAATTATGCAACTTACAATTTGGAATTAGCAGTTGTTATTCACACTTTAAAAATGTGGTGACATCACCTAATTGGCAGAAAATTTATTTTAATGACTGATAATAAAGGATTGATGTATTTACTAGATCAACCTAATTTAAATGCCAGACAAGCTAGGTGGCTAGCTTTCTTAAGTGAGTATGATTTTGAAATTCAGCACATAAAAGGTAAAGAAAATAAAGTTGCTGATGCATTAAGTAGGAATGCAAGGCTGAATTTTGCAGCAGCTATCAGCACTTATGCTATGGATTTGGATGAACAGCTCAAACCTGGAATAGAAAAAGATGAAATTTACCAAAGTTTACAAGTTAAAAATAAATAAAATCCAACATAAAGCCTAAGTAAAGGTTACAGTTTAAATGCAAAATAATTTTTACTGTATAAAGACAGAATGTATGTACCTAACGTACCTAAAGTTAAGCTGTTAATTCTGGATGAAATTCATAAAACGCCATACTCAGGTCATCCAGGTTATCAAAAGAGTATAACTATGTTAAGAAAAGAGTATTTTTGGCCAAATATGAAGACTGAAGTAGCAGAATATATGCTGAAAATGGGAGATAATTAGTCTAGATTTTATTACTGGGTTTCCTAGAAATCAAAATCAAAATGATTCTATCATGGTAGTAGTTGATAAGTTAAGCAAAACAGCTCACTTTATACCTGTTAAAACTACTTATAAAGGTGCAAACATAGCTGATAATTTTCTAAAACATATTTTCCGGTTGCATGGAGTACCAAAAGTCATAATCTCAGATAGAGATCCTAAATTTACAGGAAACTTTTGGAAGTCTTTGTTTAAAGGGTTAAACACTACATTAAATTTTATTACTTCATTCCATCCTCAAATAGATGGAAAATATGAAAGGGTAAACCAAGCACTGGAAGATCTATTAAGATTGTATGTGAAAGACCACCCAGGTAAATGGGAGGATTATTTGCATCTGGTAGAATTTGCTTATAATAATAATTATCAGACATCAGCCAGATTTAGTCCTTTTAAAATTTTATATGGACGAAAATGTAATACCCCTATCTCTTGGAGTAATTCGGTGGATAGATTGGTATTAGGTCCTGAACTGTTAAAGGAAATGGAAGAAATTGTAAAACAGGTGCAAAGTAATCTAAAAGTTACATAGGACGACAGAAAAGTCAAGCAGACTTAAAAAGAACTCCAAAGGAGTTTCAGGTAGGTGAACATGTGTTCATCAAGGTAAGGCCCAAAAAGAGCTCTCTCAGATTGGGAATTTTTGCAAAATTGGCTCCTCGTTACTGTGGTCCATTTGAAGTTCTGTCTAGGATCGGACAAGTAGCTTATCAATTAGCATTACCACCAAATTTAAGAGTACATAATGTTTTTCACATTTATGTATTAAAGAAATATGTTCATGATGCTACTCAGGTTGTTAACTGGAATGATGTATAGGTGGAACCAGAAGGAGATTTTTTGGTGAAACCAGACTGTATCCTCAGGAGAAGAGAGATCACACTTCGGAACCGCACCATTGGACAGGTGAAGGTGCAATGGAAGAACCTTAGTCCAGAGGAAGCCACTTGGGAATTGGACAGTAATATGCGATATGCATATCCAATTCTGTTCCAAGGGAATTCTGAGGATGAAGAATAAATAATATCAAGGAGAATGTTATGTTCTAAGGGGGTGTGTACATCACATACCCCAATTTTGTAAAAATAATATTATCATATTTGATTTTATTTCAAGACAATATGTTAAATTTTATGCTAAGTTATAATTAATGGCTCAGCAGAGTCAAGGATATTGAATTTAATTCTGAATATTCTAATTATAAAGAAATAAAAGTGGAGACAACAGCTTGGGAGAGCTGTTAAAAGAGTGTTTACTGGTCAAGTTGGTGGAGGAGACTAGGTGGAGAGAAAATAGACAAGTGGCAACATCCTCAAACACTTCCAACTATTGCAGGTGGAAACCTCCCTACATTTGGGGTCATGATCCCCCAAAAAAGTGGGATCAGAGCAGGTGGCTCAATTAATGGAAACTCACCCAAAATACCTAGGCAATATTGATAAAAATGGCCATTGAAGAGAGTTGAGGCTTCTCATTTCAGGGAAGTGATCATTCAGGTGAATGTACTTCAGAGGATTTCAATAGGAAGGGAATTTGTGGAAGATGTTTGAGGGGTTAATTGCAAAAGTGATCTAGTGCATCTTTTTAGCTGAAGGATCTTACTGCTGAGTGCAGAGTGATTACTGAGTCATTGGACTAGTATATTGTTTGCTTGCTCCACCAGTTCTAAGCCAAGGAGACTAGGAACATGCTCAAGGGTCCTAAGGAGATGTTTTTTAAGCGCTCTCCAGGAGTTGGTAGCACTAGTGCAAAATGAGAGATTAGTGACCAGGAGACCAAAATTTTTGGTCACCACATTTTTTTTCAAGGGATAAATGACAAAAATTGATAAATTTAAGTGGGATAACTAAAAAAGACCAAGATAAATGACCACTTTTGGTCACGGGATAAAACTAAATTAAAAAAGACCAAAATAAATGACCAAATTTGGTCACGGGATATCTTGACTAAAAATGACCACATAACAATTGGTCATTTATTTGGTCATTTTTAGTTGTGGATCAGTTCAGCAATGGAAAATTACAATTTTGACAATGAACTTGTACATTTTACTAAATTCTAAGACTGCAGATGGATTCAAAGACCCCCTAGAACTTAGTGAATTGTAGACCACCTCATGTGTCACAACTCCATCGTTGACACCAAACATCAATAAAAAACATTTACACATGTACACAAGGGGTTTTAGACGTAGTCACCAAAATTGTCTAAAATGTGCATGGTGAGACATTCCGACCTTGTGGCTTTGGTTAATTAAAGTTATAATTAATGATCAAAGTTTAAATTTATGTATAATACATAGGTAAATTGTTTTTTAACATAATACAAATATGATATGATATACAATTTCACCCCTTTATTCTCTTTTAAATGGATGAGATGAATGCCATATTGATTTAGCTTTAAATGATTGAGAAGATGAGTGTTATGTTTTATATATTAGTATAGAAAGTAACATGTTAAACTTTAATTTACTTATTCATTCTTTTATGTGGATGAGATGAATGTCATATACATTTATTTTTTATTATTTTTTTATTTAAAAATATTATAATATATTTTTCATAGAGTATCAATTACTATGTGTATATATATATATATATATATATATATAGCATATATTCCAAAAAAGGTCTAAGATTTGATCTTAGAGAGTACATCTTTACTTTTTTATATACAAAAATGACATCATAGATGTTGTCAAAATCTGTCCATATCTATAAAGAAGTGTCAAAATCCGTCATAAAGAAAACAATAATAGAGACATATCCCATCTATAAACACCGGTAAATCCACTTAGTGCCGACTAGAAATGACAAAATTTGTTGTTGAAGTAATAGTAGTGTAGATGATGCATATGTAAAAGATCAAATGACCCGACCTGCATTCAAAAACCACGACCTTTCCATAAAATAGCGATGATAATATTGAAAGCTTTGGTCCTGGTTATGTTCTATTCTTCTCCTTGTAGACATGTATGTAGGAGAATAAAGTAAAATTTGATTTAATATCCATAATTTATTCAAGTAATGGAATCAATTTCTAGCATGTACACATCTTTGTGCACCATTGACCCAATTAACAACTAACATAGAGTCTCCATAAACTTGTAGATTATGTAAACATTTTTCTATAGCAAAAATCATTAGAATTTTAAGGGGTAAAAGCTCAACATAATTGTTTTTTCTCACTCCAAAAACCAAAGAAATATTAAAGTTAAATTTTGATGGTTAAAAAGATGGGTGTTATTTTTTACATTGATCTTGTAAATGACACACACATATACAGTGGGGAAATTGACATTTGGAGCGATGCTTGTACTTCATTACATAAGGTCAATTCTTGTCCGCTACCACTATATCTCTAGGTGCACCTACACAACTTTTAACATGGAACACAGGTTAACCAAAGTTGAAATTTGTGAAGTTACTAACATTGCAAAAAATGCTTTTACAATGTACTCTATCACCACTTAATCTACAAGCATAAGCAAACTTTAAAAATATATAATTATTAAATTTAACTTAACTATTTTTAAAAAATTATATATATATTTTTAAAAATAATAATAAAAAGTAAAAATTTTCATTACAAGAAAAGAACTCTCTAAATTTTCATCAAAAATGACTTCAGACAGAAGTTTGTTTTATTTCAAAGAGACTTGGCGCATGCGTTTGCGGAGAAGGTATGTATTATATCATTCCCTGTTACCTCTTGGTTTCCTTATGGGTGCTTAAAGATATTCGCGGGAAATTTCAGTATCTTGACATCCGGGGGGAAGCAAATCTCCTTTAATCTCCCTGGACATGAGTCACATATGGGATAATACAACAGGGATCCCATTTGGGAGGGCATCGAAAGCATTTTAATCAGTCACAATGTATAGCAATTTCCAGGAGCAGGCCATAGAGTATGTTCGGCATCCAGTGCAGGAGGGTAACAGTGGAAATTATGCCAAGGCATTCCCCCTATACATGAATTCGCTCGAATACTTCAGAACCCATCTCAAATATGAGAAAAACCCCAAGATCAAAGACGCCATCACCCAGAAATTTACAGAGTACTTGAGGAGGGCAGAGGAGATTCGAGTTGTGTTGGATGAGGGGTTGAGTTCGAGGCCTAGTTCCAATGGGGATGCCGCCATGGCCATCAAACCAAAATCGAAGCCAGGAGCCAAAGGGGATGGAGAGGATCCGGAGCAAGCCAAGCTCTGATCAAGGATCAATTCGGCCATAATTCGGGAGAAACCCAATGTCAAGTGGACTGACGTGGTAGGCCTAGAGAGTGTCAAGCACGCCTTGTAGGAGGATGTCATCCTACATGTCAATTTCCCCCAGTTCTTCACAGGCAAGTTTTTATTTTTATTTTTTTAGCTATGATCCGATCATTTTTCATA
>LPNX010235824.1:0-38661 GCA_001517045.1 Pseudotsuga menziesii
TATTTCGGAGGTCGTGATTGTGGCCCAACGTTTAAAAGCTCATGTCAATCACCTTTGTGATGTCCTCAAACTTGACTCTCAACAAAGAAATTGTGCGAACGACATGGCCACAATGGTTGCCAATTCAAGTTTAGGTTTAACTTCATTACCAACCACACAAGCAGCTGCAATTATATGGATATGTTCACTTTTAACAGGAAGTAAAAATGTGGATGTGAAAGAAATAGCAAAACACACCACTGGCAGATTGTCAATCAAGAAAACCTACAAGTTGTTAGTGCCCCATTTGCCAACACTCTTGCCTACAAATATTCTTGGAGATACCAAAAAATGGAAGGAAAAGTTAAAACCGCCTTAGAAGCGCAGCTCCACGTTGAAAGTAATTGTTTCCCAACGTTTGCCACTTATTCAGCGGCCTTTCTTGATAGTTTGCAAGTTATAAAGAAACGTGTTTGTATGAGTTGAATAAGCAGTTTGTAATGTAGGCATCTCATTTATTACAGAAATTGTCAATTCTTCGCTTGTTTCAGCACTGATAACAAAATGCCTTTGAGTGTGTAAGAGGGCCATCCATTTCCGCTCTGTTGTGTAAACGATGTAATGTAGATGCACTATTTTTTTATTTTTATTTTTTAATGTTTATTGTCTGTTCCTAATCCAGATACATATTCAGGGTTGTTTCCCAAAATTCGAGTTAAGAGGATAGGAGAGGGCTGACATTTTAGATGTCTTACGCACTAATCTAATAAACAAGCAAAAAACAAATTAAGAAAACTTGGGTTTCATTTTATTTGGATAATTTTGTGATAGATACACAAATTTAAATCAATGCATTAATAATATGAGTAGGTTGTTATTAATGGTTGATTTTAAGTGAGAAACTTATTCATTGTGGTTATGCTTAGATATTAAAAGGAAATGGAACTAGGTAGATTATATAAATTCTATTACATTTATATATACTAAATGATAATGTGATTAGGGTAGTATCATGATTATGTTATGAAATCTTTATATAATGTGATTAGGGTAGTATCATGATTAGTAACCATAATAACACCAACTACCATTTCATCATGTAGTTAGTAAATAATGGTGAGATTAATTTATATATTTGTGAATGTGATCATCAATTTGTTGGTATGTTTAGTAAGCCATTAGTAAGTGAATGTTTTTAGTCTCATAGATTAAATTTAAGTATTTGTGAAATTGCAGATTTTGTAAATTTTGTAAATGTTATAGTAGATTGTGCGGGGAAATTGAAGGAACCATTTGTAGACAAAAAAATTTCTTCCTAGAGTATGCATAATGCTATTTTTTCAAATGGATTACTTTGCTTAATAACTTTTTATGGTAGTTGGGAAATTAATTTTTCCAATTGTAATTTGTAAGGGAAAGGTATGCTAGAGAAGTCTCTAGAGAAGCTTTGTTTTACCTCCTCTATTGGGAGTTCCGTAAATGTACTTTTTATTTTTGTCATGCTTTATAATCATTTTTTTTAGAAGATGAATGAAAAAAAAAATTCTTCTCCATGTTGTGTTATTTGCTGTGTAAACGATTTACTGCAAAACTATTGGAACTGAGTATGCTCTGGTATTTGATTTGTAACCTATAGCAATATGCTATAGCACATTATTTCAATATAGAAGGGATCATTTTTGGTGTTGAAATTTTTCACATTGTAGTTGGATTTTTTTAGATTCTTTGCCTTTCCATCAAGCACTTATGGGATTCTTTAAAATAAACTATGCTTATACAAAACATTAATTTTTCATCTATGTTTTAATTTTTTATAAATAAAATGGGACAAGGAATAAGGGATCAAGTTCACCTTGATAGGATCATACTTATTTCTTGGAATCATAACTATTTGTTTCATTCAATTTCACATTTTTTCATATGTTTGATGGAAGTGTTATAGCATATTTTTCCACATAATTGCAAAATACTTATTTTGGCTTATATTCACCCTTTTCAAACTTCCTTGTAGCTTTATGGTTAAGACTAACTATCTCTTCCTAGTCAAAACCTTCAAAAAATCACTTGTTTCATGCACATATGCACCCTAGTAGTCATTAGCACGCATATACATTCCCTTCCATTGTAAATTATGCATACAACATGTTTTGACAATAAAAAATAATAAAATATTAGGAAAAGTAAAAAATGGATTTATTGGTTTCAACGTTCTTTTTCCCATAAATAACTACCACCACACCCCAAACTAGCTCCCAAAAAGTATAAAAGAGGAAAAGGAAAGAATGAGAAGGAAGAGAGAATTATAGAACCATTATGCTGAGCTTTTGCAATTTGAATCCTTAAACTCTATTGTTAGGTCTGGAAATATGCGAGCTATCTTCATGTAGGATGCATATGTATTTATTCATTTTTAGATTTATCAGGTCTAGTGGCAATATGGGTTTTTCTTAGAGTTTTCAAGTTCTGAATTTTAAGACTTCAAAATCATAATTTAGTTTGTTTTTTATCATGTCCTAAATAACAAGAAAATTTGAATTTTGCATCATATCATAATTTTCTTCTCGTTCATGTAGGAATCTTTTGGTTATTCTTGATATTTTGGGGAGTGTTTTATAAAAGAAAATATTATATTGGGTTAATTAGAATTATCTCATGAAAATCATAAATATTGTCTTGCTTTGATTACAATAATATCCTTAAAAAGTTGTTTCTTACTTAACATTTTGAAATATCATGCTTTTCTTTTCTTTCTTTTTGGCATTTATTTATAGTCAAATAAATATTTCAAAAGAACATGGTATTTTCCATTTCTAAGTATTATATTTTTTATTTATTTACAGTTGAGAACATCTTCTTTTCTCACTCCCATATCATTTTGAATAATAACAACTATTAAAATGAATACTTAATCTAGAACTTGTTAGTTGTTTTGTATTCATAGTATTCATCAAGTTGTCTAGATATAGAGACTTAGATTACGATGGTAGAAAATACTCTAGGAATTTTTGAATTTTGAAACATGGGTAGCTAACATAGAATAGAATAAATCAAACTACAATATAGGTGTGACCGGGAAGATCCACTAAAACATGATTCAAGCACGAGTTCATGTGAAATTAAGTTGAGGATATTACCCATTTAATTCGTAATCAAGAATTTATGGTATTTTGTGTGTAAGTTGGTTTCATATATACCACGTTCAACTCTCTGTGGTGCTACTACTTTTGAATCTTTGGGATTATTTACCCTACTCATATGTATGATCTCAAAAATCATTTGTTCCCCCTAACCTTAACTATGAATTGGTAGCCATAGTTACTTTTCCTAGGGACAATTTAGGTGAATGCAAGGGGCTTCCTTCCATTTATGTTAGGAATTATTTTTATGCCATTGCTATAAAATTATTTAATGAGAAGCATTAGGAGAATTCAAGACATTTGGGGTGGGAAACAATAAAACGAAAATCCCTAGGGTGAATCTAGGAATATTCAAGGTGGCCATCAAGAGACCGCCAACATTTCCAACAAATGGAAAATCATACGAAAAGCTTTGGTAGCATGCAAAGGAATTCTATCCATGATTTTCAATTAAAATTTAAGAATTCTCTAAGGTCTTATAGCATCAAAGAGAAAATCACTAAAAATTTTCTAAAGATAATAAGCAAGCAAGGACCTTTCAAAAATTGGCACGAGTTGATTAAGTCTTGTGATGAAAAACAAATTTATGAGGAGTTATGAATACCTCTACTAATATCCTTTCTTGGTGCAAGTATCCCATAAAGGTATGGGGCACCCTCCAAGTTTATTGATAGGTTATTTAAACATATTCCTCATCTATATGGGAGCATGTTCATGATAAGTGGAATCGACCATTTTTACAACCCTCCTCTTGAATATGTTGGAGGATAAATCCTTGTAATAATCATGTCTAGTTTCAAACAAAATATATCTCTCACACCTTACATCTCTTTGTCTACCCCCTACCCATAACCCACAACTCAGTCTCTCTCTCTATATATGTGTGAGTGTGTGTGTGTGTGTGTGTGTGTGTGTGTGTGTGTGCACGTGTGTCTCCTGCAACCCCCCTCCTTCTCATAACCCTAATCACCTACACCACCTCACTTTATATTTATCTCTCCTACTCTCCTTTCCCCTAAACCCTAAACTTTCCACCCCTTACCCCTACCCAAACTCTCTCTCTCTCTCTCTCTCTCTCTCCTAATCCCCCTGCCCCTTACCACTATTCAACCCTACAATCCCTCTCTCTCTCCAAACGCCCCACTAATCATGGATAATTTTATGGGATATATTGCCAGGGGTTACAAAAGTTTGGTGGGATATTTTCTTAGATGGAAAGGGATTTTCAGCTAAAATATATTCACCCAATATGTGTTATAAAAAAATAAATTTAGAATGAATAGATTGCCGCATATTAATGAGGAAAATGAAAAAAACATTTTTCTCCCTAGAAAAATATCCTCCAATCTATATTTCACCCCCAATTTCTAGACAAATTATAGTGAAATCATTCCTTCACCCCCAATTTTCAGTAATGGAGGTTCCCAATGGGTTATTTCTCGCTCTATTTTCCTTGTAATTTAGGAATATGGTTGAATTCGCTTGTATTTTTAGTTAATTTCATGTGATGCCTTATTTGATCTCTCAATTTTAAGTATTAGAGAGAAAATAAAGGGTTATTTTGTTCTATATAAAGGATACAATGGTTCGTGGTTCACCTACATCAGATTGTGCTTGCAGGGTGAAGGTCCTGGTTGATGTGATTACATTTTTCATTCTTAATTTTCTCGACATATTAATCTTCGCATAGCATATCCTTTGTTGAAAGCTCTAGTCTTAAAGGGGAATGCCACGCATGCAATTTATCATAGAATACAAACTCGCATCATGTTTTTTATCCAATAATTATGTGGTATGGTTTTTATCATAATTTTTATCCACAATTACAATAGACTATTATATTGTAAATTTACGTTTTATCATGGATGCTTTTTTAGGCTTGTTGAATTCTAGGGAACTCTTGATTCTTAAGGCTCATTTGGTGTTATTAGGGTTTTATTCTATCATAGGACTATTGGTTCTGTAAAATTGTTATAGAGATAAAAATATATTATTTATTTTATGCCTTATCATGTTTAAACTATCAACTAACATTTATATGTTGTTAGTGGATGATGCTCTTCATGGAGAGACACCACATGGTTTTTATATATTAAAGCTGAATTTGACCTGATTGTTTAAAATATGCTTTTATTAGGATCTTTCTTTACAATTAATATTGGACATCACAAAGGTGATTGACATGAGATTTTAAACATTGGGAAACAATTGCAAGATCAAAAATAGTGTTTGGGTTGTTTGTACGTTTATCATTTAATCATTTTCATTAATATCTAGCAAGTGTTGTTGTTGTTGAGATTGCGAGAAGCATCGGGAACAACCTAATCGGTGAGTGTCGGAGATTTTAATATATCTCTTCTGTAAACATTATTTTTCTTTGAGAAATGTTTTCATTTTGTGATGCTATCTACCGAAAAATCAAAGACATGCAGCATAGATAGAAAAATAGTTTCGGTTGTGCAGAGATCCATTTTTTTTCATAAATTCCTTAAAAATAATCTGATCCCATTCTATAACATGGTCATAAGCTTTAAGGTCATAACCATACTTGAAGGAGATGTATATAACTCAAGTAATGACATGGATGTTTCATTTTATTTTGAATTGAATTTATCTCCTAACTTTGAACCAACTTCCTCTGAGAAGGATGTTATTCATTATTAGTGGACATAGGCCATGCAGAATGAGTATGACGCAGTCATAAAGAATGGAACTTAGAAACTGGTTGACCCTTAGTTGGAACCAAACCAATTGGATGCAAGGGGGTATATAAGAATAAATACAAATTATATGACTCACTTGACAAGCACAAAGTGAGGCTTGTGGTGAAAGGATATGCATATAAGGAAGGCATTGACTATGAAAAGACATTCTCCCCCATAGAAAATTTTGAAACCACCCACACCTTATTTTTTTTGGGAGCACAAAATAGGTGGAAAGTTCATTAGATGGATGCAAAAAACAAATTTCTTGAATGGATACTTGAAAGAGAATGTATCATGTCTCAACAAGAAGGCTATGTTGTGAAAGGGAAAAAAATAAGGTATGTAAGCTCATCAAGTCATTGTAGGCTTGAAACAAGCACGTCGTGCATGGTATAAAAATATAAATAAGCATCTTCTGAAGTTAAATTTAAAAAATTATAATCTTAATGATGCAACAATGTTTGTAAAGGAAGTTAGAAGATCATTTATGTATCTTGTGGTGTATGTATATGACCTTTTGATGATAGGAAATAATGAAATTTATATTGCGTCCATAAATAAAGATTCGAAAAAGGGATTTGAAATGATAGATATGGGACACCTTCACTACCACATGAGAATTAAAGTGACTCAACATCCTTAGTACATATTGATCTCCAAGAATAAGTATGTTGGAGAACCATTTGGAATAGATTTTGCAGTCTAAGAATGAAACTCTCTCACAACTCCAATGGAACAAAAGAAAAATATTACATTGATCAAAGGAAAAAAATTGAGGATGCCACCAAGTATTGATAACTTGTGGGAAGCTTTATATACCTTACCACCACCAGACTAGATATTCCATATGTTGTTGGAATCTTTTCAAGGTTCATGCATAGACCTTGTGAAAGACACTAGTTTATCGCAAAAATATTTCTACACTACAACAAAAACTGGAATTTACGTTAGATTTAGCACCAAATTTTAGTGTAAATTTTTTTTATTGTGGTGAATAATCTCGTGCTAAACCTGGCACTATTGTAGAATTTTGTAAAACGCCTATTATTGCATCTTTTTTGCGCCATTTTTAACATCCACTTTTACATCCAATTTCGCACCCAATTTTGTGTGTCTTATTTTACACCCTTATTTTTCCCCAATTTTGCATCAATCATTGCATCATTTTTTGTGTCTTTTGTTACATCCCTATTTGCACCCACTTGGGTGCCTAGTTTTGGATCTAATTCCACATCTACTTTTGTTTCTAGTTTTACATCACATTTTGCACTCAATTTTACACCTTGTTTTGTGTCCAATTTTGTGTCTAGTGTTGCGTCCATGTTTGGGCCCAGTATTATGTCTAGTTTTGCATCTAATTTTGCATCCAATATTAATTCTAATATTACATCCCATTTTGCATCCTATTTACATTTTTTTTTCATGTAGGTTTTCTCCCAGTGTTGCATCTAGGTTCGTGCCTAGTGTTGAATCTTGGTTACTTTCTTTTTAATGTCTAGCTTTGCACCTAATGGCGCGCTTAGTTTTTTGTCCACGTTTTTGTCTAATGTTGTGTCCAGTTTTATGTCCAATGTTGCATCTCATCTTGCATCAAATATTGTATCTCACTTTATGTCTCTGTTTGCATACAGTGTTGCGCCCAATGTTGCATTAGGTTTTACACCCAGTTCTATGTCCAGTTTTGTCTCTGATTGTGTGCCCAATTTAGCGTCCAATTTTACGTCTAGTTAAGAATTCACTTTTGCATTTATTGTTGTGTCTAGTTTTTGGCCTAGTATTGCGCCTAGTTTTTCTCCCATATGTGTATAACATTGTCTCTTTTTGCATCTAGTTTTGCATCCACCTTTGTGTCTTGTTTTGAATCCAATTTTGCATTTAATGTTGCGTCTATTCTTACATCCATTTTGCATTTTTTTTCATCCACTCTTAATTAAGAATTTTAATTTCAATTATTTATAGTAAAATATATCAATTTTTTATTGATTTTGAGTCCATTTTATCAACTTCAATTAAATATTGAAATATGTCAAAGTTATCAAATATCATTAAGAATTCAAATTTATAGCATAACATTTGTGAATAATTTCAAGAGAAATTCACAATATCCATCCAAAATTAGTAATATCATCATACATGTTGATTATTCACCAAAAAAACATTGAAAATTTCCATTATAAATAAATTAGTAACAAGACAACACTAATAATATCATCATCATATATAATCAAAACAATTAAACTTAAAATTTATGATCAACATATAAAAACATTTCATGGATATCACTATAGTAAAGTAAAAAAGCGTTATATATATGTGTTAGAGAGAGAGAGAGAGAGATTTAAATAGTAATCTGACAAGAAATAAGTTGCATGATCTCCAAAACTGAAATTGTTATTGATAACTTTTGAAGGAGCTCTACAAGTGTTTGGTGGTTAGTAGAAGGTTTTCAGAGCCTTTGTAGGTCGGTGGAGTCCCATCAGCAAAAATCGAGATGGTTCCTGCTCCTCCTCGAGAGGAGAGGGGCCGTGGGAACCCGGAATATGTGGAGGTAGAGACCACCACACTGGGATCAGATAAGGACAAAGGAAAAATAGTACTCAATGCCCAGACAAATGCTAAAGCCAGGGAAGGGTGCAGCAGAACAAGAAAAGAGGAAATCCTTAATCAGGGTACAAGAAGGACAGGACAGTGTGTCCCAAAATCCAATACGTTCCCTCGACTACAAATCAATTGAGACAGAGTTAGGGAGGTGATTCAATATATGAAGGAAAAGGCCCTCATAGGAAAATTTGTGGGGATCTGGCCCACAGAAAAGATGTTGGTGGGATGGATAAACTCTACATGGAAACCCCAAGGCCACTATGACCTCCAGTTGGGAGCTAAAGGATTCTTTACCATCATATTTTTCAACGAAGAAGACAGAACTAAGATCTTCGAGAATGGCCCCTACTTTTTCAACTCGGCAGGTCTGTTCTTGAGACCCTGGAAAGAACGATTCGACCCAAATAAAGAAAACCTGACCATTGCTCCGGTTTGGATAAGAATGTATTCCCTTCCTTCGGAATATTGGAAGAAATAAATTCTTACAGACATAGGGAACACCCTGGGGACCTTCATCAAAGTCTCTGACCAAATGAGACAGAGAAAATACATCTCGTTTGCCAAGATATGCATATACCTGGACATATCAAGAGATCTACTGAATGGAATAGAGCTAACATGGGAAGACGAGGATTGGTTTCAAGCCATATACTATGAGCAAATCCCATTTAGATGCAGGCATTGCCATGAACATGGACATTTGTTCAGAGACTGCCCCCAAATCAAGAGATTAGGTGGGAAGCAAGAGCTAGACCAGTTGGATGAGGAAGGTTTTACCAAAATCCAAAACAAAAAGAGGTAAGCCAGAAAGACTTCGAGTCCAGATGTCCACAAAAGGGTGCAAACCCAGAACCGATTTGCAACCCTTGAAGAAGATCAGTCATTAAAAAAGGCCAAAGCTCAGACAGTAGATTCATAGGAAAAAAACCCAAGAAATAAATAAGGGGAAGAGGATAAATAAATATCAGGAGAGGCCAAGAATCAAGTCCCTTTGGTTTCCCCTTGTATTATTTCATCTTCCCTGGAGGCCCTGCTCCCCGATTTGGCCTGAGGAATCCCATGCAAAACCAGGATCAGGGGATGGCACGTCAGAAGACATGGAGGTAGGAGATCTAGATCTCGAATGAATGGAGGTAGCTTTCTCTGATCAAGAACCAGCAAAAACCCCCCCCGCACCAAGTTTCTCTTCTAGAGAAAGCGATCGTTCAAGCCAAGAATGCAAATACCCTAGGAGTAGTGATTGAATCTCTTAAAGTCACAGATGGTAAAGGGAAACACTCAAAAAAATACAAAAGAGGAATACCAAGTAATATCCAGTGAATCAAAGCTATAGGAGAACAACTGGTGGCTTCAGGGTAGTATCCAACCATAGATGCAGCCCTTTCCCCCACCAATTAATCCTTATTAATGTAGATTACAACCTGGAACATCAAAGGTTGTAACAGCATGCTAAAGAAGCAAATCCTCAAAATAAGAATAGATAAAGATAAATCAGGGATTATTTTCCTTCAAGAAACCAAATGCTCGGGAGAAGAGTTAGCAAAGATAACCCAAAAAATCTGGAAGGGATGTGAATCGGCCGCCATTGATGCTAAAGAAGCAGCTGGGGCACTGGGCATTCTATGGAACCCCTGAATAGTGACTTTATCAGGGTTTCTTACCACCACCTTTTCTATTTCTGTTGAGTTCCACATAATCGGTACCTGAATTCAAGGATTCATATCCAATGTCTATGGCCCTCCAAAGGCGGACCAGAAGCAGTCTTTTATCGAGTCTATCACAGACCTAAAAGCCCTTGCTCAAAATAGAGCATGGATTATTGGAGGTGACTTTAACTTGATAAGGAATATCAATGAAAAAAGAGGTGGCATCCGCAACCTAAACTCGGTCAGCACTCTTTTTAATAACACCATTTCTGACCTGGATCTGATTGATGTCAGAATGACCAACTGTATTTTCACTTGGAACAACAAACAATTTGGAGACAGAGGCATTGCCTGTAGACTCAATAGATTTCTACTATCTAACCCGATCATGATGGCTGGAGGAAACATCTGAGCAGTTGTCCTCCCAGCGGCAGGCTCTGATCACTGGCCCATAACTTTGGAATGGGAGAATGCGGGAGTCCACCCTCAAAAGCCTTTTCGTTTTGAAAAATTCTGGCTCCTTCATCCAGACTTCCAAGAGAAACTCAAAGATTGGTCGGCAAACTCACCCCTAGTCAGAGGTACCTGCATGTATCAGTTCCAACAAAAGCTGAAACACCTCAAAGTCTGCATTAAAAAATGTAACAAGGACTCCTTCGGCAATATTTTCTAAGAAAAGCAGGTTCTAGAGACCAAGATCTAGCATCTCCAGTCCCAAGTTATTCTTAATGGTTACTCTAAGGCTCTGAGGCTTCAAGAAAAGACCCTCTTATAGGAATTCAATCAAAGAGAGAGACAAGAGGAAGTCTATTGGAGCCAAAAATCCCGCATCAAGTGGCTTCAAGAACAGGAACATAACACCAGGTTTTTCCAGAAAGCGTCCATTCAACACAGGCAGGGAAATAGACTGGATAGGCTAAAGAAGGAGGATGGGAGCATTGCTAAAACCTAAGAGGATCTGGAGAACACTCTTCACCATTACTTTGCTAACCTCTTGCAAGAACCGGACAAAGACAGGGAGGAAGCTCAAAGAGAGGTTCTCAGACACATCCCCAAATTAATCACGAAAGACCACAACAAAGTTCTTGGCAAAGCCATCGAGATGACCCGATGGCTTCACTTCTAATTTTTTCCATGCAGTTGGGAATGGCTGAAAGAAGAAATTGTAGCCCTGGTGGAGGAATCCCAGATATCAAGGAATATCCTCAAAGCTCTCAACTCAACTTTTCTGGCCCTCATCCCGAAAGAAAGTGACACAGAATACCCTGATAAACTCAGACCGATCGCTCTTTGTAATGTCATCTACAAAATTATCTCAAAGGTAATAGCTAACCGGTTGAAGCCACTCCTCCCTCTTATCATTTCCCCGGAGCAAGCTGGCTTTGTGGAAGGAAGACAAATCTTGGATGGCATCATCTTAGTCCACGAAGCCATCCACTCTCTCAAAGAAACCAAGTCTCCAGGTATGCTTCTTAAACTTGATCTTTCAAAAGCCTACGATAAATTAAATTGGCATTTTTTGGAGGGCATTTTAAAAGTGTTTGGCTTTGCGGATGAATGGACTAACTGGATCATGAATCTAGTTTCCTCTGCTTTCTTCTCCATTTTTGTTAATGGTTCTCCCTCATGCCCTTTCAATGCTTCTAGAGGAATAAGACAGGGGGGTCCTCTATCCCCGTTCCTCTTCATAATAGCGGTTGAAGGACTTGGAAGACTGATCAAGAGCATGCGAGTAGAGAATAAAATCCATGGCTTATCCTTAACGAAAGGAATGGACCCACAAACCCATCAACAGTTTGTGGATGATAATACATTGATGGGCCCATCCTTGGTACATGAACCTAGGGGAATCAAATATTGTTTGAATACACTTCTTGAATCCAGTGGCCTTGAAATCAATAAGGAGAAATCTCAGACCTAATTTTTCAACACGCCCAGGATCACTAAATGGAACATCCTTAGAATTCTGGAATTTCAGGAAGGAATCCTCCCTTCTACGTATCTAGGTGCCCCGATGGCAGAATCTACTATCAGACAGGTATCTTGGAAAGAGTTGCTGGACAAGATCAACAAAAATCTCATCCTCTGGACCTATATAACCCTTAATTTTCCAAGTAGACTTATCCTGGTGAAATCAGTCCTGCAGGCGATGCCAATGTATCTCTTTTCAGTTTTGGCAGCCCCAAAAGCCATCATAAAACAAATCAAAAATCTACAGAGACAATTCCTATGGGGGGGCACCAAAGATATAAGAAAATGGCCTTTGGTGGACTGGAAAACCATCTGTACCCCGAAGAGTTTAGGAGGCCTAGATCTCAAAGATCCCATGGATAATAATAAAATAATGAGTGCTAATATCTGGTGGAGATGGGTGAACTACCACGAAGAACCGTGGGCCAAATTGTGGCATTTGAAATATGCACCTCAATGGCCATACCAAACCTTGGTCAGGTTTGGGGAAGACCCCCCCAGATCCAGCATCTGGAAAACAGCTCAGGAAAATCAAGGGTTGGTGCAAAAACATAGTTTCTGGGAAGTCAGGAACGGTCAAAATGCAAGATTCTCGAGCAAAGCTCTGGACCAAGAACTAGCTATCTCGTGTGGGGAAGACACACCCCTTTTATGCTCTTTCCTTCAAAACAATGCGATGGCTAATGTGGTGGAATTCTGGGATCATAACACTGCTGATCAGAAGTTCAAAAGATGGAAGGACAAGAGATGGTGGCAAGACAAGGCACCAAGGGAAGACTTAGATAACTTCCTAGCAGAACTCTCCAGGAAAATATTTCCCCTAAGTGTCGAACCAGATAAGCTACGATGGGGGTACTCTACCTCTGGCAATTACAATCCAAAAGAAGCCATAGGATTGCTAACGGAAACCCTCAATGTAATCCCAGAAGCTAAGTGGAATAAAATATGGAAGGGCGGTTGGTGGCCCAAAGTTTCTATCTTCTGCTGGTTGGTTATTAAATGTCGCATCCTAACTTGGGAAAACTTACAAGCCAAAGGTTTTAATGGTCCATCCCGATGTAGCTTGTGCGAGGAGAAGGTAGAGACTATTAACCATTTGTTGGATGAATGCAGGGTGGCCGTTGCCTTATGGGAGACAGGGGCGACCATCTTCAGAAGAGACAACAGACACAGGGGAAGACTAGACCTAACCATTGCAGAGTGGCCCACTAATAGCTTCAAAAACAAAATTGTGAACTATTTATGGGAACTTCTCACTGGCTTCACAATTTGGGAAATATGGAAGACAAGAAACAAAAAAAAAATTGAGAACAAAGCTAGAAAACCCGAGGAGATGTGGGACACCATTACAAGACATATGAAAGAAACTATAACCTTGCAATCTTGGTCGCAGGAAGAATTCAGTGCAGAAAGTAATGAACAGAGTATTTTGTAGGATTTCGAGGTTGATGAATTACCTCTACACAACTCAATTGCTTGCTCGAGGCTGGTGCAAGTCTCTAGCCCGCTGTTCTGGACTCCTCCTCCCTTTGGAACCTTCAAACTCAATTTTGATGGTGCTGCTAAAGGTAATCCAGGACCAGCTGGATATGGAGGCGCCATTTGAAATTTGAGGGGTTGCATTCTTAGCCTGTTCTGGGGCTCAATAGGGACAAATACGAATAACATGGCTGAGCTAGAGGGGCTAATTAATGGCCTGATTTGGGCTAAGAAAACCGGTAAACTTTCGCTGGTGGTGGAAGGGGACTCCCAAATCATTATCAACATGGCTCGCAAGCTCCAAGCAGGATCCCTCACGACCCAAGTTTCCAAAAATTGGAGATGGGAGAGCAGATTATCAACCCTCCGATAGATCCTGGCAGGAGAGGAATCCCTTCGGTTAACTCATGTCAAGAGGGAAGGGAACAGGGTAGCAGAAGCCATGGCTAATTCAGGTGTGGAGAGTGAATTTCCTTTTCATGCAAAGAGTAAGGAGGACGAAGGTAAAACTCAGCAAGTCTAGAATGGGTGCTCCAAGGTGGCGGAGGAAGATGTGAGGAAAAATGAACCACACCATGCATGCAAAGGACAGATGGGCCAGATCTAGGGTGCAGTCCGATGTTGGAGTGTCATCATCTCAGCTAGGCCCACCACCGCTAGATCGACATTTGTGGATGGAAATGGGAGCTTTCATCCACCAACTGGGGCACGAGGAGGTCTATCTCAGCATACGGCCTTCCCTCCCTAACATGTGGATCCTTCCCATTTTTCAATGCTCAACACACGGCCGATGTACGAGGCATGTGGTTCCATCACAGGACAACCTCCATAAGGGATGGGATGTTCGGCTTTTCTTTCACTGCGAGGGTTTCCATAAAGACGAACTCATGGGAAGGAAAGAAGTTATAGGAGTGGGTACTGATCTTGACAGGAAGCTTTACGGTCTGGAAGCTATGAAGGTGTACCATATCCATTAGCATGCTGTAAATATTCAGGTTGTTAATCGCTCGCACTGGATGCGAGATCGTCCCGATCGTGGCGAGTTGTTGAGCATAATGACAGGTTCAGGGATAGTTAAGGTAGGTGATATCAAGGGAAAATACTTGGTGGAGGAATTTCCTATTTATACCCACTCGTCGAAGGCTCTAATCACATCCATTTATCTTCTCCCCCTCTTGTCCCTGTCTTCTAATCTTTGGAAAGACGATGCCATGCCCAGACTATGGAGGGTAAGATCCAGAGCGAGAGGCCACAATCAAGGGAGTAACCTTAGTGAGGCCTCTGCTGACACTAAGGCAGAGCCAACGCCCCAGGCGGTCACTCCTTTCAATTGGGGCGATCAATACTTGTCTGAAACTCCACCGGCGGTTGAAGCCTACATTGCTATCATGGAAATCAATCTCCTCAGGGAGTTTGAATCGATCATGGGATGCCCCCTGTTTCCCAGCCCATTCTGGTCTACGCGCATTTTGCTTTCCTGTGACATTCAAGCCAAAATTCAAACTGCACAGGGCATCTATGAGGCTATGGAAACTATCCGTTGTGGACAGCAGGAAAGTGTAATAGGATTCCGACTATTGGAACAAATCGCGCAAAATATGTTGGATAATGCAGAAGCTGTGCCCGAGAATCCGGGGGTCACACCAGTTAACTCTGTAGCCACACAGCCTCTCAGGGAGGAATTCCCAAGCTCTATCTCCAGCGATATCGCCCGTTAGCTGGTTATGCGGTCTGAAGGTTACTAGTCTTCTTTGTGGCACTCAGTGGGTTCCCATACCTTTTGATTGGTCTCAATTTCTACTTTTGTAAATGGCCTCTGAGCCACTTTGCTTTCTTTTGGGTCAGTGATAGGTATCGTTTCTGTTAGGATGGTCGTTTGGGGCCAGGCCGAGCTATTGAATTTTTTTGTAACCGATGTTTTGAGAAACAAACATAGTCAAGCATGCTTTTCCTTTTGTCTCTGCAAGCAGTTTCTGTCTTTTTGGGCTGAAGGTCATGTTTTTTCGACCAGAGGATCAGTCTCTCTATGTACCATTTTTGTATCATAATAGATTCTCTTACTTACAAAAAAAAAAGTTGTATGATCTCCATATATAGATATAAATTCAAAATGATAGATATATCATAGTTATATCAATAATAATACATGCAAATATAATCCAAAATGTAGCACGCTTATGCATAGCATCAATATCTAGCTACCACCACCTACATCATCATCAAGATCATGGTCATGATGATCAATATGATCACATCAATTCCTGTGATCTGAAAAAAAAATCAATAATAGATGTTAGTTTTAACTTCATACCACAATGCATACTTCTATTATATTTCTAATATTAACTTATACCAAAGTAAAACAAAATATAATATAATTCCAGTTAATATGTGTGTGTGCACTAATATAACTACAAAAGAAAGTGCAAAAAACAAAACTAAATGACAATTTTATTAAAAGATATTTAAATAAATTAACTAGTTTAAGAAGTATGAAATGCCAATAATAATATTGATCCTCGCCTTAATTTTATGATTTTAACATGAATACTAAAGTGATATATTTTTCCTACACATCAAATATGTCTTACCACTTCGATCATCAAACTTTACTCCACTCAGCAATTCATGGAAATACATGAAGGTTTGATAATGTAATTTAATTTTAATACATTTGATTTTGTAAAAAAAAAATGAAATACAACAATATAACTTAATATAGTTTTTCGTTTTCATGACATTATAAATCTATTTTTATTACATAGATTATTAAATGGTTTCATAAACCTTGTTTATGAAATATTTTTTAATATATTATATCACTTCATATATTAAAATATTATGGTATATAAGTTGTAAATATTAGATCCCGGATGCGGGTGAGCAATGAGAAGAGGATGGGAGGAAGGATAGAGGGAAGGCCCATGCAAGGACAATTGTCATCCCTTCCGACACTCATCAACATGGATAAATACACGCACTAAGTTCCTTGGAGAGATAAGGAAAGAGGTGGGAGGTACACTGAGATGATCTTGCGTTGTGCCAAGGATATGGCTGACAATTCAGGCACTAGTGGTTCTATACAGGTGAGGTACATGCAAGCCCACAGCGACTCCCTGACCATGCCATCGATTACTTGGCTCAATCATCAAGGGATTCTGCAATGCAGGACAACTATATGAGGAAAGCAGAGAGGGAGAGAATGGAACACAAAATTATCAAGGTGGCATGTGACAAACATCCCTACACAGGTCTAAGGAAAAGTTAGCAGGTAGGACGTCGGTTGGTAGACTTAAGCGTTGTCGTGCCAAAAAGAAAAGGAAATTTCCCAAACATGGTCACTCCACCAAATTCCTCTGCTCTGTTCCAAGTATGGCAATGCCTGGGGAGGTAGGAAATGATTTGAACTTAGAAGCTATTTTCAACCAAGAAACTCTGGAGCACATCTGTAATTCCATAACGTCGATGGAGAATGAGATTTTCAGGGAGTTTAGGCTCTGGATCGGTCGCGATGTGACCATATCCAACTAGTAATAGAGGTTAAAATTCATTCAATCCCTCTCCATGAATGAAAGAGATAGATTTACGGACCTGGTGAGGATCATTGTCAGTACTTTCAAAGAGGATGTGGAGAAAGGCATGGTTCATATGAAAATCCTGCGGTAGCTTGTGGAACCTCCGTTTCAACAAGGTACTAAGGGAAATAGTGGCGAGGAGGCCAACAACGCCATCGAGGATGAGGCAGAATCCGCTAGGAAGGCATTGCCTGCCCTCATGATCTCTTTTGGTCGGGCCCTTCTTAAGCCATCTCTTTGTCTACTTTCCTATTTACGGCTTTTAGAAGAGTGAGGTTGCCATTGTTCATACGTTGGGAAACTCTCACACTGTTTAGACAATCTGTTTGGTCAATTTTGTATGTTTTCCTTTTTTGGATACAAAGCCATGGTCTGACTCCAGCTTTCAAGAGTCAAAATCATGTATCTATTTTGTTTTGCATTATAAAATATAATAGAAAAGGGCCCTACTTACCAACAAAAAAAAATTGTAAATATTAGATAGATTATTAAATGTTGTTTTTTATATATATTGTATATTAAAAAAAAAAATTAAATGAAGTTTTTTTATATATTAAATATTATAAAGTATTATATATAAATATATCAAATGTTATTTATTATATATAAAATATAAAAAAAATGATTGTTACTTTAATATATAATAAAATATTTATATTTAAATATGTGTATATAAGAATCTAATGGAGAAATCCATTTGAACTTGATCATAAAATTCAAATCCGATCTGACTATAATGATTCTCGAATTTGAGCCTTGTAACATAACTTTCAAAAGAAGAAAAAGAAAAGTGTGAAAGAGTACACCACTAAATTAATAAGAATGGATATTATGTTAAGTGAATAATAACTTTCAAAAGAAAAAAAAGAAAAGTGTGAAAGAGTACACCACTAAATTAATAAGAATGGATATTATGTTAAGCATATTTCCTAAGAACCTGAATGTAGTCCTGGAGTACATATGTGGCTTACATATTCCTTTGCAAAGGAAAGTGATGTTGTTAAAACCTAGGAAAATTGTTGAGGCATGTCTAGAAGCACGATATTGTCTAACAATAGATGAACAAGTCCCCAAATATCCTCTAAGTTGGTCACTCTTTTCCTCGGGATATCTTATGATGTCAAAAGATGTGTTAGTTAACATGTGTCAACCTTTAATGTAAGTCGCCTTCTATACAACGCTATCCTTCCAATAAAAATTATAAAGTACACTACCAAGAAGGTCTCATACAATTAACCAATAAATGCAACAATTTTTACATTAACCTGTCATCTGAATGCAATTTTTACATTAAGTGACCCATTCCCTGGTATCGTATGAATGATGAATTTGGTAGATCCTAGAATTGCTAGAAAATTCACTCAGTATGAGTCGGCTAGAGAAATTTGTGACTAGAAAGACATCATAAGCATTCGGTCCAATTATTCAAGCCATTATTATCTTGAACAAGATTCGATGTCCATGGATCATGAAGAAATATCTATGTAGGAATAATTCATTATGTAATTTCCAGCATATTGGATGAACATGCCCGCATATATTCCATTGACTTTGACTCAAAAATGACAAAGCAAAAATAGACGGTTTAGGCAAAAAAAATTTGGGTTGCAATCATGAATCCTACTCCATTGCCATCTCTAGAAAATGGCCTATAAGATGTAATGGGAGAAGAAACTAGACTTGCTTCTTTGTCTATCTTGCATAGATCCAATGAAATAGCTTTCATTTCAAAATATGGATTTCTTCCTAATAGTAGTAGTGAATTTCTTCCTTCACTTGACAAAAATTTCTTCAATGCTTGATGTAAACCTAAATTGAGGTGCCTTCTATTTATACTTAGAGTTGATGGAAATCTAATTTTTCAACAAAGCCGACTTGTTTGTTTTATTGGGGTCGACTTATCTTATTTCACAATAAAATACATAATTATTATTATATTTATTAGGCCAAGTGAGCATGCCTCATGCATCTACTACAACAACACCTTATTAATTTTTCCCTCCTCACTAGCTACATTCTTGAATCACATATTTTGTTGAATGGTTGTACTAACTTCAGTCAAATCATACTCGGTTTTTCTTTCTACATCTAAAATGCAGACCACATTTTTTTGAAAATGTCTTCCTTCCCCTGCATGACAACACTATGCAAAATATTATCAATAACAGCTAAATTACTATGTTTTGTAACATATGGTAGTTCGTGCATCTCAATGCTACATTAATAATCTATTTAAATATGTATGATCAACATCCTCTCTCCGATTTCGACATTATTAATCTCTTCCCTAGCAGCATTCATTTTTTCCTGCAAGGAAATTGTGAACCTTGTCATAAATTCAATCTCAGCAATAGTCACATTAAGTTGAGAGTTGTTCCCTTATTTCATGGTAGAACAAAGTTCATTATCCATTGCAACACACGTTTACATATGCCTCAACCTTTTCTGAATACCATACTTAACCTTTCTTACCACATCCTTCTCATCATTTCAAGTAAGTGAAGTGCAAGTTCTTAGAGAAAATTCTAGTTTTTCTATGTTTCCCGATGCCATAGCCTCACGTAGCATTGACGCCGCCAGCGTGTCATCCATTTTTTATTCCAAGGAAGGATATTTATCTACTTTCATCATGTCATTTACTTGCGCCCTAGCATGACCTTCCACTGCATGAATACTTTTCTTTTCAGTAATTGCTTTATCATCTGATCATTTTCTCTGATTCACATGAACCTTTTTAATCTTTTTACAGTCTTTATGTTTCATCAAAATGTTGACTGTTTTTTTAGACCAATTGCATCTACTTTAGTGCCAACTTCACTTTTTACAATATTTTCATAACAGATGGACTCAATACTCAAATGCTTTCTACTTTCACGTTTTTTCATGGCATGCCCCTATTTTTAACCTTAGATTGTTCAACATTATTTGTGGATACATTGTATATACAAGCTGAAATGTTCAAATTATGTTCCTTTCACAAATTCTCGATATTTTCTAGTTGAGTGTTTCCAATATCATGATTCACTCGAGAATTTATATTTTCAATATGCCTTTCCTGTTGATTGACATGTTTACATTTTGATATTTCATTTCCCATAGATATTTTTCTTCAATGAGAATGAGCATAAGTCCCTAAATAATGAAAAATATGGGTGTGTCCAGATTTTTCAACATACCATAATGGTGTTTGATCAAAATCATATGGTATAGATATGTCTACACTCTTGATCATAAGAGCCCCAAGACACATATTGTCGCATGCCTCCAATGCATTTTGATATAGAGACTTATTATCAATCCTGAATAAATAAATGAGATCATATCAAACACCAGAAAAAAATGAGACTACATTTGATCCTTTAGTGCGAAAAGAAAATTCCTCCTAAGTTTTTTAGGCATTGGTTGCAAATAAAAACAAGGAAGGTGAGCCCAGTAGGACAAAAAAGAGATGTCACATGGGCACGTTATGTCTATTGCTATGGGAGAAAATGTTAAAAAATGATTAATGATCATGTACCTTGTAACAACAAGCCATGCAAGGACTATCTTGGCAGGTATGCAAACGTCGGTATGTGATACTACTATGGTTGAACCAAAATTTCAATGAGCTATCCCTTCATATCTGCGAGAGAAGCTGCAACTGAATATGTAAGAAATAACCAAATCAGTACCAGTATTCCTTCGTCATTTTGAAAGTATCTACAGGAACGAGACAGAGAAATGACCTTACGATGCAAACTAAATATCAAAAATAAATTAAAAATTAGGATAAATATTAGAAAGGAAATAAACAGAAAATAGAAGAATTTTGAAAAGAACAAGAGAAATAAGATTAAATAACTCTTCTAAGAAAACCTTAATGCATCCTGTTGTAGAGGAAATTGTTCCTATGGATGAGGGTTAAGAGGCCACAAACATACTAGGGTTTAAAGAATGATTTATAAATTTCTATAGGAAAACATAAGAAAGATTTAAAGGTCAGATAGGTCCACACCTTATCTAGTGAAGGTTGATCCAAGCTATCCTTCACTCTTCCTCCTGTTCCTCTTGCTCCAAGAGACCTGCAAAACAAGTTCTACCTTCCTCAAACCAAATTGACTATATGAAATGAAATCATATTCAATAAATCATGAAACCCTAATGTGATAGGAATCATCATATAATCACAAGCAGAGATTCATCATCAATCAAACAATGGTTTAGAAAGGAAAGAGAATCACATATTTTTTGTCAAGTGGAAGAAGTACAAAGTTTACCTTCTCCTAAAGCTAGGCACCTCCCAAAACCTTGATATGGTTCTCCTCCTTCTCTTCTCCAATTATCTCATCCTCCAAGATTTGCAACATAGGAATATGGAATCTAGGGAAAAGGTAGGGGGAATGAGAGTCCCAATTACACCAGCATAACAATGTAAAGGTTAAGTCCCTCTCATGGACCTCAGGCTATGTCTTTTATATACTTTTCTAAAGAGTTAGGGTCAAATAGAGATCAGTTACAATTGCAGGATCGGATCCAAAACCACCCAAACCACCCCTAATTTGAGAATTATCACAATTTCATATATTTTTGGCCAATTCCGGAGAAATTCATGGGTTTTACGAGTCATAGTCGCGAGTGCCAAGGAAAAATCGTAGGTTTTCTTAAGAAAACTCCCTAATGGGTAAAAAAAATATTTTTTAGGGTACTTCCATGCATTTTCAGGATTTCATATGTTTTCAAAAAAAAATCCTTACTCAGATACCTTACAGATGGTCTATAGAAGAGGTCAAACAGAGTTATGAAACTCTAGATATGGATCCTACAATCAAGGTGTTTTTTCAATGACTAACAGTGACTTTTCATAAAGTGTCGTCATGGAAGAGTCGACATGCAACGAAAACATGTGAAAGTGGTCATAGGAAGAGATGTGTAATTTTAGGATATAACAGGTACCCCCTAATGTATGAGGTTAGAGGGGAAGATGATATAGGAAAGACACTAGAAAAAATGAAACAACTGAGACGAGAAGTCAAAGAGACACAGAATCCAAGATCATAGGCTCAAACATAGGAACCTAAAAGAGAGATAAATGTCAGAAAAAACTGATCTCTGGGACATACATGTCCATATACAAATGATCAACATAAAGATGCAAGAGGATCCAACATGTATATAACTGATGGCACTATCATGGTCGCACAATATGAACAAAGGCGCCATATAAAATCTAAAGGAGTCATGGCCACAACGGAACATGGTGGATCCATGCTCAATAATCGATCATAGCCACAAGAAAACAAAGTGGATCTGTGTCTCAATAAATGTCATATGAAGTGTGACAAGGTCTTGTGCAACTCAGCCAATAGCAAAAGATGATGATGTTATTTCCATCCCAAGGTATTCAATCCAAACTGCCCAAAGGTACGAATGCTAACCATGTAAATAAACGAGATGAAGTCAAACATGGAGGAAACCGTTTGATTGGCGGTCATTGATGAGGATCGTTAACAAATGTTAGGGAAACCACCATTAATGAAAATGGTCCCCAAGGTACCTACAACATTCTAACCAGTTTGAATAAATGGTCTTGAAATCAAACACCTGAATAATCCATCGAGTAGGAGACATTAAGGTATTCCCTCTACCCAATACCAAGGGAAATTACCACTAATGACAACAATCTCCAAGGTACTGTCATAAATTCTAAATATTATTCCTAGAGTGATATGTGTTGAACTCAATAGAAAGAGACCTAATGGAAGGAATTTATCAAAGCATCCTACATCATCCAACATGAGGTAATTCAAAGACTAATTGGATCTATAACTAGTACAAAAATTTGCAACAAGGATTTTCGAAGACTTGATGTAATGAAACCGATACCAGGGAGTGGCCGACATAAAATGCCAAAGAAAATTTAGAATGGTCATGTTGTCGGGAATTTCACACCTTCTGGGGACAAAAGTTGTTCCTCCAATCTAAATGGTTCAAATCCAGAAAAAATAGTTCACAACAAGGTTGGTAGAATTATCCTAGAAACTACAGACACTTGGAATATGATCTCTGATGGAATGATACGGCTCTTCACCTATGGCTAAAGATCTCCAAGAAAATACCTGCATAAAAACATAAAACACAAAAGATCAAAAGTACCAGAACATCATCTATAGATCTATATCGGTGACTAAGGAATCCGATAATAAACATGCAAGATCATACATATGAAGTATATGGGAAAGGAACCAACTTTGCATTGATAAATAATGAAAGAGTTTACAACCTGTTCCTTAGTGTTGATGCACTCCTCCACAAAACCGATGTCTTATCCCCAATAGCTCCAACTTTCTCCTCTAGGCTCACTCTTAATGGATCAGGCCAGAATATCAAAATGGCAACATGACTTTGCTCTCTCCTCAACCATGGGGTATGAGCCTGTTTTTATAGGCCTCAAATGGATAGAGATGGTTGAGATTTTGGTGGGTGAGGTGGATAGGAGATCCCCAAAGCATGGATCCCAAGCTCAACTAACCCAGGTGAATAGGGATAAGGCCTACCAAGAATCTTTTGATCTAGAAGTTTCGTGAAGTATCTCTTTTTAACTTTTTACCAAGGTCACCGCTCCTGCTCCTTGATGACAGAGTATTTCTAGGGTTGAACCCCTCTTTAAACAAAGAGAAAAGGAGGTGCCACTGCTTATCTTCAACACAACTCAGGCGGTGTTGAAGAAGGTACCGCTCCTAAGCTTAAGGGTAGAAGCGGTGCTAGGTTTTTATATGCAAATTTGACATCTGGATCAAGGTTTTCACTTCAAGATTTGGGAATGAGGGAAAACATAGATGTGTTTTCCCTGAATGGGTCTCTCAGTGTTTTGTTTAACGAGTCCAATGAAAGCGAACTTGGTATCGTTCATGTTTAGAGACTCTGAATGAAGACGAAAGAAAACTCCGAAGGGCCGTATGATTTAGTCTCCAGGTCCCGAAAAAGTATAAAATAATACCCGAGAGAACTCTTCTAGTCATAATTAGCTGGAGTGTTCCTTTTTCGTAAATAGTCTATCCAAACTGAAAAAGAGATAACCTACCGTCGAAGAGACGACTCTTAAAATACTTTTATGAGTATGAAGAAGACAAGTACTCAACAATCTTTTCATATTTAGGGAATCCGAAAAGATTTTAAAGGAGACTCCATTAGGTTCCTTTTTCACGATGAGAAGTTTTTACAAGCTCGAAAAGAATCGTAAAAATACTCAGAACTTTGATACTGAGTTCTAAGAGCGTGACCAATGTGTCGAGACAAACGCTTGGGGAGTTTTTTCATTTTTCTGGAAGTACAAAAAATTCAAAAACAAACTCCTCCATAGACACTACTATTTATCTTTCATCCTTGCAAGACTTAAAAATTCCATTAGTCTCCTAAACATTCGAATAAGTGACTTTATAAACTATATTAAAGGGTGTTTCCATATCAAAATTATTTAAAAATATTAATAATAATGTGAAAAATCCTAAAAATATATTTAAAAGCCAATTGAATAGTGAAAAACAAGTCAGTTTACTATTTACCAATTTGTGAGAGCATTTGGGAGACTTTTGGAGCCAGATCTTCAGCCATAAATCACAGGAGCACCCACCGTCCATTTCGAGTACCGTCAGAGCTAGGTAGATGATAGAACCCTACTCTTTCACTTTATCATTTCCATGTTTGCTTTGTCTAGGGTTTCAGGGGTCTTTGAATAAGCCCTAAATCCAAATTGTGGGCACCGTTCCTGCCCCTTACAGGACAGGCGGTGCCCGATAAAAACCACCCCTGTTTAGTTTCACTCGGGTAGTGCAATCGCTCTGTGTAAATAAAGGACAGGCGGTACCGGCTGTGAGGTTGGAAAACTAAGTGGGCAAGCCAAAAGTATAGTTCTTGGATGATTGTAATGGTTGAATATGGTTTTTACTAGCTCATTTGTTGTTTTTGGTAGGTTTTATCTGGTCAAAAATGGTTATATGGAAAGAATGACAACATGATGATGATGATTCCCTAGCTGAGGGAAATGTGGGGTGCATTTCTTCTTTGAGAGGTTGTGGCCTCTTGAATTTTTTTCACACCCTGAGTATGATATCCCTTGAGCACCTACTACAGCATATTCTGTGCATGTGGAACCTTGAGCAGCAGTACTTTGAGGTGAGAGCTCATGTACTGACCATAGAGGTAGAGGATATCTACTTTCTGACAGGATTGTCTAGGCGGGGTGCTCATGTTTCATTGATTGGTCCCCGAGGAGGGGATGTGACCACTCAAGAGTTGATAAACCATTATTGTGTTCCTGGTACTATGATGTCACGGAAGAAGATCCCCATCAAGGAAATGGTCGATGATGCACTCCGTAATGTTCTATTCACTATGCAGAGGATGGTAGAAAGACAAGGGCCTCATCAGGCATATAGATTGCATTTATTGTATGCCATAGAATCTATGGCACCCACTGTCTTCAACTGGGAAGAGGCACTACTTCTAGTTTTTAAGGACCAGCTAACTAAATGTCGGCAATGAGAGTTGAAATAGTTTGGCTATGGAACCATCTTAGCTTGTTTCTTTTTTGAGCGAGTGCCCCACTTGAGGCCCCAAGTGATCTTTACAGAGCTAAGGCCTAGAGACCCCCATATGTTGAGTAGGGTAGAGCTTATGGCTCGTACGGGAGGTGGCAGAGTCAAAGTAAAGTACGATGTTGTATTTTTCCGTTGGTTAGATGACCAGATCCTCATGATTAAGGATTATGCATATGCAGGTACTGACTTCAGGGGTGACCCTAATCTACCGCTTCCACCTGGTGCGCATTGGGGGTGCATTGGTAAGAAACAAGAATCTAAAATGTTGATTATGTTTTTGTATTTTCATGTTTTATGTTTTTTATGAGTAGTAACAAGAGCTAAATTTCCTCATGCATATGTTGGTGTGGCATGACTTAGGGGATCATCCTCAATGGACGAGCGGGCGGGAGCTCAGTTTGTTCACCGGGGTGATGACCAGCTGGGAGAGTTAGAGGAGAACCTGGAGAGGTTAACCCTAGACATACCAAATGCAGCTATTGATGACCTCTCGATGAGGTACTAGAGGCACACCACGGGAGTGCCAGGCCATTTCAGCTGACCGCTACGTAGAGTAGTACGGGTTGTCATGTGTTATCATGATCATCACCAGATGGTGTCCTGCACGATGTATTACTAAAAGCTAAGACAACTTTAGGATTTTGTATGATGTATTTTCCTGAAAGCCATCGTGCTTCAGATGACGTCTCGTGACCATTTTTTGTAAAAACATTATATATATATATATATATATATATATAGACTCTGTTACTGGTGTTTATATGTCTCAAATGGAAAATGTATTTACATGAGTTTTATGTGTTACTTATTGTTTATTTACAATATGATGAACAATGTTTGATTTTTAAGTTATGAATGAGCAAAATACCAATCTAGGATATAGTTTTCTAATGAATCAGCAATTGCATTGTCTTCCCTAGGGATATGCCTGTAAGTAATGACCGCAAATGATCTTCCTAGTAGACGCACTCTCTGAAAGAGACAGAGAAGTATGGAATTTCTGATGGTATAGACATGGTTCAAATGACAAACCACTAACTGAGAGTCCATGAATACTACCAAATCATGAATGTCCCGAGATTCAACTTCAGTCAGTAGACCTATTACTGCCTGATACTCGATGATGTTTTTGGTAGTTATACCAATACAAACCGCTCCTGAACTGACTAGATCATGTGCAGGGGAATACATAACTCAATCAGATGAAGCAAGGTTCAGGGTATGATAGCAAGCACCATCAATGAAGCCATAAAAGGTCATCCCATATGCATAACCAAAACATGGTATAAACAATCTGGACACTAAACTCAAAACCATATTGAAAATACTAAAACACACTGAAAGTGAAAAATGTACATATATAGAAGGTACCATACATGAGTGATCTAAGCATAGAACCTATTCAGGTACAACCCATTGTGAGGTTTCCCAAAGGGGATTCCATCGTAATCTACAAGCTCATAGGCCCCTTTCTCTAAAACCTTGGAAATGATAAAAGGACCGTACCACATTGATTCGAACTTCCCTTTTCCTAGTTTATCATGTTTCTGATTGTATATTAGAACTAGGTCACCTTCATTAAAAACATGAGGTTGGACATATTTATCATACTACACCTTGACGTGTTTCTTATGTGCCTCATTGACTAAGGCAGCATCTCATCTAGTTTCATCAAGATTGTTTAGGTATAAAAATATTTCTTCCTCGGTGGAAGTATTGGGGAGAAGTTCAACAGCAAGTTTCAAAGATGGAATATGACACTGAATAGGTAGGACAGCTTCTAGTCTGTAAACTAACTAGAAAGGTGTAAAACTAGTTGATGTTTTCACTGAAGTCCTATAAGCCCAATGAGCGAAAAAGAGAGTCTGGTGCCAATTGGATTTATGATCTCCAACCATCCGATGCAGCATAGTTTTTAATACTTTGTTAATGGCCTCAATCTGACCATTAGCCTATGGATAATAGGGAATTGAGTTTTCATGGTGAAAACCCAGCTTGGCACTTAACTCTTCCATCAATTGATTCCGGAAATGTGATCCGTGATCAGTGACTATAGACTGGGGAACTCCAAACCTAGCTATTACGTGATTGAATAGGAGGAGGGTGGCAATCTTACCATCCTCTGCATATGTAGGCATAGCCTCATCCCATTTTGTAAAATAATCCATGGCTACGATGATGTAACCATGCCCCCAGCTGAGGTAGGCTTACAATGCATAAAATCTATCCCCCAATTGGCGAAAGGGATAACGGCAATGATGGGGTGTAACAGAGCAGGGTGGGTACGCTTTTTCGGATAGAAATGTTGCCACGGTGGGCATTTCTTAACAGCCTCATGACAATCGTTGAAGATTGAAGGCCAAAAATAGCCAACACGAAGGATTTTCTGGGTTGTAGCCATCCCAGAAAGATGACCACCACATTCTCCAGAGTGGCATTCATTGAGAACCTATTCAGCCTGTTCATGGGTGAGGCATTGTCGGAGAATGGAATCTATACCATTCCTATACAATGTATCATTCAGGATAAGGTAGTATTTCACATGGTGATGGATGCGGCGATGATCATCATGAGATATATCAAGCTGAAATATCTGTGTCTGGAGATAAATGATTAAATCTCCATACCATGGATTGGTCGTTCTTATCAGGAACAGAAATTCATCCGAGAATGAATCACTGGGTTCAGAATCCATCAAAGCACAAGGAAGGTCATACATCAGCTCTATAAAGACCAATGATTTCTTTGAAGTAGCTTTGGCAAACTCAAGGTCAAATTCCTACAGGATGACAATCCAGTGGGAATATTTTCCCCCTAGCACCTAATGAGCCAGGATGTAGTACACAGGGTTCTGGTTTCCAAATACCGTGGTAGTCCAAAGTAATATTTAATGACAAAAATTTTGGACATCAATGACCGTAGCCAATGCTAACTTCTCCACACGCGAGTATCAAGTTTCACAATCGAGAAGATTCTTACTAGCGTAGTATATCACGTGTTCTTGGTCGTTCTGATCCTCTTGGGCTAGAACCATTTCGATGGTAGTAGTAGAGAAAGGAACATATAAGAGAAAATCCTTTGAATAATCCGGGGGGTGTATCACGAGTGAATGAGTTAGAGCATGCTTAAGATTATCAAAGGCTCGTTGGGCCTAGTCATCCCAGAAGAATGGAGTGTCCTTCTTGAGGGGATGCATATAACCGTGCATTTTCTCAGCAAAGTTACAGACAAAACGATGAAGAAAGTTTTCCTTCCCTTGCAAACTTCAAAGCTCAAGGATGTTGGTTGGGGCAGGTAGGGCGAGTATAGCAGCAATCTTCAGTGGATCAATCTGAATGCCATCCTTAGAAACCACAAATCCTAAGAGATGTCCTATCTCAACGCAAAAAACACATTTGTGTGGATTCAGTCATATTTTTTAATGGCAACATCTCAGGAAAATGTCTTTAAGATGTTGAGGATGGTATTCCTGTTGATGTCAATGTGCAGGGAGGTCATTGAGGTACGGCTCCATGATGTTTTTAATGTTGTGAAACGCATAGGACATGGCACGCTGGAATGTGGCTCCGACATTATTGAGGCAAAAGGGTAACTTCCTATAGGTGAAGGTTCCCCACAGGCATATAAATTTCGTCTTGTGCTGATCGGTGGGAAATGTCTCAATCTGATTATAGCCAGAAATTCCATCCATGAATGAGAAGATGACCCTTCCAGCACAGTTGTCAATAATCTAATCGATGTGAGGAGTCGAAAAATTGTCCTTAGGACAAGCTTTATTCAGGTCTCAGAAATCAAGGCAGACTCTAATGGTTCCTTGCTTTTTGTTCACATGAACAATGTTAGATACCCATTCCATCAGGGGTACAGGATAGATGAATCTTGCCTTTAGAATTTTTTCGACTTCGGCTTTGATAGTCGCTGCCTTCTGGGGATGGATTTGACGCAATTTCTGCCTGACCAGTCTAGTTGTGGGATAGGTTTTGATTTCATGAACCACAATAAATGGGTATATCCCAATCATTTATTCATAACACTAGGCAAAAATATCTCAGAATTCCTTGAAAAGTGCTCTATATTCTTCAGTTTCTTCCATTGAATAGTTCTGCCCTACGTGAACATGTTCAATAGTTCCAGGCTTGACCGATATGTTGAATGGAGTTGTTACAATAATGTTGCATAGATTTCCTTCATATTTAGAATCTTGCAACAACACAGGTGTTTGTGGAATGTCAACAATATCAATACCCAAGAGAGATAAAAAATCATTATCTGTTGAACTGGTGTTGGGGAGGAATGAGGATCTGTGATGATGATCCTCCCATACTGATTCATTCGTACTCATGATCTCTATGATGGACTCGTCTGACGAAAAATTCTAGGAGAGATAATCTAGAGTAGGAAGAGAGGGTTCTAACCAGTAGGGCAGGTGGCAAGGATCCAACGACACAAGATGAAGATCATCTGTATGGGCATCAGAAACAGATTCGATAGCATCATAAACTGCTTCATGCAAACTACGAGAGATGACTTAACAACTTTCTTACCATTAGGATCATAGCCAAATGAGGAGATCATATTGACGGTTGTCATTTCTGTGCTAGAAGGAGCTAATGGGAACATGCATAGGGATGTTATTCACCAATCGAAGATTTCATAAACCAATAAGCTAAGAGTTGGTCTGGGATAGGAGGGGACTGACCTAGCATAGGGATGTTATTCACCATAGGGGTAGTAACATCCGGTATATATAAATCAAGTTCATCAATTGTCACAATCTTTCCCAAATGTGGAAACTGGAGAGTTCTAAATATCGTCAAAGCGACAACGGTCATAGCATAAAACCAATTTCTCCCTAACAGAAGATTGTAGTCTAACGGGGCATCCACTACTTCCACCTAAATGGAAACAATTTTGCCCCCTAGCTCAACTGAAAGTGTTGGCATGAGACCATGGGGTTGGAAACCTCTTCCATCAAAGGCTTTTAGGGTCATCAGTGATCTCGTAAGCTCGAGATAGCCAATGGCTTTCCAACAAGATAGAGACAAAACTGAGGTTGAAGCGCCTTCATCTAAAATAGTCCTAAAGATATTTTTCCCAAATGCTTTTGTTACAATCTGAAAAGCGAGTTGGTGAGGAAATCTATATTTGTAGTTCTCTAGGTTGAAATTTATCAAATTTGTGTTATTTGGGTCCAGGGCTCCTGCGGTAGTTAACTAGTTTTTGCATTGTGTAGGACAATTTTTGAGCACTTCTAAGGTAGACATTGCACATGGTGCCTGAGCGAGGCCTTCAACAACATTATAGAACTGTGAAACTCAGGAATTGGGATTAAAAATAGAATTCCTAAGAGTACTCTTGGGCGGACGTAAAATCATGTTGAGATTAGGCTTCTCGACAGTTAGGGGACCATTAGAGAAGGATGCGGGAGAACCAGTGGGAGGAGCTTTATTTGGAGAAGGATTTTTATTTTTCTTCTCCTCAAGATTGTCATATGACTGACTACGAGTTGTTAAACTAACAGTTTTTGATGACATCATTCAGACTTCCTCTGCAGAATTAGAATTTCCCTTATTAGACATGTGGTCTATCAATTGTTGCTGAGGAGGAAAAGGATCAATAAGAACTTTTGGTGCGAGGTTACTCTTTAAAAACTTGTTAATTTCATCATGGAGGGTACATTCCTTGATGAAATGATCGCCACCACACAACAGGCAGGGATATTTTGCTTTCCTTTTTCCTTTATTGTCGTTATATGGTGCCATAGGCTTGGGATTTTCCTATTTGTTTCTGGATTTTTTATTTTTACCTTTTCCCCTTTTCTTATTATCGGATGATTTCCTACTTTGAATAGAATTCGCCTCGGTGGAAACCATAGGATTAGAAGGAGCAGTAGTAGAAGCACTAGGTTGCTTGGCAGGGTTTGTTGTTGACGGGGGCTGGATTGAACCGATAATCCCATCAACAGGAGTTTTTGTAGGTGACTAAGCCAAGTCTGTGCTGGGACAAGGAGCTTGAGGAATAAGGTCATACAAAGTTCCGTATTGGGAATACACCAAGACTAGATACTGAGCACGACTGATAGCCTACTCTTTAGTGACAACACTAACCATAGCCACATCTCGGGAAATGGGTGGCAACAAATATTTTGTAAACCAATAAGCTGAGAGTTGGTCCGGGATAGGAGCTTTAATGAGCCTTCTCCACCTTCTCTACTCATGGATATGATCTGATATGTGTGTGGAGGTATTTTGACGCAAAGATGTCAAAAGGTCTATACCCATTTCATAATGAATGGGTAGCTGAAAGTACATGAGGAAGACAGTTGCCAATGCACTAAAATCCACAAATGAATGTCATGGAAGTTCAATATACCACTTCACAGTCGTACCAGTCAAATGGCGCTAGAAGATGTTGATGTATTTGTAACTTCGGAATGTATTCATCTATGTATCTTATGTCTTGTAACCCGATGTGTATTCCGGGATGTATCTATTATGTAATTGTGTCATGTTGTCATGCCCCGATGTTCCAATCGGGAGGATCTATAATGTTAACAAGTCATGTCAAGTCATTATGGGTAACCCTTCTATTGTCTAAGGGTTAAAGTCCCTGCAATTCTAGGGCACTAGGGTTATTAGACTCTCCTAGAGAGGTCGGCCCTAGTAGGGTTTTAGTCATGTCGTGATTAGTATAAATAGAGAGCTGGACTCTCTATTTAACACACATCACATACACACTCAAGTGTAGCACATAGTTGAGGAAGGAAAAGACACTGGGGTTAGATAAGAAGAAGGTTACTGTTGTCGGGAGATCACTTACTATATTGGGATTTTCTATTTTGGTGTTGATTCTATCTCTGAGGAAGTTGCAGGGTTTTCTCCATTTATGGTTTCCCCGAGGAAAAACATTGTGTTCATTTTCTCTTGTGTTTGATTGTTGTGCTTGTTATTCTCTCAGTTAAAGACACTAATAATGCTAGCTTAATGTTGAAAAATTAACATGGTATCAGAGCTAACCTCAGAAGAAGACAATGTGCAGCTGCGGGAACTAGGGCTTCCTAGTTTGTGGATCTTCCTCCACATATTTTCAGCAAAAGTAAGGTGGAATAACTCTCCTCCTTAGGGTGCATCTTTCTATCGAAGAAGAATCCAATTCTGAGGTTTTTCAGTTTTGGATCCGACACTGGTGTCAGAAATTAGGGCTTTTCATAGAAAATGAATTTTTCAGTGAGCCCAGGCATGGATTGATCTTCTCCCCAAAATCAAAGTTAGGGATAAATTTAAAGGCAATTGGGTGGACAGAACTCTGGAAAAGCAAAACACTAATTTGCTCCTGATCCAGCACTGCAGGATTTCAGCTCCAAAATCCAGATCCGGCATCTTGACCCGGTAATATCTAAAACTTTTTTATTTCCATTTGATGTTCTCAGTTAAGAGGTCTCATCATACCAAACTTGAGGGAGCTGATAACTTACGAGCCTGGAAGTATAGGATCTCCCTGGTCCTGGAATAAAATGAGTTGGACTCCTACATCCATGAGGAGGTTCCAGTTCCAGAGGGAGATGACGCTAAGGCCTTGCATAAGAAGAAGTTGGTTATGGAAAAGAGGATCATTGCTTATTCTATCAAGGATCACCTTATCCCACAGGTGTCCTCTCTCAAGACACCTAAAGCTATGTTTGATGCCCTAACCAAATTGTTTGAAGGGAAGAACATAAACTGGAATATGACTCTAAGGAATGAACTAAAGAATGTGAAGATTCAGAATGCAGAGACCATCCAGTCTTACTTCACAAGGGTTTCTCAGATTAAGGAACAATTAGAAGCAATAGATGAAGTAGTGGAGAATGCAGAAATTGTGATGACCACCCTGAATGGTCTCCCTAGGACATGGGACTCTTTCATTCAAGGGATCTGGGCTAGAAAGAATTTAGTCAATTTCAGCAAACTGTGGGAAGAATGTTCTCAAGAAGAAGCTCGGATAGCAGCTCGAGAAGAGAATATGGGGAGTGAAGATCAAGCTCTCACAGTACAATCCAAGAAATCCAGATTCACCCATCACAGAAGTAAGTACTCTCATCATAGGAATAACTCTAGAAATCCTAGAGATAGGTCTAAGTACATTTGCTATACATGTTATGAAAAAGGACACTTTGCTCGAGATTATCCTAAGAACAAAAGTAGCTCTCACAAGAAGAAGGGAAACAAGAGAAGACATCATGCTCATGCTGCAGAGGATGATGAACCTTCATCAAAGAGGACCAGATATGAAAGTGAAGATTCCTCAAGCGAGGATGAATATGTTTTGATCTCTGTTCTCACGGGTAACATTACTCATGGAAGTGATGATTGTATTATATACTATGGGGCTTCCAAACATATGACTGGATTCAAGGAATCCTTTGTAAAACTCTCAAAACATGAATCACCTCACAAGGTGAAGCTAGGATATGACTACCAATATCCAATAAAAGGTAGTGGGGAATCCTCCTATAAGCTAGACTCTAGAAAGTCTATAACAATGAAGGAAATTTTGTTTGTGCCAGGACTCAAGAAGAACCTTCTCTCCATATCAGCATTGGATGAAAAAGGAATGAGGGTTGCATTCATAGATGGTCAAGTCATCATGTGGCCAAAAGGAAAGACTATTGATGATGCAATAGTGATTGGTGAACAAGAAGGAGGTTTGTACAAATTGAAGGGCCATCCAGAACATGCCTTGGTCCATGACACAGTAGATCCAAGTGAACTTTGGCATAAAAGGCTTGCACATGTGCATTACAGAGCACTACCTCTTGCAAGAAAAGTTGTTGAAGGTCTTCTAGAAATACAAGTAAAACATGATGGGGTCTGCAAAGGATGTGAGAAAGGGAAGAACTCAAAGAAGACATTTCTAAGTAGCGAAAGCAAAGCAAAAGGAATCTTGGAAATCATCCACTCCGATGTATGCAGTCCTATGTCATCAAGCTCACTAAGCAGGTATGCATATTATGTTTCTTTTATTGATGATTTTTCTAGGAAGACATGGGTTTACTTCATGAAGAACAAAGACGAAGTATTCAGCAAGTTCAAGGAATTCAAATCCTTGATCGAGAATTACACTGAAAAGAAGATCAAGACCTTTCAATCAAATAATGGCGGAGAAATCACTTCGAATGAATTCAAAGAGCTATGTAAAGAATCAGGGATTAAGAGGGAGTTGTCCACTCCTTATAATCCACAATAGAATGGGATTGCAGAATGGAAGAACATAACTATCATGGAAGCTGCAAGAGCTATGCTTCATGATCAAGATCTTCCTATGCATCTTTGGGCTGAAGCTGCCAAAACAGTGGTGTATGTACAGAACTGTACTCCACATAAAGTACTTGAGAACAAGACTCCTAAAGAAGTCTTCTCCCTCAAGAAACCAGAAGTCATCCATCTCAGAATATTCGGCTGTCCTGTATACATACACATTCCAAAAGAGAAGAGAACAAAATTAGATCATTCAGGAAAGAAGGGTATATTTGTGGGATACTATGAAAGCTCGAAGGCTTATAGAATATATTTCCCAAGTTACAAGAAGATTGACATCAGCAGGGATGTGACATTTGATGAAGACGCAGCTTATGACAAATCCAAAAAGAGACCTGCTGAAGAACCTGAAGAAGCTGAAGCACCCAAAATTCATGATACAGCCATGAACGAAGAAATTCAAGAAGAAGATCGAGAATTTGAAGAACCTTAAAGACCTGTAGATCCACCTCTGGAGAAGAATCCTCATAAGATGAAACCTACTTGGGTACATGAAATTATCCAAGGTACAGAAAGATATGGGGCTCCAGAAGAGAATCACAGAGAAAGAAAGAGGACCAGATCCTACTCCGGGTATGTAGCTTTACTATGTGATTTCATCGATAAAGAACCTTTCGGTTATTAAGAAGCGATAGAACGGAAAGAATGGAAGGATGCTATGATCGAAGAGTACCAATTGATCATGAAGAATGATGTTTGGAATTTTGTGCCAAGACCAAAAGGGAAGTCAGTTGTAACTTCCAAATGGATCTACAAGATCAATCATGTTGCAGACGGTAGCATTGAAAAGTATAAAGCAAGATTTGTGGCTCGGGGTTTCTCTCAAAAAGAAGGAATAGATTATGAAGAAACATTTGCACCTGTAGCCAGATACACTTCCATCAGATCAGTGCTAGCTCTGGTTGCAGTGATGAAATGGGAGATAAACCAAATGGATGTCAAGACTACTTTCTTGAATGGTGTAGTAGAAGAGGAAGTGTATGTAGAACAACCACTCAGTTTTGAGACACATGACAGAGAGTCTCATGTATGCATATTGAAGAAAGCCCTATATAGTTTGAAATAGGCACCCAAGACTTGGTACAGCATAATTGACAGCTTTCTATCCAATTTGGGCTTTAAGAAAAGTAAAGCAGATTCCAACCTTCACTACAAGGTTGAAGATGGCAACCCAGTGATGCTCCTACTATATGTAGATGATCTGTTTGTAACATGTATGGATGGGTTGATTGTTGATACGAAAATAAATCTTGCTGCTAAGTTAGAAATGAAGGACTTGGGTATGATGCATTATTATCTAGGCATGGAGGTGTGGCAGAGTGCATATGGAATGTTTCTTGGACAAGGGAAGTATGCAATAGAGATCCTAAAGAGGTTTGGGATGATGGACTGCAAAGCCATGGACACACTTATGGAATCGAACCTGAAGCTATTGAGTGATGCTTCATCAGAGTCAGTTGATGCTAAGATGTATCATCAGATGATTGGGTCCTTGATGTACCTAACGAACATGAGATTAGATATTTGCTTTGTTGTGAACACCTTGATCCATTTCTTGATAGATCCGAGAAATGTTTGCTTGATTGCTACAAAGCATATTCTAAGGTACCTAAGGAGTACAGTTGATTATGGGCTCAAGTATGAGGTAAATCAAAAGATTAACCTGGAGGGTTATGTTGATTCAGATTGGGCAGGAAGTGCCATCGATAGGAAGAGCACTTCAGGATGTTGCTTCAGTACGGGATCAGGTGTGATCTCTTGGTTTAGTAGGAAGCAATCATGTGTGGCACTGAGTACAGCTGAAGCAAAGTATGTCACAGCTTGTTCAGCTAGTTGTGAGGTAGTATGGTTGAGGAAGCTACAATCTAATATATTTGATCTCCAGTTGAATGCTACTTGTATACATTGTGACAACCAGAGTCACGTGAAGTTTTCAGAGAATCCAGTGTTCCATGACAAGTCAAAGCATATCGAGATCAAGTATAACTATATCAGGGATATGGTGTAGAGGGGAGAAGTGAAGCTCCAGTATGTTACGACGGAGGAACAGATAGCTGATGTATTGACGAAGCCATTGGCTAGGGTGAATTTTGAGTGCTTCAGGGAGAAGCTTGGTGTTCTCCAGATCGAGGTTTCCTCCAAGGAAAAGTGATGAGACCCATAGCCATTCTGACATGGTGAGAGGATTGGTTCCTTCCATGGTCAAATGTAAGGGCTAAGCCATTCTGTCATGGTCAGAAGATTTAGGTTCCTTCCATGTCAGATATGAGTGTTGGCCATTCTGTCGAGTAGGACAGATGTAAGGGCAACTGCCATTCTGGGAATGGAGGCACCTGGTCAGTTACCAGGAAAAATCATTCTAGGACTAAGAAGCCATTCTGATGTGATAGAGGGATGTGTTCCCACTTGATCAAATGTAAGGGCTAATCCATTCTATCATGGCTAAAGGATTAAGTTCCTCCCCTATCAGATGTGAGTGTTGGCCATTCTGATGAGTAGATCATATGTAAGGGCAACTGCCATTCTGGGAATGGAGGCACCTGGCCAGTTACCAGGTAGCTCAGTTTGGGACTGGGGGCCATTCTGATGCGATGGTGGGATTAGTTCCTCCATGATCAGATGTGAGTGCATGCCCTTTCTGATGCGGTGCTTTGTGCATGGTTGGATTGTAAGTGCAGAGCCCTTTTCGATGCGGTGCTTCATGCATGGTCAAATTGTTAGTGTTGATCCCTTTCAATGCGGTGCTTTCAAGCATGGTCGACTGTAAGTGATGTGCCTTTTTTACATGATGAGGTTGGATGTAAGTGCAGAGCATTTCCGATGCGGTGTGCTTACACATGGTCGGATATAAGTGCTGAGCCATTCTGGCACGATGTGTTTACACATGGTCAGATGTGAGTGTTGGGCCTTTCTGATAGGATGAGGTCATATGTGAGTGTTGGGCATGCCTTTCTGACAACATGAGGTCAAATGTAAGAGCTGGGCAGGCCATTCTGACTTAAGTGTCAGATATAAGTGTTGATGAAGACCTACATGAAGGGTAGGCCTATAGGATTTACTCTGTAGAACTTCCTGTGATGAGAAGAATTGAGATAGCACCATTATGAGATAGAATATGATGATCCAGATCAAGTGATCTAGATGAGATGATCCAGACTTGATGACGATCTAGATCAAGTGATGATCCAGACTCGATGATGATCCAAATCAAGTGATCGAGATGTGATGATGATCCAAACTTGATGACGATCTAGATCGAGTGATGATCCAGCAGTAATGAGCCAGTAGTCATGATGATGTAGATCCCGTGATGAAGAAGACTTGAAGATGAAGAAGACAAAGAAGACGAAGACGACTAATAAGACTTGAAGATGAAGGTGACGAGATGATCCAGTTGATGCAGAAAAGAAGACCAGTGCTGAAAATTGTGTCGAAAGAATACCTTCCTAGTTAAGAGGGAGTGTCGATGTATTTGTAACCTTGGAATGTATTCATCTATGTATCTTATGTATTGTAACCCAATGTTTATTCCGGGATGTATCTATTATGTAATTGAGTCATGTTTTCATGCCCCGATGTTTCGATCGGGAGGATATATAATGTAAACAAGTCATGTCAAGTCATTATGGGTAACCCTCCTATTGTCTAAGGGTTAAAGTCCCCGCAGTTCTGGGGCACTAGGGTTATTAGACTCTC